>SJYQ01000330.1:1496078-1563611 GCA_006410935.1 Redunca redunca | reverse complement strand
GTTTGTGAGAGCACTTTTTTTAAACATATATATATATATATATATTTTTTTTTTTTTTTAAAGAGTCTTTGGGCTTCCCTTGTGGCTCAGATGATAAAGAATATGGCTGCAATGCGGGAGATCTGGGTTTGATCTCTAGGTCAGGAAGATCTCTGGAGAAGAGAATGGCAACCCACTCTAGTATTCTTGCCTGGAGAATCCCATGGACAGAGGAGCCCGGTGGGCTACAGTCCATGGGGTCTTAAAGAGTCAGACACGACTGAGCAACTAACGCTTTCTCTTCAAAAGTCTGTATGGAATTTGTTACAGCGTTGCTTCTGCTTTGTGTTTTGTTTTATTTTTCGGGAAGCAGCACAAGATATGTGGAATCTTAGTTCCCTGACCAGGGATCAAACCTGCATCCCCTGAATCAGAAGGCAAAATCTTAACCACAGGACCACCAGGGAAGTTCCCTCTGAAAGCACTTTCGTGGCATATGGAAAGCAAACCCAAACACACACCAGCAAGGGTGGTATCCTTGGTCTCATCACTATTCCAAGAGTGAGGCCAGTTGAGATCAGCGAGTTCTCCAAACCCACACAGCTGACCCAGCACTGGAGCTGAGCTTCAGACCCACGTGTTGTTATCCTCAAAGTCTATGCCCTTCCTATCATGCCCAAGGCTCACCTGATACCTGGACCCAGTTGAAGCTTTGCAAGAAGAAGATTAAAGTGAACAGAATCACTGCCCTTCTCAGCACAGCAGACTTAAAAAAAATTAACTTACTTATTTTAATTGGAGGATAATTACTTTACAATATTGTGATGGCCTCTGCCATTCATCAACATGAATCGGTCATAGATATACACGCGTCCCGTCCTTCCTGAACCTCCCCTCCCACCTACCCCCACCACTCCAGGTTGTCTCAGGGCACTGGTTTTGGGTTCCCTGCATCATACATCAAATAGATAGTCACACTTTTGCCCTTCTTCCTTCAAAGTAGTCATTCCAGCAGTAAATCTCTGAAGTCTTTTGAAGAATCTGTTTTACTTTTGATGAAGAGCGTCAAAAATAATCTAATTTTAAAAGGATACCCTCAATGCTTCTCCAGTGTCATTTTCTTTTTTATCTTTTTTTCTCCCCCTTAAAAAATTTTTTTTAACTTTTTATTTTGTGTTGGGGTGTAGGCTTCCCAGGTGGAGCAACAGTAAAAAAAAACCTGCCTGTCAATCCCGGAGATTCAACACATGCGGCTTTGACCCTGCATTGGGAAGGTCCCCTGGAGAAGGAAATGGCAACCCGCTCCAGTATTCTTGCCTGGAGAATCCCGTGGACAGAGGAGCCTGGCGGGGTACAGTCCATGTGGTTGCAAGAGTCAGACACGACTGAGCCCGAGTATTGTACGAGTACAGCCAATTAACAATGTTGTTAGTTTCAGGTGAACAGCCAAGGGCCTCAGCCATATATATGCGTGGATCCATTCTCCCCAAACTCCCCTCCATCCAGGCTCCAGGTAACACTGATCAGGACTGCTGTGCTCTGCAGTAGGTCCATGTCCTGCGTCATTTTCTTCCATCCACATCCTCCCCTCGCCTTCCTTGGTGTGCTGATCCACTGAAACCCACAGACTGTGAGCGCCAGGGGAGCAAGCCAGAGTCCAGTGCGGTCTCTCCCTGCCTCTGGTCGGGGCTTTCCAGACCTACAGCAGCTGCCCCTCTGGTGGGCTGCAGAGTCTGTGCTTTAGCGTTGATCTCCCCCGCCGGGGTGCCACCCCTTTGCTTTCCTGAGGTCTATTATGAAGCAGAAACCCCACACCCCTGGCCTTGTCTTGGGTAGACTGGGTGGGTGGTTATTTCTAAGAGTACATGCGGGCTCTTTATCAGTGTGCTATGGTGCTTTGGGGGCCTCCCAGGTGGTGCTAGTGGTAAAGAACCTGCCCGCCAATGCAGGAGACATAAGAGATGCAAGTCAGGAAGATCCTCTGGAGGAGGGCATGGCATCCCACTCCAGTATTGCTGCCTGGAGAATCCCATGGACAGAGGAGCCTGGCGGGTTACAGTCCTTGGGCTCACAAACAGACACAGGACTGAAGCGACTTAGCATGCCTGCTGGCATGGCGTGTCTCCCCTTGGCAACTGGCACGGAGCCCCCGTCCTCAGACCTGCTGACCCTTGCTTTGCGAAGGAAGGCTTGCCCTCTGCCCTGAGCTCTGTGTGGGCCCTGATGGGCCAGCAGAGGCGGAACAAACAGCAGGCGGTGCTGATTACGTCTGGATGGGCCCTTCCTCGCAGAAGGTGGATATTGATCTTTCCATTTTGGTCCCGTGGACTCTCTGGAAATACTACGTGGCCTTCTCATAAACTGGTGACCTATTGATTCCCCAGCTGCTGACGCGGCCTCTATCATGTGTCCCACTTACCTCCTTACGGGGGCTGCTTGGCTGTGTTCATGGAGGTCACCTGCACCTGGAGGGAGGTCTTACTGGAGATGCTCGAACTTTCTAAAAATTGGATGTGTGTCCCAGATTCATAACTTTGGTGGTATACTCCTCCCGGAAGCAACTGTTGATGATGCAGCTAAAGCAATCCAAGTCTTTGCAAGGGTTTTGTTTGCCCAGGGAGTTCATAAAAGCCGATCATTCTCAGTGGAGGCACTTCTGTTCTCCGCCTATCCCCAGGAGACATTTGGCAATGTTTGGAGATATGTTTTCACTTGTCACAACTGGGGGGGTGGGGGGGGGAGTGTTGTGGCTGGCATGTATTGGGTAGAAGCCAGAGAAGCTGCTATGCATTCTTTTTGGCACAGGACGGCCCTTCCTGCAACAAAAGGATTGTTGTTGTTTAGTAGCTCATTCATGTCTGACTCTGCAACCCCATAGACTGTAGCCCGCCGGGCTATGTTCATGGAATTTTCCAGGCAAGAATACTAGAGGGGGTTGCCATTTCCTTCCCCAGAGGATCTTCCTGACCCAGGGATTGAACCCACATCTCCTGCATTGGCAGGTGGATTCTTCCCCACTGAGCCACCGGGAAACCCCCCAACAAAGGATTACTTAGCACCAAATATCAGTAGTGTCGAGGCTGAGAAAACAAGTTATGTTATATTAAAATATACCCAAATTCAATATAAAGCACAATTTTATAACATAACAGACTTGAGAGGATTTTTATCATCTTGCTTTTGAAGTGAATTCACTCTGAATAACTCATTTATGATTAGCTACTCTTTGTCAGCCATCATCACAAAAACTTGGAAATGCTTGTAAGAGGAAAAAAAAATAGTCTACAGCTTGTCTTCCAATGTAATAAAATAGTTATGACTCCTAAATTTAACAATTAATGATGCTGACATAATGTTGCATTTTGGAGAAATGTAATTAAGCAGTTATTAATTTTGACTTTGCTGCATAAAATGTTAGAATATTTTTTTTCCTCCAGTTTTCAAGCATTAATAGATGCCCTTGGAAGTCAAAGTCAGGTGAATAAAAAGTCCTTGAACCCACTGATCCTGGACCTCCTTAATGAGGGATTACCAAGTCAATTTACTTAAATGATGACATCTGAAGTCAACCCTTGCCCAACTGTCATAAATAATCACTCCTCCAAACATCTCTAGCTGTGGATGTCATGAAAGAGTGCCATATGTGTACTAACAAACCAGTATCCTGACCACCATCCCCAGAGAAAAGTTCTCTTTTGATGATAGGATGATCATTTCTGATGTCTCCTCTTGGCGTTAAATACCGTCGTCTCTAGAGAATGGACTTGTGGGCACAGTGGGGGATGTAAGGGTGGGGTGAGCTGAGGGAGTAACACGGTCATATATACATGGCCATGTATAAAACAGATATCTAGTGGGAAGCTGCTGTTTAGCACAGGGAGCTCAGCTCAGTGCTTGGTGATGACCTGGAGGGGTGGGGTGGGGGGTGGAAAGCAGGTTTGAGAGGGAGAGGGTAGATGTGTCCTTATGACCGATTCATAACGCTAATGTATGGCATTAACCAATACGACATGGTATATCAGTTACACTCTGAGAAAACAAGAGACTAGTCACCTCCTTCCCAGCGATAAGCCATCGCGTCTGCTGCTGCCTTCCTCTCTCATCTCCGGTCACTGCCCCTTGGCGCCCAGTTCTAACTAGTCCACCTCGTCCTGCTCCTCTGCTGGCAGCACCCCTCTGCCCTGCTTCCTCCCCTGGCCAGTATCTGGCCCCGTCTCACTCTTCATATCCCCACATCAGCACCCCCTCTTCTGAGAGTCCTTCTCTGACTTACCCCCCAATCCTGCGTTACATTAGATTGCCCCTCAGATGTGCCTAGAGCACCTTGCAACTCTAGTTAGGTGTGTGATCATTTTACCAATAACTGATCAAATCCAAGCTTCATGAAGCCATGGAACGTGTGTGTTGCTTTCTACTTTATACGGCCTGGAACACACAGGGCAAACAAAACATACTGAATGAAGGAGGACGTGGATGAACAGAATGAGGGGATTGGAGTGATCTTAAGAACGATGTCTGGTGATAGAGGCTTGAGAAACTCAGTCACAAACAGAGATGGTCCAGACCTAGAACAGAGGTCCCAAGCACGCAGGGAGCTCTGGTAAGATTATGGCATGGGAAGGAGCGTTGTTCTCCACGGTTGTTGCTCTGTCTCCTTCTCTCCATCACCCCACCTCTCCCTAGAACTGGTGCTATTCTTAAGTGTGTTCTCCCTCAGTTTACTTCAGTTCAGTCGCTGTCATGTCCCCATGAGTCGCTCTTTGTGACTCCTTGGACTGCAGCACGCCAGGCTTCTCTTTCCATCACCAACTCCCGGAGCTTGTTCAAACTCATGTCCATCGAGTTGGTGGTGCCATCCAACCATCTCATCCTCTGCCTTCCCCTTCTCCTCCTGCCTTCGATCTTTCCCATGATCAGGGTCTTTTCCAATGAGTCAGTTCTTCACATCAAGTGGCCAAAGTATTGGAACTTCCGCTTCAGCACCAGTCCTTCCAATGAGTGTATAGGACTGATTTCCCTTAGGATGGACTGGCCTGATCTCCCTACAGTCCAAGGGACTCTCAAGAGTCTTCTCCAACGCCACATTTTTAAAGCATCAATTTTTAGGCTGTCAACTTTCTTTATAGTCCAACTCTCACATCCATACATGACTACTGGAAAAGCCATAGCTTTGACTAGATGGACCTTTGTCAGCAATGTAATGTTGGTAAAGTCCTGTGGCCACTACTGAGTTTTCCAAATTTGCTGGCATATTGAGTGCAGCACTTTCTCAGCATCATCTTTTAGGATTTGAAATAGCTCAGCTGAAATTCTATCACCTCCACTAGCTTGTTTGTAGTGATGCTTCCTAAGGCCCAGTTGACCTAACATTCCAGGATGTCTGACTCTAGGTGAGTGATCACACCGTTGTGGTTATCTGGGTCATGAAGTTCTTTTTGTACAGTTCTTCTGTATGTTCTTGCCACCTCTTCTTAATATCTTTTGCTTCTGTTAGGTCCGTACCATTTATGTCCTTTATAGTGCCCATCTTTGCATGAAGTGTTCACTTGGTATCTCTAATTTTCTTGAAGAGGTCTCTAGTCTTTCCAATTCTATTGTTTTCTTCTATTTCTTTGCATTGATCACTTAGGAATACTTTCTTATCTTTCTTTGCTTTTCTTTGGAACACTGCATTCAGCTGGATATATCTTTCCTTTTCTCCTTTGCCTTTAGCTTTTCTTCTTTTCTCAGCTATTTGAAAGGCCTCCTCAGACAATCATTTTGCCTTTTTGCATTTCTTTTTCTTGAGGATGGTTTTGATCACTGCCTCCTGTACAGTGTCGTAAACCTCCGTCCATAGTTCTTCAGGCAGTCTATCAGATCTAATTCCTTGACTCTATTTGTCACTTCCTTTTTATAATCATAAGGGATTTGATTTAGGTCATGCCTGAATGCTCTAGTGGTTTTCACTACTTCCTTCAATTTAAGTCTGAATTTGGCAATAAGGTGTTCATGACCTGAGCCACAGTCAGCTCCCAGTCTTGATTTTGCTAACTGTATAGAGCTTCTTCATCTTTGGCTGCAAAGAGTATACTCAGTCTGATTTTGGTACTGACCATGTGATGATGTCCATGTGTAGAGTGGTCTCTTGTGCTGCTGAAAGAAGGTGTCAGCTATGACCAGTGCATTCTCTTGGCAGAACTGTTAGCCTTTGCCTTGCTTCATTTTATAGTGTTACTCCAGGTATCTCTTGACTTCCTAATTTTGCATTCCAGTCCCCTATGATGAAAAGGACATCTTTTTGATGTGTTAGTTCTATAACATCTTGTAGGTCTTCCCTTTTCAGCTTCAGCTTCTTTGGCATTAATGGTTGGGGTGTAGACTTGTGATACTGAATGGTTTACCTTAGAAATGAGCAGAGATCATTCTGTCATTTTTTGAGACTTTACCCAAGTACTGCATTTTGGACTCTTGTTGACTATGAGGGCTACTCCATTTCTTCTAAAGGATTCTTGCACATAGTAGTAGATATAATAATCATCTGAATTAAATTAATGATTTCCTGTCCACTTTAGTTCACTGATTCCTAAAATGTTGATGTTCACTCTTGCCATATCCTGTTTGACCATTTCCAATTTACCTTGATTCATGGACCTAACATTCCAGGTTCCTATGTGATATTGTTCTTTACAGCATCAGACTTTACTTCCATCACCAGTCACATCCACAGCTGGGCATTGTTTTCACTTTGGGTCAGCCTCTTCATTCTTTCTGGAGTTGTTTCTTTGCTCTTCTCCAGTAGCATAATGGGCACCTACAGACTTGGGGCCAATCACTACTAGCAGAGACCAGCATTCTCCACTCCAAATGTCAGATGGAAAATCGAGGCCTCCTCTCTTGGCCATGCCCGCCAGGAAGCCCAGGAGGAGTTCTGATTGGTCCTGGCATGAATCAGTCCCTGTGGTCAGGGACCTGTGATACTCTGATTGGCCAGCTTGGAACACATGCACAGCCTCAAAGTCAGGAGTGTTACCTTCACCTGAATTCATGGTTTACAAGCCATTGGCCTGTGGATTCCAAACAAGTCGAATGTTGCTGGACAAAGAGCAAACGTCTGCTTGTTAAATCATCGCACTGCTGAGTTTTGCAAGAGCATCTGACACTAACTTCCCTGTAGGAACAGTGTTTAGTCATTGGAGGAAATAACTAGAATCCTTTTAGCTCCCATTTTACATTTTGTTGCTTTCCTCCAAATAATTGTGATGGGGCGGGGGGCATCTTTTTACCTGTCCCCTTTCTAATTGGGTTCTCTCCCTTCTCTATAACTCCCAGTTCTTTTCTCTGTGGCTGGTTTAGTCAAGGTAACCAGGTATTTTAAATCACAGTGTAATTTCTGTAGCTCAGAAAACTGAACTGAAGTAGTAACTTTTAATAGGTCAATTACATTATTCTTCAGCCGCCTGCTACAGCCTAATGAAACCACAGTTTAATTAGTTGGTGCGATGCCAAAATAAATGTTTCATTCCCAGCGTGTTTTATTTACTCATTGAAAAGTGGGGGGAATCTACAAATAATAGGATTGGAAAACGGTAAAGGCTAATGAGTTGGCTGCAGTCGTTTGTAAAAAAAAGGCGATTGGGTCATCGGCAGTCCGGTTTAGTAGATGAAAAATCTACAGTGTCAAAAATAAAAACAATACTATAATTTTTTAAAAAAAATAGAATTTCTGGGTATAGAGCGCTTTTAAATCATCAGTCAATCACAAATACTAAAAGACCATCAGAAGGGAGCGTAACTAAGTCAGAGTCCTGTGATGTATGGGGTATTCCTACTGTGTGGTAGGCATGGTGCCCAGTGTCATCACATTAATTTTCCCAGTAGACAGTAGACTTTTAGATGGAGTTTTAAGGTCCAGCAATGGTGACGTTCTGAGTGTGATGAAACCACACATTCATTATTTTGGCCTCAGTGAGACAGGAACTGTGAAAACAGCAGGAAGGCCCTTTAAAATTCAACACTGCCACACAGCCCCTAGGTTCCTCAAGTCCTTCCACCCCTAGGTACCCAAGTCCTTCCACCCAGGCCTGGAAGGTGAGACTCCTCTCCCACCCTGGCAGTGTCAGTCTGGTCCTGATTAGTGATGGTAGGGGGATGGGTTGGGACAAACCACAATTTTATTTTATTTTTTTTTCCCTGAAGCCTCCAGTAGATCCCCTACTGAGCCACAGTTTCAACAACAGATGAGGAGGTTAGGTCGTTTTCTTCCTTCCGTAGGTTATGCACTGTGTTAGAAGCCAAAGCCTTCCCTTCGCCTTACTTGGATGAAAGGGAATCACGTACTTATGTTCGAGCAGAAAAGCTAAGGGAACAGGACTCCCAAGCAGAGAATACAGCTGAGGGCTTTGTAGCTTTCATTTCTCATCACTACAAAGAGGCTCTGCATTTCTGGATGCCTGTGGTATACACAATGATCAGGACCTTAATCTGAGTTGTATTCTTACAAAGGAAAAAAAAAAATCATTCCATGGCAGTGCTGTGAACCCTAGTGCCCTCTCGGGTATTTTTTCCTGAGCACCTGCCTTATAGCTAGTTATCATCTGTCCCATTTTAGGTCGGATGAAACCTTTACCATCATTCGTGTGTGCACCATGAGGTGTTTTCATTGTACAGTAATCTAGCATTTTAATCACATATGTTTACTACGTGAGGAGTTCTTTCACCCCAACTTGAAAAGTTTGAAATCTTTCCTTCCTTGTCTGGCATTTACTTTGACTTTATTTCTGTTTTAATTCTAAGGTGGACTTGTATTCCCTGTTCCTTTTTTTTTTCAATTAGTGTCACTACCTGATTCATTATTTTTTTTATTAATTTTTATTGGAGTGGAGTTGCTTTACAATGTTGTGTTAGTTTCTACTGTACAGAAAAGTGAATCAGCCATACATATACATATATCCCCTCTTTTTTGTATTTCCTTCCCATTTAGCTCAGCGGGTAAAGAATCTGTCTGCAGTACAGGAGATCCTGGTTCAATTCCTGGGTGGGGAAGATCTGCTAGAGAAGGGATAGGCTACCAAGTCCAATATTCTTGGGTTTCCTGGTGGATCAGCTGGTAAAGAATCTGCCTGCAATGTGGAAGAACTGGATTCAATCGCTGAGTTGGGAAGATCCGCTGGAGAAGGGAAGAGCTACCCACTCCAGTATTCTGGCCTGGAGAATTCCATGGACAGTCCATGGAGTCACAAAGAGTTGGACACGACTGAGTGACTTTCACTTTTCATTTCCCATTTAGGTCACCACAGAACACTGAGTCTCGTTCTCATTGGTTACCCATTTTATCCATGGTATCAAGAGTGTACATGTGTCAGTCCCAATCTACCAGTTCATCCCATTGCCCGTTTTCCCGCTTGGTGTCTATATGTTTGTTCTCTACATCTTTGCCTCTATTTAAGTTTTCTCTGTCCCTTTGGAAAAGGACCAAAGACACTCAAATGTTTCAAGTCCCATTTTTCATCCTGACTTATTTTAGAAGACTCTTGCCTTGTGTCTTTGAGCTCTGCTAAAATTTGCTGCGATGATATGCATGGAGCGCTTCCATGCCTTTGATGGTACTCATTAGATTAAATACACCAACTTGTTCTGTTCAAGAATAACATAGCAAACAATGGTGGATGCTCAGGGTGATAAATATTTGCTGCTGTAATCATGCATCTGTTTGCTGCAGTTCAAAGGGAGCAAAAACAGATGCAAGCTCGCTGGCCATCACTGCAAAACTCATCTAGATTTTTATTCGCTGATGCTCAGACAATTTATATAGGAGTCTGCGCACTAAAATGGAGAATATTATGGAAGTTCTGTAAAATAGGGATTTGAGAATATTGCAGACAGAGAGTAGAGAATGCATGCGATTCTTTCTCTTCTAATTAAAGCACCTACAAATAGATTAAAGATGAGCTTTTGAATTTAAAACAGCGGGATACGTTTTACCCTCCAGAGTGAAATTATGTAGTGCAATATGTAAAACAGGTACTAGCTGTATTGAATAGTAAACATTTATGTTTACTTTGAAATCTGTCACACTTGCTTATACATCCATTGTTGAATATAATGAATCTGTTGTGAAAAATTTAGACATTTAGAATCAAGTGCTATGGATGAGAGCTGTAGGCATTCATCCTACAGTAACAGGAAAATCCCAGTTCACTCAGAAAATAAGATGAGAGAACCAATCATTTCCTTAATAATAACAGTCCACCTTGCATTCTTAAGGTATTCTTTATCATGCAGAGATAACCGAAGAATCATTAATTCCTGTGTTCCTTAGTCGCTCAGTCATGTCAGACATTTTGCAACCATTTGGACTATCACCTGCTGGTCTCCTCTGTCCATGAGATTTCTCAGGCAAGAATACTGGAATGGGTTGCTATTTCCTTCTCCGGGGGATCTTCCAGGCCTGGATCAAACCCAGATCTCTGTGTCTCCTGCACTGCAGGCAGCTTCTTTGCCCGCTGAGCCATCAGCGAAGCCCCATTATTTGCTAAGGTGCCCACAGAATGAGTTAAAGTAGCAGCACAAATTAAGCCAGTTGTGAGCCCTGCATCATAACTTCTTGTATCACACAGTTTTGACTTCCCGTATTACTCTGAGATCTTTTTGGTGGGCAGTGATATATACCTACCTTGAAGTCCCTTAGGAAAACAGAAGCATTGGTTTATATGACTGAAACATCTAGATATATAGCAGGTTTGGAGCAAGACTGAAATCAAGATGCTCAACTGATGTTGCCAGGAATATCTCCTATTGCAATTACACAGTCCTCTGTGTTGGCTGTGTTCTCAAGCTGTTCCCTTGCAATGGCGAGATAGCCACCAAACAGGTGCACATGTACATCTTGCCAGCTCTGGAGCCTAGTGAAAAAGAGAACATCATTCCAGTGGCTCAACAGAAGTCCTGGCCAGACCTCAGAGGCTCACACATCTCAAGAAGTCAGATGAGCCCCACCACTTCATATGAACTGATTGTAGGAAAAGAGAGACGGGTCTCGGCAAGGAGTCTTAATATTAGAAGTCAGAGGCGTGATGGACAAGTGAAAAATAGAATTTTTTAATGCTTTTATTTATTTTGTTACTTTTTCCTTTATATTGGAGTATAGCCAATTAACAATATTGTGATAGATTCAGGTGGACAGCCAATGGACTCAGCCATCCATTCTCCCCCAAACTCCCCTCCCAACCAGGCTGCCACCTAACATTGAGTGGAGTTCCCTGTACTACATAGTGGGTCTTTGTTGGTTTTCCATTTGGAACTGGTGCAATGAGAGGACCCAGAGAGATGGTATGGGGTGGGAGGTGGGAGGGGATTCATGTTTGGGGACACATGTACACTCATGGTGAATTCATGTCAATGTTTGGCAAAACCAATACAGTAATGTAAAGTAAACTAAAGTTAAAATAAAAATTAAAAAAAAAATACAGCAGAGTATAGTACAGATTTTTGATGCAAAAGATAAAAAAAAATTTTTTAAGAAAAAAATTTTATTTTCAAACATTCTAAATGCACACCTGTTAAAAAATTAAAGTGTACTGAAGACCCATATATTCACCTGGGTTAAACAGTTGCTAATCTTTTGTGACAATGACTTTATCTTTCTACTTTCTTCTCCATTGTATCAGTTACTCAGTTAGTTAAGTCACTCAATCCTGTCCGACTCTGACCTCATGAACTGCAGCACGCCAGGCCTCCCTGTCCATCACCAACTCCTAGAGTTCACTCAGACTCATGTCCATCGGGTCGATGATGCCATCCAACCATCTCATCCTCTGTCGTCCCCTTCTCCTCCCACCTTCAATCTTTTCCAGCATCAGGGTCTTTTCCAATGAGTCAGTTCTTCGAATCAGGTGGCCAAAGTACTGGAGTTTCAGCTTGAGCATCAATCCTTCCAATGAATAGTCAGGACTGATTTCCTTTAGGATGGACTGGTTGGATCTCCTTGCAGTCCAAGGGACTCTCAAGAGTCTTCTCCAACACCACAGTTCAAAATCATCGATTTTTTGGTGCTCAGATTTCTTTACAGTCCAACTCTCACATCCATACATGATTATTGGAAAAACCATAGCTTTGACTAGTTGGACCTTTGTTGGCAAAGTAATGTCTCTGCTTTCTAATATGCTGTCTAGGTTGGTCATAACTTTTCTTCTAAGGAGCAAGCATCTTTTAATTTCATGGCTTCAGTCACCATCTGCAGCGATTTTGGAGCCCCAAAACAAATAAAGTCTCTCACTGTTTCCACTGTTTCCCCATCTATTTGCCATGAAGTGATTGGACCAGATGCTATGATCTTAGTTTTCTGAATGTTGAGTTATAAGCCAACTTTTTCACTCTCCTCTTTCACTTTCATCAAGAGTCTTTTTAGTTTTTCTTCGCTTTCTACCATAAGGGTGGTGTTCTCTGCATATCTGAGGTTATTGATATTTCTCCTGGCAATCTTGATTCCAGCTTGTGCTTCATCCAGTCCAGCATTTCTCATGATGTACTCTGCATATAAATTAAATAAGCAGGGTGACAGTGTACAGCCTTGATGTACTCCTTTCCTGATTTGGAACCAGTCTATTGTTCCATGTCCAGTCTAGCTATTGCTGTATATATTACCCTATTTGAAAAGTAAAGACACTGTGAACAATTTACATCTAAAGACTTCTCTATGCATCTCTTAAAAACAAGTTATTTTCTTATATAATAAGAATATAGTTATTGTTAGTATTACCTTAGTCCAGGATCCAATTAAGGAAAATGAATTCCGTCTGATCATCCTGTTTCTTCCTTACCTTTGACCTGGAAATGTCTCTCCATGATTTTTAAAATGATGTTATTTGTTTATTTGTCTGTGTTGGGGCTTTGTTGCTGTGTGAGCTTTTCTCTAGTTGCAGTGAGCAGGGATACTGTTTGTTGTGGTTCACCGACTTCTCATTTCAGTGGCTTCTCTTTGCAGGACACAGACTCTAGGGCACACAGGCTTCAGTAGTTGTGGCTCACGGGCTCAGCATTTGCAGCTCATGGGTTCTAGAGCACAGCTTCCATACCTGTGGCTCACAGGCTTAGTTGCTCCGAGGCATGTGGGATTGTCCCGGACCAGGGATTGAACCTGTGTCTCCTGCATTGGCAGGCAAATTCTTTACCACTGAGCCACAAGAGGAGTTCCCGCCACCATTTTTTAATCTTCGACAATACTGATATTTTTGAAATAGTCCTGGACAGTTTCCTTGTAGAACATTTCAAAATGAAGATTTATGTAAATGTTTCCACATGATTAGATTTGACTTCCTCATTATGTCCAGAGCACCAGGCTGATCAGATTGACAATATCCCATTGCATTGTGTGGGTCAACACTTCATGTCAGTGTGTCCCATCTTTGATGACGGTAAAGTTGATCATGGGAGAAATGGCAGCTCTCCCCAATATAAGCTAGTCCAGTAATTAGGAAGTAATCTGAAGACTTCTTTGGTGGTCCAGTGGTTAAGACTGTCCTTCCAGTGCAAGAGGCATGGGTTCAGTCCCTGGTCAGGAAATTAAGATTCCATAAGCCGTGTAGTGTACCCCTCAAAAAAATCTTTAAAAAGTGATCTGTGGGCCCATACTCCTAAAGAATACATAAATATCCTTTTCTTCATCAATCTTTTATCTGTTGAGGATATTTATTGGAATCAGCTGGGCTTCCCTGGTGACTCAGTTGATAAAGAATCTCCCTGCAGTTCAGGAGATCTGGGTTTGATCCCTGAGTCAAGAGGATCCTCTGGCAAAGGGCATGGCTACCCACTCCAGTATTCTTGCCTGAAGAATCCCATGGACAGAGGACTCTGGCGGGCTACAGTCCGTGGCATGGCAAAGATTTGGTCATGACTGAGAGATTAAGCACATTGGAATTGGTTACTACACTGATTGTAAAGATATAATGTCTTTCTGTCATTCTATTTACATTGAAAATGAAATCAAGCCAAGTACTGGCTATACTACCGCAGCAGAACCATAGCACACAGTTGGAATATCACTACAAAACAAAACAACAACAACAACAAAAACCACTTTGATGGTATTTGGGAAAAAGTATTAGAACTGTGCCTCTTGCCACTTCATAAGTTGAAGAAAAATATCGGTAATGACCGTGCTTACAATTCACTCCCCTTCTTCTAAATGTATTTGGCAGACTAAAACTTAGCTCTAAGACTTGGTTAAGAATCCTTTTTTTTAAAAGTGAAAACATAAAAGTAAAGAGAAAAGAGGCAACTGGAATAATGACAGCTGGGAGAAGAATGAAAGTGTTGAGTGCATGTTGCCATTTTTCCAGCAATGCGCTGTGCTTAGTCGCGTCTGACTCTTTGCAACCCCACGGACTGAAGTCCTCCAGGCTCCTCTGTCCATGGGGTTCTCCAGGTAAGAATACTGGAGTGGTTGCCATGCCTTAAATACTACTTAAAATGGAGTGTGAAGAACTTTTATTTTTACATCCACGTGGCATATTTAAAACTCCCCTTATTTCAGATTTTAAGAGCAACTGCTTTCCCTTTGATTCGGTTCGATTATCTCTTATGATCTTCGGAAACTGTATTCTTCTCTTCCTTTCAGACTGAGAAAGTCTTTATCCAAATGGCTTGAACCACTGGGTTTGCCTGTAGATGTCCTTTCATTTCCGTTGTTTCTTTTTCCTCCCCTGGGGTTTTCCAACAGTTCTCCCTTTCAATCGAAAGCTAATTTTCTTTGTGTGTGTAGGTGGTATAGAATTCCAGGCATTTACACAGTAGCAGGCTTGTATTTGATGTACCTGTTTCAGAGACAATTGTCCTTTATAGCTTTCATGAGTAAATTCAATGAAAAGCCCCACATGGCTGGTTTGTAACTCATTTAGTGGAGAGTTCTACAGGATTATTTCACAAAGCAGTTCAAAACTTAAAAAGCTAAATTGGCTTTATTGTGCCTAGCTGGGGGCCTCTTCATCGCTGAATTCAGAGGATATTTGCATGCATGCCAGGAATCTTTCTAGAAAATGGGGACAGGATGTATCTGCAGGTGTAAATTTCCTTAACTTCCTGTGTGCTGCTCCCAAGGAGTCTTGGAATGGCTAGACTAGAGGTAGCAGGAGCATTTATCTCATGTTGCAGGAACATGCGTACTATATTCGTGGATGCACGTGGATGCAAGAATCTCACAACTCTTAAGAAATGACCAGTGGCCCAGTGGGTCATGCATTCACACATTTAGCTCTGTGTAGTGATTAAGGTGAAAGAACCTGGCATCAGACTGCAGGAGTCCAAATACCGGCTCCACCTCTTCATTGCTGACCTCAAAAAGTTGCATGACCTCTCTGAACTTCATTTTGGTATTTTTAAGAAGTGGACGGGTATCACTGTGTTCCAGTTAAGGTGAGCTGGGATGTGTTGCAGTAACAATCAGCCCCATAGTTCATTAGCTTCAAACAGCAAAGGTGTCATTGTTGTTCAGCTGCTAAATCGTGTCTGACTCTTTGTGACCCCATGGACTGCAGCACGCCAGGCTCCCCTGTCCTTTATCTCTCAGAGTTGCTCCAATTCGTGTCCATTGAGTCAGTGATGGCATCCAACCATCTCGTCCTCTGCCACCATTTTCTCCTTTTGCCTTCAATCTTTCCAAGCACCAGGGTTTATTCCAGTGAGTTGGCTCTTTGCATCAGGTGGCCAAAGTATTGGGTCTTCAGCATCAGTCATTCCAGTGAATATTCAGAGTTTGTTTCCTTTAGGATTGATTGGTTTGATCTCCTCGTAGTCCAAGGGGCTCTCAAGGATCTTCTCAAGCACCTCAATTCTTTCCATCAACTTCATGGGCTATATGCCCTGTGTCAGACATACTCTAGGACCCAGATTTATGGGAAAGCCAGCATATAAATTATCACTGGTCACTTCAGCAGAGGGGAAAGAGTCTTCCAGAGAGTACAGTGCCAACATTAATTCTCAGCCAAGAAGTGATCCGCATCAGTTCTGCTCACAGCTCACTGGCCCACATGGGTCATCAAGAATGCCAGATCTCAGAGGGTCAGGAATCGCTACCCCTGTATGTGCCCAGACAGCTCACAGTAGTTAGTGAGCCAGATCAGTTGATACATTGCTGCCATACAAACTTACCTTGTTGCTTGTTATGAGGCTTCAGTGAGATTATTGATGGAAAACATTTAGCTCAGTGTATGGTCACAGATGGAGAAGGCAATGGCACTCCACTCCAGTACTCTTGCCTGGAAAACCCCATGGACAGAGGAGCCTGGTAGGCTGCAGTCCATGGGGTCGCTAAGAGTGGGGCACGACTGAGCGACTTCACTTTCACTTTTCACTTTCATGCATTGGAGAAGGAAATGGCAACCCACTCCAGTGTTCTTGCCTGGAGAATCCCAGGAACGGGGGAGCCTGGTGGGCTGCCGTCTATGGGGTCACACAGAGTTGGACACGACTGAAGTGACATAGCAGCAGTAGCGTGGTCACAGGAAGTACACGGTAAACTGTGTTAGTTGTCGCAGTAGTTAACATTACCTGCCTCCAGTCATCCCAGTCTCCTCCTGACAATGATGATGATGATGTGTGTATGTGTATGTATATATATGTATATAAATCCATTAGAATCTCTGTTTTAAGTTCTGTAGACTTAGTTATATCTGAGTCCCTCTTGCCATGTTACATATTAACAGGTTCCAGATTTTAGGGGAACTCTCTGCCCACCTCAGTGCTTCCCAGGCAGCGCTAGTGGTAAAGAACCCGCCTGCCAATACAGTAGACATAAGAGATATGGGTTCGATCCCTGGGTTGGGAAGATCTCCTGGAGGAGGGCATAGCAATGCAATCCAGTATTCTTGCCTGGAGAATCCGCATGCACAGAGGAGCCTGGTGGGCTACAGCCTATAGGTTCGCAAAGAGTTGGACGCGACTGAAGTGAATTAGCATGCACACACTTACTGCCCCCCGCAACCAGAGAGAGGCAGGGCTGAGAGTTTGCCCTTGGCTGCTAGTGCAGGAAGCAGCTCACTCCCATCCTTCCTTTTGTGTCAGTAACTAACTCATACGCACACATACGTTGCACCATTCAGGTGACCCCTGCATGGGCAGACCTATAACAGCCATATATACAACCAACGCTGGAGTCTTCCATGGACATTTGGATGAAAATCAACGTGAAGTAGTAAGTGCCATGATTACACTTGGGTTTCTTTCTCTAAGTGGGTGCACCACGTATATAATAAATACATAATAATTGAAGGAACTGTGTGCTCAGTATATTATACAGAGTCCCTTCTGTAATGAACAGTGAGGGGTCTTCCTGCCTGAGCCTCTGGTGGGCTGGCAAGGAGGGTAGACCTCTTATGAGGTAAGGCTGCTAGAAATACCCTGGATCCTTCAGGCTTCGTCTCAGCTGCTGCAATGCACACGGTGGGCGGTAAAGTCCTTATCTACCACTTTCTGGTCTCTTTACTGCTCAGTTTCTATCCTTAAATTGTGCTTTCATATTTAACTCAAAAATTGCCCAGAAGGCAAGATCTACAGTGCTAAATACAGAAAGAGATGTATTTTAAATGCACTAACAAAGCTCACTGCGTAAAGTAAGATTAGCAGATCATCGTGTACACCCAGAAATCTTTTGAAGGAATTCATACACTTAGATCAGAAAATCCATTGGCTTTGTGAAACAGGATTTTTGTATTTGTGACTGATTTAACTGCAGACAGAGAATCAGCTCATATTCTCTAGGTTCTGGGTTACTTCATAACCATCTACTATCTAATCATATTGTTGTTTTTTAAAACACTTTTTTTGTTTTTTTAATTTTTACAACTTTCTGTTCGTTTCTGCCATATCACAATACAAATTGGCATTGTGTACAGATGTGAGTGTTGGACCATAAAGAAGGCTGAGCACCAAAGAACTGATGCTTTCAATCTGTGATCCTGGAGAAGACCCTTGAGGGTCACTTGGACTGCAAGGAGATCAAACCAGTCAATCCTAAAGGAAATCAACCCTGAATATTCATTGAAAGGACTGATGCTGAAGCTGAAGCTCTAATACTTTGGCCACCTGGTGCAAAGAATCAACTCATTGGAAAGACCCTGATGCTGGGAAAGGTTGAAGGCAGGAGGAGAAGGAGACGATAGAGGATGAGATGGTTGGATGACACCACCAACTCGATGGACATGAGTTTGAGCAGACTCCAAGAGACACTGAAGGACAGAGAATCCTGGCATGCTTCATGCCATGAAGCATGGGATTGCAAAGAGTCAAACATGGCTGAGAGACTGAACAAGATCATACATATATTCCCTCCCTCTTGAGCCTCCCACCCTTCCCCCTGCCATCATAGAGCACCAGACTAGGCTTCCTGTGTTATATACAGCAACTTCTCCCCAGCTATCCATCTCACACCTGATAGTGAATACATGTTAATGCTACTTTCTCCGTTCTTCTCACTCTCTCCCTCTCCCACTGTGTCCACAAATTCATTCCCTGCATCTGCACCTCCATGCCCTCCCTGCAAATAGGTTCATCAATATCATTTTCCTAGATCCCATACATATATGTGTTAGAGGAAAATGTATAGTTAATGGTAATTATAAAACTTGACATGTTTATGCTGTTTCATGTATGTGGAATTGGAGACTCAGAGAGTTTAGCCACAGATCACAGGTCTATATTTCAACTGTATCTCTCTGATTCCCTTTTCTTTTCTATTCCTTTAGCTTTGCTTTGTAGTTTTGCGGTATAGGAAAAATGAAAGAATAATGACTGGTATTTCCTGAGGTCTGATGGATACTTGGTAGCATGCTGGATATTGCATGCATTTTATTTATGATCATCTTCCACTAGGGGTATTTTTAGTCCCACTTTACAGATGGGGCAACTGAGACTCAGCTCCCAAATGATGGAATCTGCATACCTGTCTTACCCTGAAGCTCATAATCCCCTGAATAAGCGTTGAAATAGGTCTGTGGGCTTCTTCTCCTGTAGGCAAATTTGCCCTGGAAGTTAATGTTAAGTTTCCAATTCTCTCACTCAGCAAGGCAAGCTGCTGACTTGCTTTACTTTCTCCAGCTTTAGCAAGCCAAGGGGCTGTGGTTGGAAAACAGTGGCCAGTCCCTCCCAGGTGTCCTTCTTGCCCCACTGTGTCCTTACATGTCCCCAGATACGTGGCTCAATATGCAGTGTGAGTTCTTCGGGGGTCATTGCAATGAGTCTAGGTTTTCAAGAAAGGATTAAAATAATCTACAATCATAGCGCATGGAAATGATCAGCCTTTCATTTTTCTTACGAGCCTCCTGATTACCTTAAGAGGACATTTTCATTTTGGTGATAGTTTACCTTTAATGAAATTTTCCGGTCTCCCTGGTAATAAGGGGAGAGCTGGGCCTCTGGCTGGCGGTGGGATCTTAGCAAGACGACTCACACTGTTTTGTTGAGGTTGCTTTTATTTTTATATCTACCGTCTCTCTATGATCGCATTCTTGGTTTTTAATTTATGGCAGTAACACACGAGTTCTCTTTTAATAAAAAAAAATGTTTACTTGAATGAAAAAGTGAATTGTTGGAAGAGGTAAAATCATATTTTATTTTTCTTTACTTGACAAAGGCGTGCCATTCAATAGCACTGGGACGGGTCGCAAGACTAATTGGTTAGTAAACAAGAAGGCAGGTGGTATGAGCATGTGTCAGATTCTAAATGAGGACCATGAATACGGCGGCACTGGGGAGGCAGTCCATGATGGATGGAGACCAAGGGAACATTTTTAGGGTGTTCATCTCCCACTGCCTAGCTTTGTGCTGGAATCGCAGAACCCTACCCCGTGGCTTTTGTTTAATTTGGCATTTATGGTAAGTCTTGCACATGGGAAGATTTTGGCCTCTCTCCTCCAGTGTTACAGCTTGGATTGAATATTTATTAACTACCCGGGGAACATAAGACCGATGGAGGGCCCTTGAGTTGATCTTTATCCACAGAGTACGTCCTCATCAGATTGAAGTGGTGAAGCAATTCAGAAGGAATGACAGGACCTTATCAAGAACAGATAGAAGCAAATC
Source organism: Redunca redunca (assembly GCA_006410935.1). Classification (NCBI taxonomy): domain Eukaryota; kingdom Metazoa; phylum Chordata; class Mammalia; order Artiodactyla; family Bovidae; genus Redunca; species Redunca redunca. Next base: position 1,543,580 of record SJYQ01000330.1, on the reverse strand, counting down.
CTTTGTCTAGTGAGGGGGTAAAGTACCTGTGATGGTGGAGTCAGCAAATGAAAAAGACTGTGGTTCCTGGAAAATGAACGGGGGTACGTAGCATTCAGGATTCACAAGAACAGTCTACATAGCGGCGTAGCCCAGGGAGGGAGGCTGATCACAGATTTCGTGTTTTCGTAGAAGTGTCCTGAGAAGCAGAGGAGTACACATGTGGCTGTCAGTGGCGGCTGACTGTGAATTTCAGGTCTCTGTATAAAAGCGAGTGGCGGTGTTTGTGGCAAACCAGACAGTTAATGCTGCGGATGAAGAGATGCCTCAACTCTAGCAGATCACGGACATGCAAGGATGAGGGACCCGTGGCCAGATCTCCTGATTATGCAAGAAAAGCCCAGTATCTAGGTTTTTGTTGTGAAATTTTCCTATTCAGTTCAGTTCAGTCGCTCAGTCGTGTCCGACTCTTTGCAACCCCATGAATCGCAGCACACCAGGCCTCCCTGTCCATCACCATCTCCCGGAGTTCACCCAAACTCTTATCTACTTTTAAAACTGAGCTATTTTTTTTTGTTGTTGTTGTTACTGAGTTTGATTATTGAATTATAGGGGCTCTTTACATATTCTGGGTAGAAGTTTCCTTATCCCATATATGATTTGGAAATACTTTCTTCCGTTCTGTGGGTACATTTTCTTTTATTATTATTTTTTTTTAATGTTTGTTTATTTTGGGCCCTGCTGGGTTTTCAGTGCTGCTGGGCTTTTTCTCTAGTTGCAGCGAGCAGCGTTACTCTCCTATCCTGGTGCTCGGGCTTCTCACTGTGATGGCTTTTCTTGCTGCAGAGCAGGGGCTCTAGGGAGCGCACGCTCAGTAGTTGCAATACATGGGCTTAGTTGCTCCGAGGCACATGGGATCTTCCCCAACCAGGGCTCGAACCCTGCATTGGCAGGTGGACCCTTTACCACCGAGTCACCAGGGAAGCCCCTGTGGATACACTTTAGATGGAATTGTTTACAACACCAAAGTTTTTTTTTGTTTTTTTTTTTGAGGGGGTGGGTTCAATTTATCTCCTTTTTCCTTTTATTGCTTGTTCTTTTGGTGTCGTATATAAGAATCCATTGTTGTTGTCCAGTCACTAAGTAATGTCTGGCTCTTTGTGACCCCGTGGACTGCAGCACACCAGGCTTGTCTTGCCTCCACTATCTCCTGGAGTTTGCTCAAATTAACAATACGTCTGCCTACAAACCAAAGTCACAAAGATTTGCTTCTAGGTTTTTTTCTTTTTTTTTTGAATGTTGTATGCCATTGGCTTTAATATTTAGATCTGTGATGCATTGTGAGTTAATTCTTTCATGTGTTGGGAGATAAGAGTTCCCCGTTATACACTTGCTCATGGCTGTCCAACTGCCTCAAAACTGTCTGGGGCTTTATAAAGCTTTTCACCTTAGGGTGCTTCTCTGTGATAGCCTACTTGCTGCTGCTGCTGCTAAGTTGCTTCAGTTGTATCCGACTCTGTGTGACCCCATAGACGACAGCCCACCAGACTTCCCGTCCCTGGGATTCTCCAGGCAAGAACACTGGAGTGGGTTGCCATTTCCTTCTCCAATGCATGAAAGTGGAAAGTGAAAGTGAAGTCGCTCAGTCGTGTCCGACTCTTTGCAACCCCATGGACTGCAGCCTACTAGGCTCCTCCATCCATGGGATTCTCCAGGCAAGAGTACTGGAGTGGGGTGCCATTGCCTTCTCCAGATAGCCTACTTAGATACTGTAATTATGTCAAGGTGTATTCATTCTCTCATCTAGCAAAAGGTAAGGTTCTACCAAAGGAGAAGTCCTACTGTTGTCTCTGCCTTTTTCACTCTCTGCATTGAGCTTAACTCTGTTAAAAGGGTGGAGCTTCAGAATGCAAGGCCGAGTTGTAAAGACAACTTACTCCTTAATAGACTTTCTCACATGCTGTATATATATGACTTGGATAATCATAACTTGAATATAACTGATTCTAATTGAGTCTCTTGCATTATACATCTGAGCTGGGCTCCAAACAAAGACATTCTCCCTTCTTGGATATATATGTATAGTGCTCATGTCTGCTGAGTTGTGTCTGACTTTTTGTGACTCCAGACTCCTCTGTCCATGGGATTTCTGAGGCAAGAATACTAGAGTGGTTTGCCATTTCCTCATCTAGGGGATCTTCCCAATCCAGGGTTTGAATCAGGAATCCTGCATCTCCTGCACTGGCAGGCAGATTCTTTACCACTGAACCACCTGGGAAATATATATGTAGCTATACATGTAAAGCACACACACAATGTCCCCTGGTATGTAAAAACCACCTCCAGTGATAATTGCTGAGATAAATATGTTTTTATAGAGATAAACAGAGATGTACAGATATATACTCATTCATTCATACATATGTGCACACACATACATTCATGAAGCTTTAAATTCATGTAGCTGCTACCTTCTGCCACTGGTATAGTTTTCAGAACGAATGAGCTTTCAGGAGGGAGACTCACTGGACGGCCTTTATTATACTTGATACAAATCTGATTTTCTTGCCCCCTGCAGTGGCCATTTGTCATCATAACAGCAACTACGAATAACGTGTTCTTTTCTTTCCTTTCTCTAGAGAAATTGCAATGGGAGTTTGCATACACTGTATAAAATGCAACCTAGTCAATTTTATTAATTATTAAGGAGAGTTCTTTAATCTTCATAGAGACTCCATCACCCAAAGGTAGCCAGAGAAGTATTTTGATAGATATCCATCCAGGTTTTTCATTTATTTATTAAATATTCTGTAGCATGCACAGGAGACGGAGGTTCGATCCCTGGGATGGGAAGAACCCCTGGAGAAGGAAATGGCAACCCACTCCAGTATTCTTGCCTGGAAAGTTCCATGGACAGAGGAACCTGGCAGGCTATAGTCCATGCAAAAGAGTAGACATTATATAGAAATTAAACAACAACAACGGTTTGTCAGTTGTACAGTCTGAAGTCATCCTGGCCTCTCTCTTTATCTCCCTCCCATATCCACCTGGAAAAGCCAGATCCTCAACACGACAGCCTCCCTTACAACTAGGGACCCTGTTCCCTATCAGTTCTGGCTTATAAGGCATCAAGAAGTTCATAGAAAATACAACCAGATTTTCTTCCAGTCTAAGAGGAGAAACCCTTACGTCAGAAAGTGAACCGGAACTAAAGAGCCCCCTTGATGAAGGTGAAAGAGGAGATTGAAAAATCTGATTTAAAACTCAACATTCAAAAAATGAAGATCATGGTATCCAGTCCCATCACTTCATGGCAAATAGATGGAGAAATGATGGAAACAGTGACGGACTCTTTTTGGGGGGCTCCAAAATCACTGCAGATGGTGACTGCAGCCATGAAATTAAAAGACACTTGCTCCTTGGCAGAAAAGCTATGACCAACTTAGACAGCATATTAAAAAACGGAGACATTACTTTGCCAACAAAGGTCAATCTAATCAAAGCTGTGGTTTTTCCAGCAGTCATGTATGAATGTAAAAGTGGACTGTAAAGAAGGCTGAGCACCAAAGAACTGATGCTTTCAATCTGCGGTGTTGGAGGAGACCCTTGAGGGTCCCTTGGACAGCAAGGAGATCAAACCAGTCAATCCTGAAGGAAATCAACCCTGAATATTCATTGGAAGGACTGATGCTGAAGCTGAAGCTCCAGTACTTTGGCCAACTGATGCAAAGAGCCAGCTCATTGGAAAAGACCCTGTTGCTGGGAAAGATTGAGGGCAGGAGGAGAAGGGGATAACAGAGGGTGAGATGGCTGGATGGCATCACCAACTCAATGGACATGAGTTTGGGTAAGCTCTGGGAGATGGTAATGGACAGGGAGGCCTGGCATGCAGCAGTCCATGGGGTCACAAAAAGATGGGTATGATTGAGCAGCAAAAAAGAGAAGAAACCACATAAGAAGCTCATCTTTTGCTGAACTGCCTGCCTTTTGCCCTTGAATATTGTGTTGATGACTGGAGCACCGTGGTCAGCTGGGTATGAGGCAGTGAATCCTCAGGATGCTACGTGTATTGGACTGAGGGTGGTGGTACAGAAAGGTGGGTCCCTGAGAGCCTCAGAGAGTTCCTGAGAAAGCCCAGGGCTGCCAGTGTTCTGGATTTTTTTTTTTTGTTTAGGGCATAATTAATATCCTTACAGATACAGTCACTGTTGCTCAGGCTTAATTTCTGCAGCTTGTAGCTAAAGGCATCCTTACTGATGTGTCTCTACACATACAAATATGTATACATATTCAAACACTCATGCGTCGTTTTCCTTAAGTCATACTTGTGTTCACAGATATGAAGGCTTTTTTAATGTGGCCAGATTCCATAGTTTTTAGCTTGTTCTTATGTATTTATTGGAGTATAATTGCTTTACAACGTTGTTTACTTTCTCCTGTACAAACAAAATGAAACAGCTATGTGTATACATCTGTCCCCTTCCTCTTAGGCCTCCCTCTCACTTCCTCCATCCCACCCCTCTCAGTCATCACAGAGCACTGAGTTGACTCCCCTGTGCTGTACAGCAACTTCCTACACACGGTAGTGAAGTAAGTCAGAAAGAGAAAAACAAATATTGCACACTAGTGCATATGGAATCTAAAAAATGGTACAGATGAAGCTATTTGCAGGGCAGGGGAAGAAATGCAGATGTAGACAATGGGTATGAGGACCCAGTAGGGGAAGGGAGGGTGGAGGGACCTGGGAGAGTAGCAGTAACTTGCTTTTAAATCTGCATGTTTGCTAAGACGTCTTCTCTGATCTAGAGATAAAATTTTAGCTTACTCTTTTGAATGACTTCACATTGCTTTGTATTGAGTGCAGACGTGGTTTATCCAACCATTCTCCTACTAATAAACATTTAGATTGACTTTATCGGCCATTATAAGTAATGATGCCATCAACATCAGGCAACTGATATTCTAGCCATCTCCCAGTAATCAATCCTCAGAGAATAAACAGAGAGGGTCAGGCATGGATATACAAAGATGATTAACCCAGGATTAAGCATAATGGCAAAAAATGAGAAATACCTTAGATGATAAAAAGGAGCATGCTAAATAAATTATGATGTATGCATGAGATCAAACAGTATGTGGCATTCAGAATGATGGTTTTTAGGATTATTTAGTGTCAAAAGAAAAAATTCCACTATAAAAGAAAAACAAATGTATGATTATGTTTATTATATTTATGTACATAGAGTGAAATCGTCCTCAGAATGTTGAAGCTAGGTTTGCACCCAACACACAGTGAGATCAAAAAGCCAAAATGTTGGAGTTTGGAGCAGAGAAAAGATTATTGCAAAGGTTGAGCAAGAGAAACAGGTGGCTTGTGCTCAAAAGACCTGAACTTCCCTACAGTTTCATGGAAGAGGTTTTAGAAGCAAAAATTTGGGGGAGTTCTGTAGGGTGTGTGACTGGTAACAGGGTGGTGATTCAGGAATCTCCATCACCACCCTTCAGCTTTCTGTGCTCAGCCTGAGGTCAGAGCTTGAACACGGGTCACTGCTCTGTTCTTACTGCTCTTGATGTTGTTCAGTTGCTAAGTTGTGTCTGATACTCTGTGACCCCATGGACTGCAGCACACCATTCTTCCCTGTCCTTCACTATTTCCTGGAGTTTGCGCAAACTCATGTCAATTGAGTCAGTGATGCCATCCAACCATCTCATCCTCTGTTGTCCCCTTCTCCTCCTGCCCTCAATCTTTCCCAGCATCAGGGTCTTTTCTAATGAGTCTGCTCTTCGCATCAGGTGGCTAACGTATTGGAGCTTCAGCTTCAGCATTAGTCTTTCCAGTGAATTTTCAAGGTTTTCTTTAGGATTGACTGTTTTGATCCCCTTGCTGTCCAAGTGATGCTCTACAGAAGTTTAACTAAAGCAACTCTGCATTTGAAAAATCCATTTTAAATGTGCCGACCAGCCACAGTTCCTCTAATGGTTGTGTGTACTTGTGGAATTGTGACCCAGGGTATAGATTTAGCATCTTCTTCTAGAAGCAGAATTTGAGTTGCAGTGACCTCAAGCTAATCGAGGTCATCCCCAAATATTTCCCAAGCCTACACCTTTCCTTGCTTGTGGGTTAAAGTCCTCTGGGAATATAGACTATCCATCTCAGAATCCCCTGCTTCCCTTGGAATAACAAGGAACCTTTATACACAAACACCTTTATACACAAGAACTACTAAGCCACATACATAAAAGGCTCAAATAGTCATGAGCTGGAGTGCCTCCAGGATAGGCACTTCCACCCTCCAGCCAGCAGGGGGCCTCCTCCCACTTATTACGTGCAAAGACTCATCTTTTTCCTTTCTAAACGATGCTTATCATGGTAATCCTTGACTTCCTCGTGGCTCAGAGGGTAAAGTGTCTGCCTACAATGCAGGAGACCCAGGTTCAATCTCTGGGTCAGGAAGATCCCCTCAAGAAGGAAATGGCAACCCACTCTAGTACTCTTGCCTGGAAAATCCCAGGGACAGAGGAACCTGGTAGACTACAGTCCATAGCGTTGCAGAGAGTCGGACGTGGCTGAGCGACTTCACTTGCTCACTCATAGTATCCTTTTGTCTTAGTCCACTGGTGTGGCTATAACAAAAATGCTACAGAGGGTAGCTTATAAGCAGCAATTTATTTCTCACAGTTCTGGAGGCCGGATGTCCAAGAACAAGACACAGGCAGATCTGATGTCTGGAGGTTCCCATTTCTGATTCATAGACTCCATCTTCTTAGCCTCCATCACTGTCTCCTCATTTGGTGTAAAAGAGCAGGCAGGCTCTTTGGGTTCTCTTTTGTAAGGCCCTAGTCCCAATTATGAGGGCTCTGCGCTCATGACATGATCACCTCCCGAGGCCCCACCCCCTGATACCAGCACATTGTGGGTTATATCTATAACACACACATTTGGTCAGGTGACACAGTCAGTCAGTCTGTAACACCCCCTAACAGGGGCCTTTCAGGTGGTGCTAGAGGAAAAAGAATCTGCCTGCAAATGCAGGAGATGCAATAGATGTGGGTTCCATCCCTGGGTTAGGAAGATCCCCTGGAGGAGGAAATGGCACCCCACTTCAGTACTCTTGCCTGGAGAATCCCATGGACAGAGGGGTCTGGCCGGCTATAGTCATGGGGTTGCAAAGAGTCAGACACGACGGAGAGAGGATGCTGAACACATTACTAGCGCTCCTCAGTGGCAGAATGACAGGGAGGCTAAAAGCTGGTCTGTACAGGTTTGAATCCGGCTGCCCACCTCCTGGCTAGGTTATCTTGAGCGGGTGCTTCAACTTAATTCTCATATCTGCATTTTTCAGATGCAAGTGCCAAGAGCCCTTAGCTTATGGAGCAGCAAGCATTCAATGTGTTGACACTTATAACTAGATGAGTATCTAGCATACAGTTGGTGTTCAATTAGTGTCACCAAGCATGAAGCAATGACATTGACTAAGAGAATGCAAGCCCAGTGTTGAACCCAACCCAGGCACGTAGGAGTGTACGCAAAATGTTATTGTACCATCGTCTTCTCCCTACACGTCCAACACCTGGTCGTCATTGGTGAGGAGTTGGAACAATCAAGAAAGGGGTTTGGGGGTCCCTTCTTTGGGTCTCTGGTCTCATTTTTCTCATCTCACTCCAAATCCATGACCCAAGTTGGTGGGACACAGACTGGTTATTTTTCAGTTCCTCTCCAGGATAAATTTTCCTGAAAATTAATGATGGAACCGTTGAATAGGACACCCAGCAGACAGAACTCCTGAAGCCTTTCTTCTCCCTCCTCCCCACATGCCGCCCCACTGGCCCTGTGGTCCAGCTGAGCCCCCGGCAGGCGGCTGCTCTGCTAAGCAGCCTGTCACATGTCCTGTTACAATCGTGTTTTATTATAGCTTTCAAAAGATGACCTCTCGTCCCGCACACTCGTGTTTATAGAGGACTTCTGGCATTCTGAAAGGAAACAGATAGCAGAGCCTCCAAACCCTTCATTTGCTTCAACTGATAACTGCTCTGGCCAGAGACAAACACTGCGGTGATTACAAGATGTAATTTACTACAAAAGACAGTTAATATTACTTACAAACCTGCCATCAGTTCTGGAGAAATCGGAGCCGGGACATGGAATAGGACGCATCTGAGTCTACCTAAAGATCTTGGTCTGAGAGAATTACAAGTTTATAGATTTACCATTTAAGAAACAGCCCCGTTATGAAACATTCATCGTCGCAGACAGACAATTCAAGTAACGAACAAGATTATATCCTTTTATGTGAATCAAGGACACAGATGGTGTGAGAAAGAAAGGAGAAAAAAAAAATCCCTTCGGGGGGATCTTTAAATGCCACCCTTGTGAATTATACCTGAGGCTATTAACTGGGGAATTAGATCTTTGAAAAAGCCTCTAATAAGACTAAACAAAGTCCCTCGGGTAATGCTCTGAATCAGAGAAATGTGTGAAAATATAGCCTCTTCAACGTGATTATAGTCAGAGCTGTAGTTCCTCCCCGAGAAAGGGCATTGAAAATAGAGGAATGAAAGGGGGGAAAAAAATGTTTTAAAATTTTTGTGTCAGACCAGAAATTATAGAGTAGCAATAGCTTAGGGATTTAAATAACCCCTTTAGCCCAATTCTGAAGCCTTTGTGCTTTAAATTGAAGAAAAGAAAGGAATTAGAGATCCAATTTAGCATTTTTTTATGATTATGAAATGGAGGAGTCATTTTAGCTGAATAAGAATTGAGTCAGGATAGGATTGCAACCTGGGTTATCATTTGCAAGAGGGAGCTGTAGCATTTAAGCTGCTTCGGGGGTACCTGCTCTGATGGGCTTTTGTGAGAGCTTCTTGTTTCCTGGAGGCCAAGGTGAGAGTTTTGGTGCTTTTGTGAGCCAGAGAGTCATGAGGCCGTGTTTGGCGTTTCCCTTCCCCCTTTGCAGGGAATTCCAGACGCAGGGAGAAATACTAGATAGGGATCTTAGGAACTTTCCGTTGGTACTTTTGCCAGCACTCCATCCTTGAAGTCGGATCTGGTACAGAGCTTTAACAGGATGTTTTTCATCTTCCTCTCGCCCCCAGTCTGAGCCTCTGGACGGGACACACAGGCACATCATGGGTGTATGCACAGAGCAATGAGATCAGTTTTGTAAATGTGGCTCCATCTTAATGCGCCCTCTCAGATGTATTTGTTGGAGACAAGAGACAGTGGAAATGACAATGCTGGGTTTGACCCAAGCTGAGCATGTTAGAGAGGCAGGGCCAAGGATCATGACTTTTAAAGGATAGTGACCTTGTTATATATGCAATTGATAACCAATAGGACCTACTGTATAGCACAGGGAATGCTTCTCAATATTATGTAGGAGGAGAAGGGGGCGACAGAAGATGAGATGTTGGATGGCACCACCGACGCAATGGACATGAGTCTGAGCAAACTCCTGGAGATGGTGAAGGACAGGGAAGAATGGCGTGCTGCAGTCCAAGGTGGGGTCGCAAAGTGTTGGACATGACTGAGCAACTGAACCACAGCAGCCAACAACAAATGGGAAGAGAATTTGAAAAAGAATAGATGCATGTTTATGTATGACTGAATCACTTTGCTGTACACCTGAAACAAACACAACAACCCTGATCAGCTATAGTCCAATATAACTCTGTCTGTGGGATTCTCCAGGCAGGAATACTGGAGTGGGTTGCCATGCCCTTCTCCAGGGGATCTTCCTGATCTAGGGATCAAACCCAGATCTCCGGCATTGCAGGTGGATTCTTTATCATCTGAGCCACCAGGAAAATCCATAAAACAGAAGTTTAAGGGGAAAAAAAGGCACAGTGACCTTGCCAGCTAGTCAGATCCTTAACCTAGACCTTTCAGGTAAACAGCTAGTCTCTCTTTAGGTGAAGGATAGGGAATCTACGAGTGGATCCACACAGGAGGAGAGGACTGAATTCCATTTCTGTCCACTAGTCATCTTCTCTTTGTTGGACATTTGTGTATTTTCTTGGGAGAAATACCTATTTAAAGGCTTCTCTGGCGGCTCACCTGGCTTCCCTGGTGGTTCAGCTGGTAAAGAATCAACCTGCAATGTGGGAGACCTGGCTTCTATCCCTGGGATGGGAAGATCCCCTGGAGAAGGGAAAGGCTACCCACTCCAGTATTCTGGCCTGGAGAAGTCCATGGACTACAGTCCACGAGGTCGCAAAGAGTCAGGCACGACTGAGCGACTTTTTCACTTGCAATTTCTGGTGGCTCAGTGTAAAGAATCCACCTGCCAATGCAGGAGACACCGATGGAATCCCTGATCCGGGAAAATTCGACATGCTGTGGGGCAGCTAAGCCCATGAGCCACAGCTACTGAGCCTGTGCTCTAGAGCCCTGGAGCCGCAACTGCTGAAGCCCTTGCTTCCAACTATAGAGCCTGTGCTGCGAACGATAGACGCCACCATCACGAGAGGCCCATGCACCGCAGCTAGAGAGTAACCCCCGCTAGAAATAGCCCACTCGGCAGTGAAGACCCAGCACAGCCAAAGCTAAATAAATCTAAATATGTGTGTGTGTGTGTGTAATACCTATTCAAATCCTTTGCCCATTTTTAAATTGGATTTGCCGGTGGGTGTTGAGTTTTAGGAGTTCTTTCTGTATTCTGCATCTCAGTCCCCTACCAGATACATGACTGGCGGATATTCCCTCCCATTCTGTGATTGCTTTCTCACTCTGTCCTTAGTGTCCTTTGATGCTAAAACATTGTAAATTTTGATAATGTCCAGTGTGCCTTTTTTTTTCCCCTCTCTTTCTTGTCTGTGTTTTTTTGGCCTGAGCTGTTTTAGAACAACAGCAAACTGTTTATTTGCCTGAATCCGGAACGCTTGCTCTAGAACAGAAAGGGAAGGTCAGATGCATCACATGATTTGGCGGTTAGACCTCGAGCCGGCAGGGAAGCCGATCAGCCTGTGCTGACCCCCGAGGTGCCAGGATGTTCTTGCAGGAAGGCCGCCTGCAGGGACGTGTGCGTGATGCTGGGAGGCCAGGCTGGGACTCCTGGGAGAAGCTGCTCTCATTACCTTCCAGTGGCTTCTCTCCAAGGTGGGCAGGGACTCAGTGATGCATGGACAGCTCATATGTTCACCCGTGAACCACGGCCGCTCTTGAGGGGAGCTGGGAATGCATTGCTCCGTTTCCGCTCACTGCTCTCTCTCATCCGTGGGCTTCTGTTGCCATCATTCAGCGCTTAGAAAATTGTCAATTTTAGGAAAAAGGACAACTGATGCCCACACCCTGTAATATGTGTATAAAATCACTGAAGCCTGGGGTGGTTAAGATTCCTGTTCAAATCGGTGTGACTAAAGAGCAGAAAACCAGAGCTGTATACTGGAAATCCTGACTCAAGCCAGTGCCCTTCTCATCATCAACACACATGAGTGAAAAAGGGCCTCACCATTTCGTGGACTTCCCAGGTGGCTCAGTAGTAAAGAAACCGCTTACCAGTGCAGAAGCCACAGGAGATGCAGCTTTTATCCCTGGGTCAGGAAGATCTACTGGAGAATGAAATGGCTACCCATTCCAGTATTCTTGCCTGGAGAATCCCGTGGACATGGGAGCCTGGCGGGCCACAGTCCATGGGGCCGCAAAGGGTCGGACACGACTGAGTGACCATGCATGCGGGCTGGTGGGTGTTGTTTTCAGTGCACCATTTCATTTATTTCATTAAGCGTTTACTTAGCCTCATACTCTAGTCTTCATACTAGTGGCAAAAAATAAAAGAGTTGGAAATGGAAAATCATCCTTGCTATTCTGGTCTGAGTTGAATTACTGCTTCAACCTGGGATTATCTAAAGGGTGTGCCTGGGAAGATCTGAATCACAGCATCTTTGGATAAGGGTCACAGGCTCTTATAAGCTCAGGGCAGAACATAGCCATTTAAAGGGTCAAGTGGCTGCCTGGGAATGCAGCCCCAAATTGCCAGAGCTTCTGGTTTCTTTCAAGAGAATCCAGAAATCGGATTTTCATATGAAACATCACAGTTTTCTAATACTAATTTTTAAAGGAATCAATTTAAAAACTCCAGTGTGAAAGCCACTGCCTCCTACAAAAAAAAAAAAATAAATAAAAAGCCAAAATAACCAAAACAAAACAAAATCTGTGAGATGACTATGGACCTGGACTTAAGATCCTTGCTCTCACAGTTAGACCTATGTTTCTCAACATTCACACACACTGGAATTATCTGGAGAGCTTAAAAAAAAAACACGCCAGTGTTTCATTCAGCCTGCCTCCAGACCAAATGCATCCGAGTCTCTCGGGGTGGGTCCTGGCATCAGGACTGGTTACAACCCCCCTGGTGGCTGTGACATACAGTGGGGTTAAGGACTCCTGGGCTGGAGGCAGTGTAAGCAGCCAAGACCCCCTTTTCCCCACCTCTTTCCCATCCGTCCGGCCATCTGGACTCTGACTGCTGGACATCAAGAAGACCCTGATTTTAGAGTTCACATCTGGATAATGGACTGCATGTCTCATTCCTTGTCCTTCTGGGGCATTCGACGGACCCGGACAGATGTCCCTTTCTCTTCATTTGCCATGTGTTCCTTCTGGAAGGTTCAGATCCCCAACTTCCTGATTGATTTCCCTCTCCCGAGCAAGTGGGCTCTTCAGGGGAGTCTGGAGCTTCTTCCCCTTTTCTCCTTTTCATCTCTGAGCCTTGGGGTTTCTCCAGCCAAATAGGAGGCTTTGTTCAGCTGCCTTTGGTCTTATGAATTTGCAGCCCTGCCCTGGAAACACTGGGAGCCCATGTTGGCCCCTGTGAGCCCTTGAAAGCTCCTCTCTCAGATCCATCTGCTTCTGTCCCCATTCCTTGCTATTTATACACGCACTTCCCTTACCTTTCCATACCAGCCTTTTGGAGTCACTGAGATAACCACAGAAAACCTTACCAAAAAAAAGTTGTATGAACTAGAAATGACCAAAGGACAAGATGATCTGTAAAGTGGCTTTTATTCCCCCCTATGAATCTTGTTACTGATTCTATCACATCTAATGATAGCATTTTTTTTTAAGATGGTAAGATTTTTAACTTTTCATTTTTTATGTTGGAGTATAGCTGATGAACAAAGTTGTGACGGTTTCAGGCCAACAGGGATGGGGACTCAGCCATAATAAAAGTGTATGCATCCATTATTCCCCAAACTCCTTTCTCATCCAGGCTGCCACATAACACTGTGCAGAGTTCCCTGTGCTGTACAGTAGGTCCTTGTTGGCTATCCATGGTAAATATAGCAGTGTGTACATGATGAACCCAAACTCTCTAACTATTAATGATAGCGTTTTGACCATGTAAAAAAGTATTCTTAATTTTTAGTGGTACAAATTAATTAGGAAGTAGAGATGAAATGATATGAATTCTGGAGTTGCCTCAGACACTTTCAGTATTTTATTACACACACACACACACACACACACAAACACACGTGAAGGTCTAAGGCCTATAGGATTCTAAAGTTTGTTGAGAATATGTGATCCCAAGATTCTATAACTCATTCTTCCTTGCCATTTATTATGCACTTAAGAATGATGTCCCTAAAAAAAAAAAAAAACAAAAAAAAAAGAATGATGTCCCTGCCAAAGAAATGAGTGGGTCACCTTTTAAAAATGCACAAGTCATTTCATAATATAGTCAATTCTTCCAATTAGAAAAATAAAACATAGAGAAAAAGTAGGGAAAATAGCCCCCCCGATTTTGTCTTCCTATCATGACTAATATTAAATATTAGCTCTTACAGTTAGCCTTCTGGCGTTGTTTCCCCTGTTGTACATACAGGTTGCGTTTCCGCTTTATTTACTGATGATATTGTCAAGCGTGGACTGTGAACTGGGTCTTGCATTGTGGTCATGTCATTTTTTCTAGGTGCTTTGAGTTTACCATCATCAGTAAGCCCTCAAGAGGGAAATCAAAGTGACAGCACTTTGCCCAAATGCAGTCATTCAATGGATTTGTCATTGGAGTGAATTTCTTTTTCTTGCTTGTGCATCTTATAATGCTAAGTGTATTTCTGGTAACACGGTAATACAAGTGTTGGGGAGAAGGAATAGGCAGAGGCTTAGAGAGGTAAACAGAGCCTGAAATGGGGATTATGTAAAGCTTTGCTTCTGATATTCCTTGCATACCAATGCATCAGAAAGCCCTCTATTCCAAGAATTCACACTTCCCAGCAAACTGTTATCCTGATGACTCTAGGGTACCACATGACCACACTGACTGTACATGTTAAAGTCTGTCTCAGGTCACTGCATTCCAGACCTGCTGAATCTTAATCCCTAAGAGTGGAACTCGGGACTCTGCATTTTTGGCAGGCTCCCCAGAGAATCAGTAGTGGCCTGTCCAGCACCCATCTGACATAGCATACAGTGACTAGTGGAAAGACATTGGAATAGACCCTGAATCTCCCAGAAACAATTCTGTTTAATTGCAGCAATAATTAATAAACAATTGTGTGCATGGGCTCCCCTAGTGAATCAGATGGTAAAGAATCTGCCTGCAATGTGGGAGACCCAGGTTTGATCCCCAGGTCGGGAAGATCCTCTGGAGGAGGAATGGCAGTCCACGCCAGTATTCTTGCCTGGAGAATTCCATGGACAGAGTCTGGCTGACTACAGTCCATGGGGTCGCAAAGACATGACTGAGCGACTAACACACAGACAGTTACAATGAGATGGGAGTCTTAGCTTTGATATGCAGATCCTTGGAAATTACGCGTTAGTATATAATAATTCATTTAACATGTTACTGTCATCAGATAAACATTTCCCAGTCGTGGTAAGCAGTGAGGAGCCAGTTCTCTCTCTCTTAACCCCCCACCTTTCTCCCTCCCTCTCTCTTCCAGAATTCGTCCCTCCTCTCTTTCTTCCTGTCTCTTCTTGTTTAGTGTCTGTCTGTGTACATATGTGTGTGCACAAATAAGGCCCAGATATTTATTTCAGATTTTTGTGGGTCTTGCATGCAGCATAAGGTTCCAAAATTTACCGAAAACAGCAAAGACCAAACATAATCCTGTTTCACCTACTAATGAACTGTCGTAGGATGGGGAGAGCATACTTCAGTTCAGTTCAGTTTAGTTCAGTCGCTCAGTCATGTCCGACTCTTTGCGACCCCATGAGTCGCAGCACGCCAGGCCTCCCTGTCCATCACCAACTCCCAGAGTTCACTCACACTCGCGTCCATCAAGTCAGTGATGCCATCTAGCCACCTCATCCTTGGTCGTCCCCTTCTCCTCCTTCCCCCAATCCCTCCCAGCATCAGAGTCTTTTCCAATGAGTCACCTCTTCGCATGAGGTGGCCAAAGTACTGGAGTTTCAGCTTTAGCATCATTCCTTCCAAAGAAATCCCAGGGCTGATCTCCTTCAGAATGGACTGGTTGGATCTCCTTGCAGTCCAAGGGACTCTCAGGAGTCTTCTCCAACACCACAGTTCAAAAGTATCAATTCTTCGGCACTCAGCCTTCTTCACAGTCCAACTCTCACATCCATACATGACCACTGGAAAAACCATAGCCTTGACTAGACGTACCTTAGTCGGCAGAGTAATGTCTCTGCTTTTGAATATGCTATCTAGGTTGGTCATAACTTTTCTTCCAAGGAGTAAGCGTCTTTTAATTTCATGGCTGCAATCACCATCTGCAGTGATTTTGGAGCCCCCCAAAATAAAGTCTGACACTGTTTCCACTGTTTCTCCATCTATTTCCCATGGAGTGATGGGACCGGTTGCCATGATGTTCGTTTTCTGAATTTTGAGCTTTAATCAGCTTTTTCACTCTCCTCTTTTACTTTCATCAAGAGGCTTTTTAGTGTCTCTTCACTTTCTGCCATAAGGGTGGTGTCATCTGCATATCTGAGGTTATTGATATTTCTCCCCGCAATCTTAATTCCAGCTTGTGTTTCTTCCAGTCCAGCGTTTCTCATGATGTACTCTGCATATAAGTTAAATAAGCAGGGTGAAAATATACAGACTATGCCAAAGCTTTTGACTGTGTGGATCACAATAAACTGTGGAAAATTTTGAGATGGGAATACCAGACCACCTAACCTGCCTTTTGAGAAATCTGTATGCAGGTCAGGAAGCAACAGTTAGAACTGGACATGGAACAACAGACTGGTTCCATATAGGAAAAGGAGCATACTTAAGATATCTTATATACTCGTTTAGATTTCTGAGTTATCGCCCTCTGCAAGCCTCCCTGCTTTTGGAATTGACAACATGCTGATATATAGCCGATGCAGACCTGGAGAGGGAGAAATAAAGTAAGCTGGATTGAAAACTCCAGCTCTGCCACTTACCACATGAGCTTGGGCGACTGATATATCTTTTCTAAGATTTATCATCTTCTAAGTTGAAAAATCATCATCACTATACAGGATTTTGAGAGAATTTAATGAGACAATGTATAGAAAAGACCCCAAATCATAGATGCTCAAGAAATATTATTTCATCAATCACTGCTCACTTTCTTAACTCACATTTTCCTAGACTTAATTTAAGTTTGCTTTTTTTTTGCGGGGGGCGAGGGGTGATGATCACATTTCCTCAGATTCTTTTTGTGGTGACATCGATTTGTATTATAATCAATACTACATATCTAAGTTAAGTGAAATGGTTCAAGGTGAAGCAATATAATGATTTGTTTACATAAAATAAATATTTTGGGCATAGAAAGATTTTGGTTTAAATCTAAGTGTTATAGTTACTGTGTTTTATTTGTTTCTAATATATATTTGTTCTCTCATCTGCAAAATGGGCATCATAGCCCTCCCCTGTTCTAGTTCATAATTGCTGTTGTGACTAATGATCATGTGATGCAACAAAAATTCAACATCTTACAGTTCTGAGGGCAGAAGTCCAAAATTCATCTCCGTGGGCTAAAATCAAGGTGTTGGCAGGTTGCTTTTCTTTCTTGAAGCTGTCGGGCGGGATCCATACCTTGCCGTGTTTCTTCAGCTGTGTCAAGCCTCTGTTGCAGCACTCGGGACCTTTGTTGCATTCTTCTGAATCTGTTGTTCCGGCACTTGGGCTCAGTAGTTGCTGCGCTCAGGCTTTGCTGCCCCACGGCATGTGGGATCTTAGTTCCCTGACCAGGGATCACACCCACATCCCCTGCATTGCAGGGCGGATTCTTAACCCCTGGACCACCGGGGAGTCCCCATATTCTGGTTTTTTCCAACTTTTGGAGGATGCCTGAAGCCCTGGTCTCATGGCTCCCCCTCATCTTCAAAGCAACGAATGACCGAATCAGTTATTCTCAATCGCATCCCTATGACACTATTCTACTTCCCTTTTCTCTTCCGAGATCCTTAAGAGTACAGCAAAACTATCTGATAACTACCAGAATAACCCCCCAAACACACACACACTATTTCAAGATCAGCTGACTGGCAACCATAGTTCCATCTGCTACCTGATTCCCCCTTTGACATCTTCACAGGCTCTGAGGATTGTAACATGGACATCTTGGGGCTGGGACATTATTCCACCTCCCACAGCCACCGCATAGAGTGATTTTGAACTTAGTAAGAATATGTAGGTAAAGTTCTTAGCATCATGGCCAGTACATAGTGTCCTGAAGACGGAGATACTGACGTTGAAGATGATTTTTGAAAAAAAAATAATAAAAGCATTTCCTTCTTTTAAAAAGCAACTTTGCTAACTACTTTAGCTCAGGGTTCCCCAACTCCCAGGGCATGGACTGGTACAGGTCCATGGCCTGTTAGGAACCGGGTCACACAGCAGGTGAGTGCGTGAATGAAGCTTCATCTGTATTTCCATCTGCTCCCCATCGCTCACACTCATTACCACCCAACCTGGCCTCCTGTGAGATCATTGGCCGCATTCGATAGATTCTCATAGGAGCGCACAGACTGTTGAGAACTGCACAGGCGAGGGATCTAGGTTGTGAGCATCTTATGAGAATCAGCTTGAAACCATCCCCACACCCCCATCCATGGAAAAATAGGTCACTGGTGCTCAAAAGGTTGGGGACCGCAGCCTTAGCTGGATTGTCTGGGTCTGTCTATCTTAGCATGAATTTACCCAGTTCAGAGATTCATTGATTTGGTGAAGTAGTCCTTTTCTCACGGACAATCCCCTGTGTAACACCAATGATGATGATGATGAAGGGGAAAAGGCCAGATAGAAACAAAGGAAAAATGGAGACAGATGGGGTTTGATGTGAGTTTCGTGTTGACTCAAAGTCTGGAGCTCAGTGGGCTGCATGAGACTAAATGATAATTCTCAAGAGGCCATATCAGTATTTAACTTCCCAGTGTTCATTTTAATGTGACTGAGATCTTATTCAGGGCTTCCCTGGTGGCTCAGGTGGTGAAGAATCTGCCTACAATGTGAGACACAGGCTCGATCCCTGGGTCAGGAAGATCACCTGGAGAAGGGCATGGCAACCCACTCCGTATCCTTGCCTGGAGAATCCCATGGACAGAGGAGCCTGGTGGGCTGCAGTCCATGGGGTCACAAAGAGCTGGACACGACTGAGTGATCAACACACTGAGATTTTATTCATTAAGACCTCAACTTTTTAAAGAAACCACTGAGAAGCAATTTCACTCAAAGATAAATTTTAACCAGTTAGGCTTCACATTTATGGCACAAAAGNTCACCACGAGTGTACAAGCGTTCCCAAACATGAATCCCCTCCTACCTCCCACCCCATGCCATCCCTCTGGGTCCTCTCCTTGCACCAGTCCCAAGCATCCTGCATTCTGCATCTGATATCAAAAGTCATTCCTAATGATGAATAAAGTATGTACTCGTATGGGAGAGATTCATCAGGACGAGTGAAATATTGACATTATAGTTTTTATAGATTCATCTGGACAAGTTTCATGTATGTAAAGACATGTTAATAAATCAAACTGCCAAGAGGTCACATCAGTCAGCATTTTACCTCCTAATGATCACAATAGCAACGTCATCAGTGTCTATGGCTTTCTGTCTTCTGCTTTGAGGCATAGGAAAAAAAAATGTCCTGGGCATACACTCTGCTTATGAATTACTGCCAAGTGGTTCGTTTAGAAATAGGTTATTAAATATACTCGTTCCATTCATAATTTATCATAATACATGGTAGACCATAATATATGGTCTTCATTTGCACCGAAGCTACTTTCTTCTTAGCTGGCGCATAGATGTCCTTAATGCCAAATTATAACAGAGTGCAGGTTATTACAGAATAAGATTTGCCTATTAATTCATCAGAAGCAAAAAAGGGGAGGTTATAAAGGGCTTTGTTAGTTTTCATCTACCTGAGTATGAACCCCATCCATCTTCGACCCCTTAGAAGTGTGTGTCAGAGCTCCTTGCCCACTCTTGATTCTAGTCCTCACACATCAGCATCCTGTTTCATGACAGGAGACTCCACGAGAAGCGTGTGTGTGTGTGTGTGTGTGTGTGTGTGTGTGTGTGAGAGTGTGAGTCACTCAGTCGTATCTGACCCTTTGTGACCCCATGGCTCCCCTGTCCATGGGATTCTCCAGGAAGAATACTGGAGTGGGTTGCCATGCCCTCCTCCAGGGGATCTGCCCGACCCAGGGATCAAAGCAGGCAGATTCCTTACCCCGTGAGCCGCGAAGAACGTGGCTTTGCATAAGCGTGCCCCACTGTTCCAGAAAACCGCTGAGGATACTCGGGGCCTTCTGCTCTCTTCCTCTGCTCTGGCTTCTCTCTCAGAGGAGGGTGTTTGTTGGGAGACAAACACCCGTGGGAGACATACGTGGAAGACTTGAGTTTAGGAGAAGTCAGGGCTCATTTTTGCCTCTCTCTGCTTCTTGGGGCATCTCCAGATCCTTCTTCAGCATCCTTTGCCATAGTCTCAGCCCCCCTGGGCAGTGTCCCCCATGGCAGGTGGCCCTGGTTCCTGAGCTCTGAAAACACTCCCTTTCCCATAGCCTTCAATTTCAAGGGTTGTGGCTGCTTTGAAGGCTTCCGGTTCTGGGGTCTTTCACCATCCCTTCTTTGGCTTCTTGACTCTTTTTAATCCCCTGAGTTAAATTCCTTATGTTTAGAAAGCCTAGAATGGGACTTCCCTGGTGGTCTGGTGGTTGAGACTCTTTGGTTCCAATGCAAGGGGCACTGATTCGATCCCTGGTCAGGAAACTAAGATCCCACATGTCATGGCACATCCTGAAAGCAAGCAAACAAAAAGATGTTTAGAATACTTTCTGCTTCCTGCATTGCCTTAATAGCTACCTCTGAAAAAGCACTTGCCCCTTGTATACAAAGGACTTCCCAGGTGGCTCAGTGGTAAAGAATCTGTCTGCCAGCGCAGGAGACACAAGTTTGATCCCCGGCCTGGGAAGAGCCCCTGGAGAAGGAAGTGGAAACCCACTCCAGTATTCTTGCCTGGAAAATCTCGTGGACAAAGGAGCCTGGTGGCCTACAGTCCTTGGAGTCACAGAGAATCAGACACAACCGAGCGACTAAGCACAAGGCACAGCATAGCATTATCACTGGTAGGAATATGCTCATATTTTTAAAATTTAATAGACCTTTATTTTGGATTAATTTTACACTTACAGCATTTAGATTTATACAAAAGGCAAAGTCTTAGTCACTCAGTCTTGCAATTAATGTCCTAGATGTTTAAAACATGTCTTCGTTCCAGGGGCATGTTTCCTTAAAAACCCAAAGGTCCAGATTGCCAAACTCAGTTTGACAAACTAAGCCCGCATGTGGTCCATGAGCACAGAGATTGGAGGAGGGTGCAGGCCCCAACATCTGCGCGTGTTTAGGAATTCACAGGAGAGATACCCCGACACAGGAGTTGTCAGGCCTGATTAATACTCCACTCTCACGGGGCATATGCATTAACCCACAGGCGTCACACTTGCTGCTGGGGTCCCCCGCAAGGCCGCCGTCAGCATCGGCTTCCCAGGAGCTCCCCTGCTGAGTGTGTCTCCTCCGTGTGTCATATGTTTGGTTGTCATCTTTGCTAAAGGATTTTTTCAGTTTGGAAAATCATCTGTTTCAAGCATCCACTTGGGAAAAATGGACAACGATTTCGCTGGAATGTCCATAGTGGGGGCCAGTTTATAACACACACTCTCAGTCTATGGAATAATGCATGGGGCAAAAGAGAGTAGCTTCTTCACGAAGTGAGGTGGTTGGTAGGTTAAACCAGTCTCTAAGAGACATAAGCAGTAATATCATTTCTCTGTAAGAATAGTTGGTCATGCAATGCCAGCTGTGTAACACAATTTTGGTGGTTGCTAGATAGAATGTGGCTTCCCAGGTGGCACTCGTGGTGAAGAACCACTGCCAGGGCAAGAGACACAAGAGGCTTGTGTTTGATCCCTGGGTCGGGGAGATCCCTGGAGCAGGGCATGACAGCCCACTCCAGTATTCTTATCTGGAAAACCCCATGGACAGGGGAGCCTGGCAGGCTACAGCCCACAAGGTTGAACAGAGTCAGACATAATGCAAGTACTTAGCACACATGCACATCCAATACTGTAAAAAAAAACTAGATCATTTTTAAGCACATGGGGTAGACATCTAATTCCACCATGTGAAGGTAAGTAGGTATCAAGATACTCTGAAAATATGGAAAAAATATACATCAATTACTCACCAGAGTTTTCCATTGGGAAATGGGTTTAGAAATAACTTTCTACCCTGTAAATGTCTTTATTTTTGAGGATTTTATGATGAACATGTAATATTTTGATGACTCACTGAAAAATATCTAACACCCTAACATAATATTTTCTATAGACAGTGTCATTCAGAAAATGTTCATTCTAGATAATGAAAGAAGTACCATTTCTGATGCCTTTCAAATCACCTGCTATATATATAAGGATATTCTGCCTGGGTAATAATAACACACAAGATATGAAGAATACTTTCTCTTTAAGTGCTACGTTTCACAGAGTTGGACACAGCTGAGTGACTGAGAACACACACACACACACACACAATTGTTGTGTAGAGTGTGCTTCCTGCCTTCCAACCGTCTTTNAGACAGTGTCATTCAGAAAATGTTCATTCTAGATAATGAAAGAAGTACCATTTCTGATGCCTTTCAAATCACCTGCTATATATATAAGGATATTCTGCCTGGGTAATAATAACACACAAGATATGAAGAATACTTTCTCTTTAAGTGCTACGTTTCACAAAGAGTTGGACACAGCTGAGTGACTGAGAACACACACACACACACACAATTGTTGTGTAGAGTGTGCTTCCTGCCTTCCAACCGTCTTTAAATATCAGGCCGAGTGTCGAGAATTCACCTTACTGGGGAGGGGTTTTTTTGTGAAGAATGCAGACATCTACACTGAAAGCAGACAGTGATTGTAAAGAAGAAAAGCAGACCTATAGGTTGGATCTGGTTTGTTCTAACCAGGGCAAGATAAACCAGCTGCTTGTGACACACTGTATTCATGTCCTGATCCTAGAGCTGCTCAACAAGAGAAATTTGTTCTCTCACAATTCTAGAGGCCAGAAGTCCAAAATCAAGGTGTTGGCAGGTTGGATCCATTTTGGGGGCTCTCTGAAGGAGAATCTGTCCTTTCTCTTAGCTTCTGGTGGTTGAAGTTCCTATGGCATATATATATATATATATATAATCAATTCAGTTCAGTCGCTCAGTCGTGTCCAACTCTTTGTGACTCCATGGACTGCAGCACACCAGACCTCCCTGTCCATCACCAACTCCCAGAGTTTACTCAAACTCATGTCCATTGAGTCGGTGATACCATCCAACCATCTCATCTTCTGTCATCCACTTCTCCTCCTGCTTTCAGTTTTTCCCAGCATCAGGGTCTTTTCCAATGAGTTGGTTCTTCACATCAGGTGGCCAAAGTATTGGAGTTTCAACTTCAGTATCAGTCCTTCCAATGAGTATTCAGTACTGATTTCCTTTAGGATGGACTTGTTGTATCTCCTTGCAGCCCAAGGGGCTCTCAAGAATCTTCTCCAACACCACAGTTCAAAAGCATCAATTCTTCAGTGCTCAGCTTTCTTTATAGTCCAATTCTCACATCTATACATGACTACTGGAAAAACTATAGCTTTGACTAGGCTGTGGACCTTTGTTGGTAAAGTAATGTCTCTGCTTTTTAATATGCTGTCTAAGTTGGCCATAACTTTTTTTCCAAGGAGTCTCTTAATTTCATGGCTGCAGTCACCATCTGCAGTGATTTTGGAGCCCTCCCCCAAATAAAGTCTGTCACTATTTCCATTGTTTTCCCATCTATTTGCCATGAAACGGACGGGTCATGGCGGAGTTCTGACTATATATATATATATGTATTTCTATCCTTTCCATCTCTGCCTCTGTCTTCATGTGGCGTTCTCTTCATGTCCCCCAAATAACCCAGTGTCTTCACAGGGCCATTTTCTCAGAAGAACATCAGTACTCCAGTCCGACTGGATTGGGGACCTACCCTGCTCTAATATGACCTCTTCTTGACTAATGATAATACATCTGTAGTGATGCTGTTTCAAATAAATTCACATTCTGAGGTCCTGGGGATCAGGACTTCAAAAAAAATCTTAGTTATAAGATATAGGTTCCCAGATCTCAACTGGAAACAAAAATGAAAATAAACAAATGAGACTTAATTAAACTTAAAAGTCGCTGCACAGCAAAGGAAACAATAGGATGGAAGAAGATATTTGCACAGCCTTTGGAATGAAAAGACAACCTATGAAATGGGAGAACACGCTTGCACATGATGCAGATGACATGGGATTGATTTCCAAAATATACAAACAATTTATGTGGCTTGATATTAAATCCATAACCCAATTTTAAAAATGGGCAGAATACCCAAATAGACAGTTTTCCAAAGAAAACACACGGATGGCCAATAGGCACATGGAAAGATGCTCAACATCACTGATTATTAGAGATATGCAAATCAAACTATGATGTGGTATCACCTCACACCATTCAGAATGGCCATCATCAAAAAAGTCTACAGGACTTCTGTAGCAGTCCAGTGGGTAGGAGTTTGCCTTCTAATGAAAGGGGTATGGGTTCAATCTCTGGTCAAGGATCTGGGATCCCATGTGCCTCCAGGCCAAAAAGCCAAAACATGAAACAGAAGCAATATTGGAACAAATGCAATAAAGACTTTGAAAATGGCCCACATCGAAACAATCTTTTTGGAAAAGTCTACAAAGAATAAATGCTGCAGAGAGTGTGGAGAAATGGGAACCCTTCTCCACACTTGGTGGGAATGTAAACCAGCGTAGCCACTGTGGAGAACAGTATGAAAGTTCTTTAAAAAACTAAAAACAGACTTACCACAGGATACAGCAACCCCACCCCTGGGCATATATCTGGAAAGACGAAAATTCTAATTCAACAAGATACAGGTATCCCAATGTTTGTAGCAGTACTGTCTATAATAGCCAAGACATGGAAGCAAACTAAGTGTTCATCAGCAAATGAATGAATAAAGAAAAGATTATATACACACACACACACATATAAACTGAATCACTTTGTGGTATGCCTGAAACACTGTAAATCAACTATACTTTTAAAAAAAAGATACAGATGCAGATATCTGGATCCCAGCTGTTCAATCCAATTATTTTGGGATGAGACCCAGACACAGACATTCCAAGGAATTACCATGTGACGCACAGCAAGTTGTGCTAGCCCTGTGCTGCAGACTAAGGACCATTTGGATGGTATCCTAAAGATAACTGCTCCTTTGCTTAATGCAGACTCATTATATGAAACTCAGTTTACATTGACAACATAGGTATTTTGTTAGTGAGTCTTCTTCCCTTCTGTAAATAGCACTTTCTATTCCATTAAAGATTAAGAACTTTTTTGATTCAGAGAGTTCCCCAGTGCGTTTCAACTAGAACTTCATTCATCCAAGCTAAGAATTCAGAAGCCTGCTCAACGGAGGTCCTCCTTTCCAATAAGCAGAGCCACGAGACAGGCCATCATTCCCTCAAAATAAAGAACTCCATCTCCATGAAATGCCTGTGCTTTCCATAACCCTCTCTGGGTCCAGGAGGGTACCAGAGCAAGTGCCCATTTCCCCTTCTTGGAAGGTGTCTACTTACAGCTTTGGTCTGTTGGCGCGCACATGAGGAATCAGCAGTGCCATTCACAGCAGACGGGTCTAGCTCAAACACATTCCCCTTTTCACAAGCACGGTCTGCTTGGTGTGTGGAACTGCATTCCCTTGCTCGCTAATCCTCATTGATGCAAGACTCCTTCCTTCCCCCTCTCCCCACCCCATAACCCCTCTTAGTTCCAGGAACTCTCTGTGGGTCAGTTTTCCCAGTCCCCTGACATGGTAGCCCTACTACTGAGTCCTAATTTTTTGATCCTGCTATAGAGATGAGAACACGGCCCAGTTCCTCTGTGAGGAATGTTGGGGGTGGGGGGCTGCTGTCTACATGGAAGGCTAACCAGCAGTTCAAGGCAGAGCCCCAGTCCCTGACTAGAGGCTCTTTTGTGGGAATTGCCAGGCTTCTTTGCAGAAGCAAAGTTTGCATCATTTTATCTGTACTTAACTTTTCTTTCTCCTCTTTGGGCACCTGGTTAGTCAATGACTAAAGCATATTTGTGTCCCTATTTCACATTCTTTTAAAAAGTTTATTAGAGAATTAAGTGATTAGTCCAATGATTAGGACTCCATGCTCTTATTGCTGAGAGCCTGGGTTCAATCTCTGGTCAGGAAACAAAAATTTTGCAAGCCATACGACACAGCTAAATAACTAAATATGAAGGTTTTAAATTTATTTTTTACTCATCATCCATAGAGCCCCATCCACACACATGCTAATGACTCAAAGGCAGTAGAAGTGTTTTTTTTCCCCCCTTTTCAATTTTCTCCTAGTCCAAGTTGGCTAGGGAGTTGGCTGCCTTTCCTGCAGTGATTTGAGGGTCTGTCCATCTTGGGGTTCAGCCTTTCCCAAGGGTCTCTTTGTCAACAGCATCATTATCAGCATCACCATCATGTTTATCGGCATCGTCACCGTCATTATCATCACCATCGTCACCGCTATCATCTCCGTTATTGTCAACATCATCTCCCTCCTCATCGCCATCATCATTGTCATCATCAGCAGCAGCATCTGTGTCCAGCAGATGCAAGGGGGTTAAAAAAGCACGGAGATCACAAGTGACAGCCTGAACCTAGAATTGACATGTTGACCTCATCTCCCTATCGGGCCCTTCCACCGGGAAAAGTCAAGTTTGGAATTGATTTACGTGAAAGCTTTAATGTCCAGAATGTGGAGGTGGATCCAATCTTCCTCCCTTAGAGGTCTGGAAAGCCTCAGAAACTCACATTTCCCTGGATGGTGTCGACCGGTCTGAAGGCATGAACCTCCAGTTAGGAGTCACAACAGTCTTGCACTCGTTCATTCAAAAAGCATTTGTTCAAGGCCCCACAGGTGTTCCAGGTGCCCTGGATGAGTATGCATCTCAGACGAGGTTTGACTTTCAGGGAACCTACAATCTGAAAGAGGGAAGGCAGTCAGTGCATAAACAGACACCACTCAGAAATGTTACATAATCTCAGCTGGAAGAAATAAGCCGTGGCTGTGGATAGTGGTTGATAGAGTCCTCTTTTACTTAGGAAGGTCAGGGAATGTCTCCTGAGGAGGTGACCTGGATTCGGATAGGGGCGGAAAGTCACATGGAGACGTGGAAGGTGTCAGGGCAGCTGTAAGGGCAAAAACAAAGCTTTCTAAACATTCATGTGGCTTTTCAAGCATCCCTCCATGCCACTTTGCAACCTTGCAGAACTATTTACTCTCTGTGTCCTGTTCTGTGCTTTCTTGCCGTCAGTGCCTTGCCTGAGCATCTGGAAGCCTTGCTTGCCTTGTTTTTCCTGTCCACTTGGAAAACTTCCTCATTGTCATGCAAGACTGGGCTCAAATGCAGCAACTTTTGTGATGTTTTCTACTGCCTGAGGCAGAATTTCCGCTCACTCCTTTTCTTCCACTGTATCTTCAACATTTGTGATCCCAGTGTTATATTTATGTGTTTCCATGGACATAAGAAGCGAGGTAATTTGGGTCTGGCTGTCTGTCTTCTCTCCAGGCATCCTGCATTGAGACCTGCCCATTGTGGTGCTTAATGATCACTGAATGCGATTAGGTGTATTCCTGAGTAAAATAAAACGAGAGCAACAAAGCCATTGATTGTAATTGATGCCATTTACCGAACATCTACTTAGAACATTGTTCCGAATTCTTAACAGGTGTAAGCTCATTCAGTGTGCACGATAATTGTATGAGTTCGAGACTGTTATTGTTTATGGAAAAAGACCCTGAAACAGAGGAAGGTTAGAGTGCTCTGTCCAGAGTCCCACGTTCATAATAGCGATCACACATAAGCATAGTCACCAGTGTTTATTATGTTACCACTAAGCATTTAATGTGGGTTGTTTTCTTTAATCCTCGCACAACCCTCTGGAGAAAGTAGTGTGGAGATCCTCATTTCTTAGAGAAGGGAATCCGAATACAGAGATTAAATAACTTGCCCAAGAACACATGGCTAGAGCATGGCAAGAGATGGGGTTCAAATTCATGTACACTTCCTTCTAGAAAACCTCATCTTTCCCACCAGCACTTGAAAGCGATGTGTTGGCACCAGAGAAGGGGGAAAAAAACAGCATCAACTTGTGACAAAGCTTGCTGCTCAAGGAAAACATTCAACAGAAGCCACCAATGCTATGTGCTTGGAGCCTCTCTGTGGGTTGGGTGCGGCTGAATCTGGCTTCTCTTGCTGAAGAATTCACTGGCTGGAACTCTGTGTTTACTTCACTGTCATCCTCCCATTAGAGAAGGAATGAGCCTAGCTGGCCACAAAAGCAGAATTACAGGGTGAGAACACAGCCCAGAGATGGCGAGAGGGTTATTTATAGTCCAGAGTCCCAGGCTGAAAAGAAGGCATGGGAGGAGCTTAATCATCTCTGGGGGAATCACAGAGAGCAGAGGAAGGTGGTGATAAAGAGCTCGCCAAGGGTCAGGGTTGCATACCAATTACAGTGACTTCCAGACTCTTAATATGCACGGCCCTTAACAGGAGACCAAAGACATGTTCTGGCTTGGAAGGAAAAACAACTTCGGATGTCTTCTCCCTGAGCAGAGAGGCAGCCTATCTGACACTGTTGTTGCAACAACAACTCTAATTTAAATTCCAGGTTCTGTGATAATGAGTCAGCATCCCCATCACTCTGGCTGGCATATCTTGATACAGGGGAAAATGTCCAGTCTAGTCTGACTCTTTAAATAGCTGTCCATGCCAAGCTTCACATGAAAGCGGGGAGGGCTTGGTGGTGTCCCCTCTTCTTGCAGGCCAGTGTGTGAAACCACAACAGTTACTGTTCAGTCAGTTCCCCAATTACCTCGTTTCATTAAATATATGGCTTTCTGCTTCTCTAGGATTCTTTAGGTTGCAATAGACAGAATTCTAACTAAAGTCAACTTGAGCAAAAGCCAGGGAAACAGGAAGGATTTACTCATGTTCTTGAAAGCAAAGAGTGGAAGGGTGGCACTGGCTTTTCGCCTCTGCCTCGACCTCAGGTGCCATATGCAGCCCCGCTTCCCCGTTTCTCGCCACTGCTTGCAGCTTTGTTGGTTCTCTTCTCCAGGCTTTCCATTTATGTCCTGGAAACTCCAGACCCCATACCCACCCACTGTATGAATTTCCCGGAGGCGCTCTAACAGACTATCACAGACCCATGGCTTATGCAAGAGCAATTTATTCTCTCACAATTCAAGAAGCCAGAAATCCAAAAGCAAGGTGTCTGTAGGATGGGCTTTTGTGGGGGGCCCTGATGAAGAATTCCTTCCATGCAACTCTCCAAGCCACTGAAAGCTCAGCTCTCCTTGGCTTGTGGCCACCCACTCTGGTCTCTGCCCTTGGAGTCACTCGATTTACTCTGTGCCGCTTGGTCTCCAATCTCCCTCTCTTTCCTCTTATCAGATCACTAGCTTTTGCACTGAGGGCTCATAGTAAATGCAAGATGATTTTATTATAATCATATAATACATACTTGTAAGCACTTCCCCGGTGGCTCAGACAGTAAAGCGTCTGCCTACAATGTGGGAGATCCAGGTTCAATCCCTGGGTCAGGAAGATCCCCTGGAGAAGGTAATGGCAACTCACTCCAGCACTCTTGCCTGAAGAATCCCGTGGATGGAGGAGCCTGGTGGGCTACAGTCCCTGGGGTCACAAAGACTCGGACACGACTTAGCAACCAAAGAGCAGCAGCAACGTGCAAGTGAACACATCTTGCACAGGGGTAGGGGAGGGAGGAGACAGGTGCCGTAGGTGGTTGATGTGGTTAACACATTCCTACAGAGGAAGCCGGGGAATATCCTTGGGTTAGTGAAATACTGCATCCCTTCCTTTGTGACTCAGCTGGTCAAGAATCTGCCTGCAATGCAGGAGACCTGGATTCAATTCCTAGTTTGGGAAGATCCCCTGGAGAAGGGAAAGGCTACCCACACCAGTATTCTGGCCTGGAGAACTCCATGAACTATACAGTCCACGGGGTCGCAAAGAGTCGGACACGACTGAGCAACTTTCCCTTTCCTTTTCTAAGTGATGATTTTATAATATGTCTTCAGAGTTCTTAGAGCAAAGGAAATAGCCTGCCCTCCTTGGAGTTCTTGGCTGTTTGTCTGGTTTTGGTGAGATTGGGTTTCTTGAAGGGCTGTACCCTTGATCATGTCTGTCGGGGGTCTCAGAAGTGAGTGATGATGGCGAATAAACTGTGGATCTTCTGGAGTTCTTACAAAGCCATCAACAGAACTGAACATCTTGCCTCTACTCACTTTCATTCTGCTCAGAGTGATGTCCTGTCCCTTGACAGTTAGGATGTCGTTGCTTAGACTGATTTTTCCAAGACTATATCTTATTTCCAGAGTAGCCACGGGGAAGCTGGTTTTCAAAGGAAAGTGAACGGAAATGGGTTTTGGATGTGGGTTAATAGTTTTGTGATATTTTCCCTGAGGTTACTGAAAACGTCTCCAGGTAAATGTGAAATCATGTCAGGAGAAGAAGGATGCTAGAGCTCCCCTTCCCACCATTCTAATGTCAAGCCCAGGAGGGTAACTTTAAATAGATTCTTTTATTTACTCAGTAAACACCCAAGGAACATGTACCATGTAAACCACCATAAAAGACCCTCCCCTACTACCACTCCTGCTAGGGACCAGCCTTGTCTTCTAAGAAATTATCTTCTGAGTGGGTAGTGAGAGAGAGAAAGAAGCATTACAAAAACAGTTTCAAAATCAATTATTTAATTGCAGTTGGATTAAGTATGAAAGTGAGAAGTACAGAAAGCCAAGTCACTAGAGAGGCTTCCAAAACAGCTTTTTTTTTCACCCCTGTAGCCCCATAATTTTAGACATAATAGGTACTTGCCAACAAAAGTAATAATTTGAATGAATGAATGAATACATGGAGGGTGTGTGCCCAATAAGAATTGTGCCCCGGAAGAATTCCTGGAGCCAAATTGCCAGTTATAAAAAGGGACACGATGAACGCTGGAGTGCATGTGTCTTTTTGAGTTACGGTTTTCTCAGGGTATATGCCCAGGAGGGGCATTGTTGTGCCATGTGGTAGGTTTAGGGTTTCCACGCTGGTGCTTGTAGTGAAAATCTCACCAGCCAATGCAGGAGACACAAGAGATATGAGTTTGATCTCTGAGTTGGGAAGATCCCCTAGAGAAGAGCATGGCAACCCACTCCAGTATTCGTGTCTGGAGAATCCCATGGACAGAGGAGCCTGGCAGGCTACAGTCCATAGGACCACAAAGAGCTGGACATGACTGAAGTGACTTAGCATTCATGCATGCATAGCTGATTGATAGCAGAAACTAACATAAGGTCGTAAAGCAGTTATGTTCCAATTAGAAGAACAGACACAAAGTTAAAACCTCTTTCCTTTTCCAGATATTTCTGGAGTGAATTCATTTTGTTAGAACTTTAAGAAAACATTCTGGCCTTTCCTTCTTACTCCAATGCTCCCTAAGTTCTTTCCAACTAGGGTGAAAACTAGCCTTGTCATGGTTTTCAGAACTATGTGGTTTTCCAAGAAAGGAAAAAGAAAGTTTTAAAAATGCAGAGCAATCTGCCTTATCGGTATCTCTTCCAATTAATGTAATCTTGTTTCTGTTATTTCCACCATTTTTTTCAATCCAGCGAGCCTCATTACATTTGCAAGTGCACTAAATTAGAGCCTCTATAGAAGGAGAGTGATGAGTATCAGCTAATTTAATTATGTTTCTACATTTTCAGCATTTAATGATGTCTGCCATTGTTGTGAGGATTCCTCCACGGGCTCCAGGTAGTATTAGCACTGATCCCATGTAAAGTTTACGTTATCAGATAAGACTTGACAGCTCATTGAGGTGCGTGTTCAGTAATTTTTGAATCTAATCAAAATTGATTTATGTGCAATCAAATTACAGGAATAAAGAAACAGCTTCACATAATTTAGTTGCTGATTATAGTGTTGCCTGCCTTTGAAGTCACACCGATGTGTGTCTCTTAGTTTTTTATCAACATTTCATCAAGATCTAACATTCTGTGTAGGGCTTTTTTTTTCTTCTTACTTCTTTTAAATGTTCACATTGCATAGTGGTTCGGTCCTGAGCATCTGTTATAGATTAGATGGACCATTGGTGTCCCCTGAGTTTTGTGTCCTGTTCAGCAAACCTTATCTGAGTGAAGTGTCTGGCACAGGAACCTTGTACTGAATGCCTAGATGGGTCCTCAGAGTTGGAGGGAAGGTCCCCAAAAAGGGAGCTGTGAGCGTTCAGGAGCTGGGCTGGTCCTGATGTTGGAGGGAGCTGAGGCATGCTTCTTCCTCCTTCCCTAAGGATGCTCAACCAGGTCTAAAATAAGTACACAAACCCAGTGGGGATTACAGGACAGAATTCTGTTTATTACCCACTGGAAAATGGTGCTTTTTCTGTTTGTTTGGCAGACACTTATTTATAGTTATTGTGTACCAGATACAGTTTAAAAGACTTGGCAGAGACCTGCTTCATTATTATAACAGCTTTAAAAAGTATTACTCTTCCCTTTACCCCCATTTTAAAGATGAAACAACTGAGGGGCTGAAAGCTGGACTGTTTTTCCTAGGGCTACCCAACTGACACATGAAAGAACCAGGATGCTTTTTAAATTATATATTTTTAACTGGAAGATCATTGCTTTACAGTATTGGTTTCATTTCTGCCATACATCAACAAGAATTAGCCATAGGTGTTCATATGTCCCCTCCCTCTTACACCTCCCTCCCACCTCCCACCTAGCTTGGTACATATATCAATGGAATATTACTCAGCTATAAAAAGGAGCGTATTTAAATCCATTCTAATGAGGTGGATAAACATAGAGTCTATTATACAGAGTGAAGTAAGTCAGAAAGAGAAAAAAAAACAAATATTGTATTTTAACACATATTTGGAATCTAGAAAGATAGTAGTGATGAACCTACTTTCAGGGCAGCAACAGAGACACAGACAAAGAGAACAGACTTATAGACATGGGTGGGGTGGGGTGGGGAGGAAGGAGAGAATGAGACGAATGGAGAAAGCAGCATGGAAGCATACACACTGCCGTATGTAAAATAGAGAGCCAGTGAACATTCGCTGCACGTTGCAGGACCTCACACCAGGGCTCTGTAAGAACCAGGATTTAATCCAGGTGGTCCGGATCCAGAGTTTAGAATCCTATACACCATGCCCTGTTGCTCTGCCCAAGCTGAAATTGGCTGTCACTCAACCCACTTTATCCTTGAAGTCATATGTAGACCTTGGAAGCGACTGAGTAGTTTGGAGGGCCTTGACCCACCTCTTCCCATAGGGTAATGAGCTCCAAAGAGAAGGAGCTTGAAGCTGGCCTCTACAAGGTGGAATCCTGGCTACTGTCCTAGGCACTACTTACTGCCCTAGGTGAGCTTAGAAAAGAGAGGTCAACATGAAAGCAGGTATTGTTTGGAGGTAGCAAGCAGGAGGAGGAGAAAGAGAGAAGAGTCCTTTCTGTCCCCATGAGGTAGACTGGATGGGGGCAAGATTGGAGACAGGTTTTCCCAAACACTCATAACCCAGTGGAGAATTGGGGTAAGTCCCTAGTGTGTTGGTTACAGGAGAATGCACGGATGGATAAGAAGACAAGGCTCGTTAACCCCTAGACTGAGTGTGAGGAATCCATGCCATGTGATGGATAAACTAAATGTTCAGACAAAAAAGCAACAGCTTCTGATATGAAGGCATGATAGTGGGAAGGGTCAACCATCCCATGAGGCTGGAGGGAGGGTGGGGACTTGGAGGAAGATGATGCTAGAGCCAAACTGTGAATGGATAGGCAGGTCCCACAAGGCAGGGGTCAGGCTGGAGTGAAACAGACTGTGTCCTGCATGAAAGGAGTTGTTGTCCAGCCGCTCAGTCGTGTCTGACTCTTTGCAACCCCATGGGCTGCAGCACACCAGGCTCCCCTGTCCTTCACCACCTCCCAGCGTTCGCTCACACTGATGTCACTGAGTCGGTGATGCCATCCAACCATTTCATCCTTTGCCACCCACTTCTCCCCCTGCCCTCTATTTTTCCCAGCATCAGGGTCTTTCCCAGTGACTCGACTCCTCACCTCAGGCGGGAAAGGAGAAATTTCATGAAACATTTAGACATTCTCCAAATTCCAAATGGCTTCTAACCATCACTCCCCAAAATTGTCATCTTCAACCTTTTTCTGTTCAAGGCCCACACTAAACATCACTAAACCTGGCGGCAGCCGTAAAAGCGCAATTGTTACTGCAACGCGCAGTGTCTCCGAGTGTCCATAAAGGGGTCCGCTGTTTGAACATAAGCATGAGGGAGGCTGATCAGAGCCCGTATTGGTTCACGAGGACATGCTGGGGGACAAGGTATTGCTCTGGGATGTTGGTTCAGTATCACATTCTGCCTCTCACAGCCCTGCTCAGTTCACGCTTCTCTCTGGAAGATAGAATGGAACGGCTACCCACCCCAGTATTCTTACCTGCAGAATTCCATGGATTGTGTAGTCCATGGGGCCTCAAAGAGTCAGACATGACTTAGTGACCTTCACTTTCAGCAAAATATATGTCGCACCTTATTCAAAATTTGGCACTGTTTTCATGAAGGGTTCATTGATGACCAGTGGGATGCTTCTAAGTCTGGAGTGTTTTCCAGTAGCAGGATTTCTTTTTTGTGTGTGTGGTATATGGCTAAACATCTTGTTGTCATTTTAGGTATTTATTTTTTCAACATTATTTTTCAAATATAGAAAAGGTGAAAGAGTCATAAAGAAACATCACTGAGATACTACAACTTAGGTTTTATTGTATTTGTTTTATCATGTATCTGTTCATCTACTCATGCCAGCATCTGTCGACCTTATTTTAGTTTTCAAGCACTTCAGAGTGAGACATCAATACCTTAAACACTTAAAGATGCTGGCTTTTTTTGAAGTATACTTGTTTACGTTGAGATACACATCTTGCACCTTGGAAAGAAAATTATGACAAACCTAGACAGCATATTAAAAAGCAGAGACATTACTTTGCCGACAAAGGTCCATAGAGTCAAAGCCATGGTTTTTCTGGAAGTCAGGTACGGAGGTGACAGTTGGACCATAAAGAAGGCTGAGCAGCAAAGAACTGAGGCTTTCAAATTGTGGTGCAGTCCCTTGGACTGCAAGGAGATCAAACCAGTCAGTACTAGAGGAGATCAACCCTGATGTTCATTGGAAAGACTGCAGCTGAAGCTGAAGCTACAGAGCTTCTGCCACCTGATGCAAAGAGCTGACTCACTGGAAAAGACCCTGATGCTGGGAAAGATTGAGGGTAGGAGGAGAAGGGGACGACAGAGGATGAGATGGTTGGATGGCATCACTGACTCAATGGACATGAATCTGAGCAAACTCCAGGAGATAGTGGAGGTCAGAGGAGCCTGGTGTGCTACAGATAGCAAAGGAGGTTGCAGAGAGTCAGATGTGACTTAGCAACTGAACAGATCTTAAGTGCACCCTTTGAGGAGGTTTGATAAATGAGTTCACTTGTATAAAATGAATTACGAAGCTATTAAACTGTCACCCCCAAAAGTTTAGCTGTGAGTTGTATGTATATTCGAAAAATAATTCACATATGAAACCCGTGATTACGTAAATTGTTTCAACTGTATGTTTGTGTATTGGAGAAGGAAATGGCAACCCATTCCAGGATTCTTGCCTGGAAAATCCCATGGACAGAGAAGCCTGGTGGGCTACAGCCCATGGGGTTGCAAAGAGTGGGCCACAACTTAGTGAGTAAATAAGAACGGCATGTGTGTGTGTATGCATATACACACATGTATGTATACACACATGTATATGTATGTATGCATGTGCTCTATATATATATATATGTCATTTTCACTGGATAAATAGTACAGGCAGTGTGCAGATGTCACAGAAATTCTAAGAGTGCTACAAGGATCCCTGTATTTGGTAACTACAAAGAGGAAGAGGTAACCTTTTCCATTTATCACTGTCTTCAGAAAGAACATGAGCACACAGAAGGTGCAAGACTACACTGATGTAACGCCCAGGGTGAATGGAAAGAAACAGTGTTACTCATCTGGCTGAGGATGTTGAACACTGTTTGCTCTGAGAGAACCAACAGCTACAATTTTTCAGTCAGCCTTTTATGTAAAATTGTATTTTTGTGTTCATTACTGTCACAAATACTTAAATTGGGATTAGCTGTCTTACTTTTACAAAAAAAAAAAAAAAATAGGTTATGCTTTCATCTTTTGACCCCAAAACATGTAGAGGAACGTCAGCATTAATTGGCAGGATGAATGAGAGTGGGGAGGGTGGGTGTCTGGCTGTAATATTCTTAGAAAGAGTGTTGAGAGGCATGCTTACAGCCCCTGAACTGGGGATGACAACTAGATTTTAATTAACAGCAGGTGAGTCTTGTGGTCAGCTATCTGACATTTCGGTGGATCACACAAAAGCTTTTCCATTTGAACCACATTTATTTCCAGCTTAATTAGCCCTTCTGAGATAGCCTGGCTATTAGCAACTGCCTCTCCATTTAAGATCCTTTTAACTAGACCTTTTATTTTTTCCTTATTTTTTATTCTTCTCATTTTGTACTGGCTTAATGTTATAAAGGGCCTGGGCTAACTCATTTTAATGACCTCTGCTACATAAATGCTAATTTTACATTTGGCCTTATTTCAGGAGATTTTTTTTTTTTTAAGACCATTGCTTCCAGAAGGACAAAAAAATGGGAAGATTAAACCCCTTACTGTCATCTGCCTGAAAAATCCTGTGGTTTCTTGTGACAGGAAGAGGGTTTTCAAATCCCTCCTTGGGCTAAGCTTCTGTGCTTGACGTCTCATTATTTAACTCAGCTGTTTCAGCTTCACCCTTCACCCAGTTAATTAAGTAACTCATTGAATGGATTATTCAGTTTTGATGACCCTGTCCATGACAGAGAGAAATGGTGAGGGGTTGGGGGGGTGGTGCTCTTTCACTCTTGGCCTCCTGCGACTCTCTTGCCTCTTCTTTCTTGTCTTTCCATCCAAAGAAGGAGAAAAGCGCAGAAGAGGAAATTGTGTTGCAGGAAAAGAGGTGAGGATATTACCAGCTTAATCACCCTTTAGTTTCCGAAGCGGGTTTCTTATTCTGTGTTAATAGAGGTATACATGGGAGGTGAAGTTGATAATGGTGATGACATGCTATTTGTTGTTGTTGCTAAGTCGTGGCTGACTCTTTGTGAACCCATGGACTGTAGCCCACCAGGCTCCTCTGTCCACGGGATTTCCCAGGCAAGAATATTGGAGTGGGTTGCCATTTCTTTCTCCAGGAGCATCTTCCCGACCTGGGGATAGAACCCACATCCCCTCCATTGCAGGCATATTCTTTCCACTGAGCCTCCAGGGAAACCTCAATGATATGATATGTCTTGATGATAATCATAGCATCACTATATTCAAGCTACTTTTAAGTATCTCTTTTTTAAAGATTTTAAACATTAATTAATTTGTTTACTTATTTGACTGCATTAGGTCTTAGTTTAAACAATTTAGTGAGTCTAGAAATACTTGTGACTTGTAGTGGTATCTTGCCTACCTGATATTTTTCTTGATTGACTTTCTCAGGATTCCCAATAAAGAGGCAAAAGAGGAAAGACTCCAGGCACTGATCTTTTCGCTGGTGCAGATGGTGACTTAGTGCATCAACCCAGGTGTCCTGGACTTTCTTGGTATGTGGATGTTACGTATTGACAAGAACATTAGGACTTGGGAGACTTCTATAAGTCTACAGTAAACCTTGGTTTAAGGATAAAGGAAACGAACAAGTGGGCTTCCCTATTGGCCCAGTGGTAAAGAACCTGCCTGCCAGTGCAAGAGATATGGGTTCCATCTCCGGGTCGGGAAGATCCCCTGGAGAAGGAAATGGCAACCCACTCTCGTGTTCTTGCCTGGGAAATCCCACAGACAGAGGAGCCTGGCAGGCTACAGTCCATGGGGTTGCAAAGAGTCGGACCAACTTAGCGACTAAAACAGCAACAGAGGACTTCGTTGCAGCTTGTGGGACATAGTTCCCTAACCAGAGATCAAATCTGGGCCCCTTGCACTGGGAACATGGGGTCTCAGCCACCGGATGACAAGGGAAGTCCCTTAGTCTTTCTTTCATGATGTTGTTTAATATTTGTAGCAGTCCAAGGAGTGAAGCATGAGAAATGGCCCCACTTTACAAATAGGAAAGCTAAGACTGAGTTGAGTTAACATATTCTTGCCCGGAGAATCCCTACAGGCTACAGTCCGTGGGGTCACAAAGAGTCAGACATGACTGAAGCAACCTGGCACACAGTTTACTTATATCTCATAGCTAGTAGGCATCCAAAATTTAATCTGAACCCAGAACTAGCTGATTCTTAATATACACGTGGTATCTAGGACATCTTGGTTATATATCCATGTATTTGAGATCGAGTTTATATTCCTAAACTTGATGGGTTGGGATTTATGTTGAAAATATCATGAGAAAGATGTCCAAATGGTAAGTTACCTAAAATTCTTGATTTATTAGTGATAAAGTTGACTTTCCTCTAGGGCAGTGGTCCTCAACCAGGGGCAATTTTATTCTCCAGAGGCATTTGGCCAAACAGCTCTTATATATAACCCTTTATGTGTGTACTTTAAATCCAATGAAAGTTGTTTAAAAGTATCCTGTTGAATATATACGGATTTGGTGGGGAGGAGGGGGCTGTATTTGGACTTCACTAGTTGTTCATCCACCTGGCTGGAAATAAATAAGAGAAGACATTTAACACAGATGAAAGTCAAAGAAGGGGGTAGTGGAGGGTGGGGGGGTACATGCAGAATGAAAGAGAAAGAAACACTAACAGGAAGAGGCAGATAGAAATTTAGAAGTTCAAAGCCAGAGTAATCGAAACAGACTTTGGAAATTGTGGATCTGAGAAAAAATTAGAGGTTAAGGGGTGGGTAAATAGGAAGATAAGGAAAAGTAAAGAGACAAATAGAATAAAACCAAAATAGATGTGTGCATGAAAAAGGAGAGAGAAAGGGAAGTGCTAAGAGAAGAAAATGCATCCTTAATGCTTATTTAAGAATGGAGAAGGTAGACTCTTATTAGAAGGTGAAGTAGAAATAATTAAAAAAAAAAAACACCCTCCTTATTTCCCCAGTAGTTCAGTGGGTAAAGAAATCCGTACAATGCAGGAGATGCAAGTTCAGTCCCTGGGTCGGGAAGATCCCCTGGAGGAGGAAATGGCAACCCACTCCAGTATTCTTGGCTGAAAAATCCCAGGGACAGAGGAGTCTGGTGGGCTGGAGTCCATGGGGTTGCAAAGAGTCGGACACAACTGACGTGACTTGGAACACACTCACATTGCATAGTTGAATGTTGTAAGAGACTAGATCTTGAAAGTTTTCATCATGAGAATAACAATTTGTAGCTATGGGAAATAATGATTGTTAACTCAACCGATTGTAATAATTTCACATCATACACATC
Organism: Redunca redunca; assembly: GCA_006410935.1. Lineage (NCBI taxonomy): Eukaryota > Metazoa > Chordata > Mammalia > Artiodactyla > Bovidae > Redunca > Redunca redunca. The sequence continues at coordinate 1,504,539 of SJYQ01000330.1, read as the reverse complement.
TATCATTATATTGCACACTGTCAATGTAAATGCTATACATTTAGTCTGTCTCAATAAAACTGGGAAGGGGATGGGAGATCTGAAATCTGTGGAGAAGGAAAAGGACTTCACAACCAGTATGAGATCACATGTCTGTTTTTATCCAGTCTTGCGATGACCTGCCTGTGGTTATAAGAACAGTGTCACGGGCGTGCCTTGCGTATGTGTCAGAGGCTGCGGTCCATAGGCGCAAAGTCCATCTGGAGGGACACAGAGACACGTGGCTCTCGACAATGTTGATGGACTTCAGTGGGACAGAAATGAGCTTTCCAAAGTGAGAAGGCAGTCTGGCGGGGTGTTTTGCTTGAGATACTCTTTTGATGATGCTGTGCCCATGTGACACCCAGAAAAAGCACCTCTTTCACTAAATGCCTGCCAGGCCACCCAGCCTGGAAATCAGTGATAAAGCTTAAGCGTCCCTCAGGGTCTGTGACCTCAGAGGGTTACTTAGTCTGACTTTATCTGTGGCGCCTCTTCTTTGCCATTATATTGCTTATCAGTGGAGCTGATTTTTTTTTTCTTAAACTCTGTTAACCTTATACAAGGGGAAGGGACCATTTGAGCTATCAGACAGGAAGCTGATGAGTGTCTCCCCAAAGCATGCCCTTTTCTCTAAGTTTGTGCGGGATGGTTGAAATGGCTGTATCTGTCTTACAGATGAAGGTGGTAAGCACCTCAGTGTCAATGTGGGGGCATTGGGAGGGCAGGTCAAACTTTAGAACTCAGTCTATGGAAGATCCACTGGAGAAGGGATAGGCTACCCACTCCAGTATTCTTGGGCTTCCCTCGTGGCTCAGCTGGTAAAGAATCCGCCCGCAATGCGGGAGACCTGGGTTCGATCCCTGGGTTGGGAAGATCCCCTGGAGAAGGGAAAGGCTACCCACTCCAGTATTCTGGCCTGGAGAACTTCATGGGGTTGCAGAGTCGGTCATGACTTAGCGACCTTCACTTTCACTTTCTATGGCTATTGACCAAGAAACAATCTTCTTCCATAGGTAAGCAGAAAGGGCTCTTGAATGTCTAAATCCACAGACATTTTTAGTCTGGAAGGCGTGTGATCACTTGGTTTCAAGCCAGTGTCTGTAACTGACCATGTGTATTAGCGGCTTTAAAACCCAGGCTCCGTATCAAACCCTTTGCATTCATTTCTCATAAACATAAACTGCATACATATAAACAATGTTCATTCTGGTATAGCAGTTACGCTAGTAATTGATGGAAGCTCAAAATGGTTAGAAGAGCTAATAAATGGCAGAGCTGCCTTCTGTTCTGTGTTCATTCAAAACATTTCCTCCCTGTCAACTGTACTACTGTTTTAAGAAAATGATGAGTTCAACAGGAAAGCACACTCAGCTAAGAAGTTGAGATTTCCAGTTGTGGGGTAGAGCAGACCAGATCTGAATCCCAGAGCCTACACCCGTCAGATCTGAGACTGTGGGCAAGAAACCTAACCTCTCCCTGAGTTTATTTCCTCTAAAATGGGGATAATCATTGTGTCTGCTTCATGCGATTTAGTGAAGGTTTTTTCTTTTTCTTTTTTTTTAAAGTAGTGTAGTATAGTACTGTCTATGTATGGGCTTCCCAGGTGATTCAATGGCAAAGAATCTACCTCCCAATGCAGGAGACACAGGTTCGATCCCTGAGTCGGGAAGATCCCCTGGAGTAGGAAATGGCAACTCACTTCAGTATTCTTGCCTGGGAAACCCCTGGACACAGGAGCCTGATGGGCTCCACAGTCCAGAGGGGTCACAAAGAGCCAGCCATGACTGAGCGATTGACCACCGCAGCATAGTATATGTATACACATTTATGTATAATATAATCTTATATTTATATAAATGTTTATCTCTAAGAATGATTTTTTAGAAGATGTTTGTCACCTTTGAGAAGCTGATACTCTCATGGAAGAGACAGGCACATATAAAATGCACTGGAAATACACACCCAATTGAAATCAACCCTGCAATAGGAGTGCCAGGAAAGGGCATGGTACCAGGGAGAGAGGGAGCAGTCAGTTCTGTGTGGCACAGCCGAGGAGGAGATGAGCTGAGCTTTGATAAGAACATAATTTGATGCAGAGGGAGGGTGCTTCAGAGGAAGGGGACATGGTGAGCCCAGATTTTGAAACATAAAACGCATTTATGGACAAGTAGATTCAGACAGAGCACAGGGTCTGGGGACCAACATCACAGAATGTGAGTAAAGTAGATGGGATTAGTCAGAGCATGAGTCATGAAATATATTAATTTTCATTTTTTTAAAATATATTGTACCCAACATAAATTTTTTAATACACTTGGCAAATCAAACTTTCATCCATTTAGCTCCACATTTGATGCATCTCACCGACTTGATGGACGTGAGTTTGAGTGAACTCCAGAAGTTGGTGATGGACAGGGAGGGCTGGCATGCTGCAATTCAGGGAGTCACAAAGAGTTGGACACGACTGAGCGACTGAACTGAACTGACACAGAAAAATAAGTAAATACAAATGGTACTAACCCTCTAATTAACCAACCAGAAATTGTATTGAGTTCTGTTATGTTTGATCCTCTGAAACTCACAAATCTGGAAGTCATAAGATAAACAGGCAAACAAAAGATAGCCAGGGCTGACATTAAACTTTAAAGACTAAAACTCTAAATTACTCTGAAAAGGACTGGTTGTGAATCTAGAACCAAATGAAATGAAATCACAGCAGGAAGTTAAGCTGAGCATGAAGGCAGTTACTAGAAGGACATGGGGATACATTCTCATATCTTCAAGAACATGCAATCCACTTCAGTATTCTCGCCTGGAGAATCCCATGGACAGAGGAGCCTGGAGGGCTATAGTCCATAGGGTCACAAAGAGTCAGACACAACTGAAGTGACTTAGCACACACACACATCTCCAAGAACAGGACGATCTGGGGCTGTTTAGCAGGAGAGCAAGACACTCTTAAGTTTATCAGCCTCTTTGAGGTGATATTGTATGGAATTCCAGCGCCAAAGCCAACCATCCACCTTTTAGGGAGTGGAGGGAGTGGAATACATTCTTCTGGAATTTCCCCCAGAATGATTAACATGACAGAGTTTCTATTATATTTCAAGACACCAGCCTTCGTGATTTGAAATTGTTGCGTTTATTTCTTACCTCATTACCAGGACACTATTGGATAATTGGTAATTAAATTTCTGTTACTCTCTCGCAACACAACGTCTGTATCCGATAAATTGAATAGGCCTGCCAACACAAAAGAAAAAGTAATCAAAACTTTAAAAGGTATCCTCTTCAGTCCCTTTTTGTATCTAAAAACCAGATGACAGGTTCTACAGGTAAACGTGGCAGATGGGAAAGAGGGTGAAGAGACAAAGAGAAATGCAATTACCCTAAACTGTCTCTTTTAAGGTACTTTCCCCCTGCACTTATGTAAGAATTGACATGAGAGTTTTGTAGAATGAGTAATAAATTACAGGGTATGAAAAAGAACATATATATTCATGTTTTCTGGAAAAAAAAAAAAAGCTTTTAAATGATTATTTCCTTGGTGACTTTTTCAATTTACTCTTGGGGATCAGAAGTTCATCATCTACATATTAGATTTATACATTCATTACAATTTTAAAAACATTTTCTGGCACTTTAATGTCATCCCATATTGTCAGATTTAGGAATGGTATGCTGGAAGCTAAACCAAGAAAATGGTTAAATGCACGTTCTTCAGTTCAGTTCAGTTCAGTCACTCAGTCATGTCCAATTCTTTGCGACCCCGTGGACTGCAGCACACCAGGCTTCCCTGTCCATTGCTAACTCCCAGACCCTGCTCAACTCATGTCCATTGAGTCGGTGATGCCATCCAACCATCTCATCCTCTGCCGTCCCCTTCTCCTCCTGCTTTCAATCTTTCCCAGCATCAGGGTCTTCTCCAATGAGTCATGTTCTTGGATGAAGGAATGGGTGTATATACAGATTGAGTAACTTTCCCATTACATTAGTTATATAATGTTTAGCCCTCCAATAGCAAATATTGTGCATTCTGTTGTTTAGGTCATAACACCAATTCCCAAATATAGAAAGCTGACCAAAAAAAAAAAAAAAGAGGCATCTATTGGAATATATCTATCTCAACTCCATGCTGGCTTGGTTTGAGCAGAGGTGGGAATATCGACTGCTTAAGGCTGCTTAATTCTGAAAGAGCTGGGAATACCAGACCACCTGACCTGCCTCTTGAGAAATCTGTATGCAGGTCAGGAAGCAACAGTTAGAACTGGACATGGAACAACAGACTGGTCCCAAATAGGAAAAGGAGTACGTCAAGGCTGTATATTGTCACCCTGCTTATTTAACTTCTCTGCAGAGTACATCATGAGAAACGCTGGACTGGAAGAAACACAAGCTGGAATCAAGATTGCCGGGAGAAATATCGATAACCTCAGATATGCAGATGACACCACCCTTATGGCAGAAAGTGAAGAGGAGATAAAAAGCCTCTTGATGAAAGTGAAAGAGGAGAGCGAAAAAGTTGGCTTAAAGCTCAACATTCAGAAAATGAAGATCATGGCATCTGGTCCCATCACTTCATGGGAAATAGATGGGGAAGCAGTGGAAACAGTGGCAGACTTTATTTTTTGGGGCTCCAAAATCACTGCAGATGGTGACTGCAGCCATGAAATTAAAAGACGCTTACTCCTTGGAAGAAAAGTTATGACCAACCTAGATAGTATATTCAAAGCAGAGACATTACTTTGCCGACTAAGGTCCGTCTAGTCAAGGCTATGGTTTTTCCTGTGGTCATGTATGGATGTGAGAGCTGGACTGTGAAGAAGACTGAGCGCCGAAGAATTGATGCTTTTGAACTGTGCTGGAGAAGGCAATGGCAACCCACTCCAGTACTCTTGCCTGGAAAATCCCATGGACGGAGAAGCCTGATAGGCTGCGGTCCATGGGGTCGCTGAGTCAGACACGACCGAGCGACTTCACTTTCTTTTTTCACTTTCAGGCATTGGAGAAGGCAATGGCAACCCACTCCAGCGCTCTTGCCTGGAGAACCCCAAGAATGGCAGAGCCTGGTGGCTGCCCTTTATGGGTTCGCACAGAGTCAGACACGACTGAAGCGACTTAGCCACTGGAGAAGACTCTTGAGAGTCCCTTGGACTGCAAGGAGATCCAACCAGTCCATTCTGAAGGAGATCAGCCCTGGGATTTCTTTGGAAGGAATGATACTAAAGCTGAAACTCCAGTACTTTGGCCACCTCGTGCGAACAGTTGACTCATTGGAAAAGACTTTGATGCTGGGAGGGATTGAGGGCAGGAGGAGAAGGGGATGACTGAGGATGAGATGGCTGGATGGCATCACGGACTCGATGGACGTGAGTCTGAGTGAACTCTGGGAGACAGTGATGAACAGGGAGGCCTGGCGTGTTGCAATTCATGGGGTCACAAAAGTCGGACACGACTGAGTGACTGAACTGAACTGAACTGAACTAAAGGCTGTAGACAATCAAATTTGCATTTCTGAAACCAAGAGTTGGTTACTTAATTTTGGGGCAAGGGCTACTATCCATTTTCTGCCGGAAAGCAAAATGCCAGACCAAGGTCACAGGGATGGAAAATATTGCCACCCAAGAAACTGTGGTTGACAGGATGGCTATAGCCCAAGTAAATACTATAAATATCAATTTTCCAGGAGAGTTAGGGCACCACCTAGCAATGTCTTAGAGCAGTGGAAGTTCATCTCTGAATACTCAACAAGTAGCATAAGAATGCTATTTTTTTTTTTCAAATAGTTTGCACCAGCCCTATTGAACTTCAGCTGTATAATTGGCATACATCTTGCTTTGACCATTGGATGTCTTTGTGAAATGTCTGATACCTAGGAGGAAATTAAATATTCAATTAAGTATTTCTGTTGAGTCATAGTAGTGTTAGGATCCTTACAAGACTGGTTTAGTGTCTGTTGGAGCAGAATATTTTTAAGTATCAATTACCTGGAGACTTGTCCTTATAGGGATGCATGTTTTGCTGCCACCAGGGGTCCCTGTAATGGACTGGAATAACAGTCAGTTCAGTTCCATTCAGTTGCTTAGGCGTGTCCAGCTCTTTGCGACCCCATGGACTGCAGCACACCAGGCCTCCCTGTCCATCACCAACTCCTGGAGTTTGCTCAAACTCATGTCCATTGAGTGGTGATGCCATCCAGCCATCTCATCCTCTGTCGTCCCCTTCTGCTCCTGCTTTCAGTCTTTCCCAGCGTCAGGGCCTTTTACAGCGAGTCAGTTCTTCGCATGAGGTAGCCAAAGGAATAACAGTGACCCAGGAAGAATTCAGGCCGTGTGTAGAATCATCTTCTATCAAGAAGGAAGAATCTTAATTACAATAAAATAATTGTAGGGGAGGAAAATTTTTCCCATCTTTCCTTCTAGGATCTTTGGCTAGGCTAATAATTAAATTGACATAGTTAGCACATTATTGACCAGATGATTTTGGCAGAAACTAGCACCTAGGGTGTTAGTATGTCTCCAGTCAATGGTGTGTTAACAGGAGATAAATTTAATTCATGCATACATAAAAATGTGACTGAAAGAAATGACCCAAGCAGGTAGCTTTTATACCTTCTTAAACAAAGAAACAATAAATTTGTGACTAATTAATGAGACAAATAAGTTTGGACTTGTAGTAATAAATTACTGAGGAAGTGCAAAGTTTTGTTCCTGTAGCCTTTTTTGGTCCTGAATTCTCTATCTCTGGTGATGAGCATCTCTAACTTGGTGGAGGGTGGGTACTTTTCCTGAGGGAGATTTATTTCCTACTTTCAGGCGGACATAAGGTCAGGGTGTCCTTTTTGTACTGACTGTTTCTTAAATAACTTTAATTCAAAATAATCAATATGCCAGGGTGGTGTATTTTGGGGTGACACATTCTGTCTCCTTCAATCCTGCCATTGAAACTTCCAAAAAGTTTCATTGAGCCAATCTCGTATTCTTGAAAATAGGTCAGTTTAGTTAAAACTCACTTCAGGAAGCATTGATGCAGGTGGACTCCCAAATTTAGCCTATGTTGCTCAAGTAATCACATGTTTAATAAGAGGCATTTCTATGGAAACCAAAGAAAGATAATGGTGAATAATTGGAGCGTGTTTAATTGTAGTGTTTGAGTGCTGAGGGCAGCCAGTGGGGATTTCTAGATGACAGGCTTGAAGTCATTTCAGAGGAGTGAGGGCAGGCTGCAGTCCCCTGAGAGATTTGCCTGGCTTGCCACCTGAACGTCTCTGGTGATATTTCTGAGTGGCCCACACAGTGGCAAGCCCAGAGGTTTTCTATACATAAGCTGTTGTGGTGATTTCTCTGAAGTTTATATCAAGTTGTCCAACTTTAGCTTACAGGGTTTGGGGGGAGAGGAGAGTTTTAGTTCTAAGTGATTTCAAATCAGAAAGGTGGGAAAAAATTGGAAACATTAGCTTGGAGGGTTGTAGCCAGATTTTGGAGGAAAGAGAAGACTTCAGGATCCAGTTAATTTACAAATAAAAAAGCACAACCACAGAGATAATTAACACACTAGAATCTAATGTCTGTAAAGATATAATATTGAATCATAATCTCCCCACAATCATCACATTTTTTTTTTTTTATCAATGATAACCTCAGTAAGATGAGTTTGTTTGCAAATTTAGTCTCTTTTGAGTACGCTTGGCTTGGTTATTTACCTAGGTGCAGCAAGAATAATGGTTGATCATATAGATTTTTAAATCTACTTTGCTTGAACTTTCCATAAGGAATCTCAGATTAGACTCTTAAAAACCTCTTGAGGCTAGGAAACCAAGCCAACAGCTTTCCAACAGATCTGCGTAGGATTTTTGTGTGCAATACCTTTACATTTGGGTTAATTGGTCCCCAGCATTTCCTGAGGTTCTTGAGTCGGCTAGGAAGTGACTTTTCTTACTCACTTGATAAGATTTTCAGGAATCCTATAAACAAGGTACAAAGCCATTTTTCCAAAGAGACGTTCTTGTTGCTGTAAAATCCAGCTTAGGTCCTTAAAGCTGTCTGGTCACACCTGAGTCTGTGTATTGCTCTCAAATATGGCATCCTAATCAAGTGTGTGGGAATGTAACCAGGGTTCCAATTGTGTCCTATTAGGAGGAGAACAGCATATTTTTTTTTTTTAAAGAAGACTTAATTTGAATTTTTAAAAAAAATATCCAATTTTAAAGGTTGCTTTCCATTTATAGTTGTTACAAAATGTTAGCCGTATCCCTCATATTGTTCAGAACATCCTTGAGCTGATCTCACAGCTAATAGTTTGTCCCTTCTGCTCTTCCATCTCTATATAACCCCTCCCTCATCCCTCCACTGGTGATCACGTGTGTTCTCTACATCTGTGAATCGGCTTCTTTTTTGTTATATTCACTAGTTAGGTTTTTTTTTTTTTTTTTTTTTTTTTT
>SJYQ01000330.1:1436846-1496071 GCA_006410935.1 Redunca redunca | reverse complement strand
TTTTTTTTTTTTTAGATTCCACAAATAAACGATACCATCCAGTGTTTGGCTTTCTCAGTGTGACTTATTTCGATTAGCATAATGCTTGAGAACAGACTCTTACTGAGTTTATGCAAGTAGCTCTATTGCCATGAAAAAAACAACGCTAAGAGCTTTTGAGTTCTAGAGGGATCAGGTAGGTTGAAAAAGACAAATACTTCATCTTTATTCTCAAAAATAAATTTTGCTCAATTGCTCATAGCCTAGGAAAAATGAAAAAGATACATTTTCCTTAAATCTGAAAAAGTAAGCCATAAAAGACATAATAATGTTCCCAATAAAGAGTCATGAAAATTACAGTCATCCTCATCAGTTAACATAGTCCCATGCAATTAATTCTTGTTGATCTTCTGGACTGTTTTTTAGCAGTTATATAAAGCCATCAGTTTGCTTTTTTTTTGTTTAATAGAGTTCTATAATCTTTTATCAAGTTCAGTGGTATGATCTGAAAGTTCCAAAAAGCAAGTACTTGACAGAGTCCTTTCCTCGAAGCTCCTTGAAGATGAAGCCATTTTGTAAAAGCATCAGAGTAAAACAGTAACTGTCCGTAAATGACAAGAGGCTTAAAGATGTCAGTTAGAGGTCTGATAAGAGTTTATTACAAGAAAATTTGATTAATTCTGTGATACACAACATTTCAATATCATAGCTATTATTTGGTGATGACATTTACTAGGATGACTGATCTCTAGAAATTTCATATAATTTCTGTACTTACATATACCCTTAGGAATGCAGTATTAAAATCTTAATATTACTTTTTATTTCACAAAGCTTCCCATATAATTTAACATCAAATATGCCTCAGTTAGTTCGGTCACTCAGTTGTGTCTGACTCTTTGTGACCCCGTGTACTGCAGCACGCCAGGCTTCCCTGTTCATCACCAACTCCCGGAGTTTACTCAAACTCATGTCCATCAAGTGAGTGATGCTATCTGACCATCTCATTCTCTGTCGTCCCCTTCTCCTCCTGCCTTCAATCTTTCCCAGCATCAATCAGGGTCTTTGCTAGTGAGTTAGTTCTTGTGGCCAATGTATTGACATTTCAGCTTCAGCATCAGTCCTTATAATGAATATTCAGGACTGATTTCCTTTAGGATGGACTGGTTGTATCTCCTTGCAGTCCAAAGGACTCTCAAGAGTCTTCTCCAACACCACAGGTCAAAGGCATCAATTCTTCGGCGCTCAGATTTATTTATAGTCCAACTCTCACATCCATACATGACTACCTGAAAAAGTATAGCTTTGAATAGATGGACCTTTGTTGGCAAAGTAATGTTTCTGCTTTTTAATATGCATCTAGGTTGATCATAGCTTTTCTTCCAAGGAGCAAGCGTCTTTTAATTTCATGGCTGCAGTCACCATCTGCAGTGATTTTTGGAGCCCCCCAAAATAAAGTTTTTCATTGTTTCCATTGTTTCCCCAGATGCCATGATCTTAGTTTTCATTCATTCATGTTGAGTTTTAGGCCAACTTTTTCACTCTCCTCTTTCACTTTCATGAAGAGGCTCTTCAGTTCTTCTTCGCTTTCTGCCATAAGGGTGGTGTCATCTGCATATCTGAGGTTATTGATATTTCTCCCAGCAATCATGATTCCAGCTTGTGCTTCATCTAGCCTGGCATTTCTCATGATGTACTCTGCATATAAGTTAAATAAGCAGGGTGACAATATACAGCCTTGACGTTTTCCTTTCCCTATTTGGAACCAGTCTGTTGTTCCATGTCCAGTTCTAAATGTTGCTTCTTGACTTGCATACAGATATCTCAGGAGGCAGGTCAGGTGGTCTGGAATTCCCATCTCTTTCAGAATTTTCCACAGTTAGTTGTGATCCACACAGACAAAGGCTTTGGTGTAGTCAATAAAGCATAAATAGATGGTTTTCTGGAACTCTCTTGCTTTTTCGATGATCCAGTGGATGCTGGCAATTTGATCTCTGGTTCCTCTGCCTTTTCTAAATCCAGCTTGAACATCTCGAAGTTCATGGTTCATGTACTTCAAGCCAGCTTGAAGCCTGGCTTGGAGAATTTTTAGCATTATTTTACTAGCGTGTGAGATGAGTGCAATTGTGCGGTAGTTTGAGCATTCTTTGGCATTGACTTTCTTTGGGACTGAAATTTTGAAAACTGACTTTCCAGTCCTGTGGCCACTGCTGAGTTCTTCAAATTTGCTGGCATATTGAGTGCAGCATTTTCACAGCATCATCTTTTAGGATTTGAAATAGCTCAAGTGGAATTCCGTCACATCTACTAGTTTTGTTCATAGTGATGCTTCCTAAAGTCCACTTGACTTTGTATTCCAGGATGTCTGGCTCTAGGTGAGTAATCACACCATCATGATTATCTGGGTCGTGAAGATCTTTTTCCTATAGTTCTTCTGTGTATTCTTTCCACCTCTTCTTAATGTCTTCTGCTTCGGTTAGGTCCATACCATTTCTGTCCTTTATCGAGCCCATCTTTGCATGAAATGTTCCCTTGGTATCTCTAATTTTCCTGAGATCTCTAGTCTTTCCCATTCTATTGTTTTCCTCTATTTCTTTACATTGATCACTGAGGAAGGCTTTCTTATCTCTCCTTACTATTCTTTGGAACTCTGCATTCAAATGGGTATATCTTTCCTTTTCTCCTTTGCCTGTAGCGTCTCTTCTTTTCTCGGCTACTTGTAAGGCCTCCTCAGACAACCATTTTGCCTTTTTTCATTTCCTTTTCTTGGGGATGGTCTTGATCCCTGCCTCCTGTACAATGTCACGAACTGCCATCCATAGTTCTTCAGGTACTCTGTCTATCTGATCTAATCCCTTGAATCTATTTGTCACTTCCACAATATAATTGTAAGGGATTTGACTTAGGTCATACCTGAATGGTCTAGTGGTTTTCCCTTACTTCAATTTAAGTCTGAATTTGTCAATAAGGAGTTCAAGATCTGAGCCATAGTCAGTTCCCAGTCTTGATTTTGCTGACTGTATAGAGCTTCTCCATCTTTGGCTGCAAAGAATATAATCAATCTGATTTCAGAATTGACCATCTGGTAATGTCCATGTGAAGAGTCTTCTCTTGTTTTATTGGAAGAGCATTTTCTTGGCAAAACTCTGTTAGTATTTGCCCTGCTTCGTTTTGTACTCCAAGGCCACATTTGCCTGTTATTCCAGGTATCTCGACTTCCTACTTTTTGCATTCCAGTCCCCTATGATGAAAAGGACATCTTTCTTGGGTGTTAATTCAAGGAGGTCTTCAAGGTCTTCATAGAACTAAGTTATAGCTATCCCAATCTTAGTTAGCTTGACCACACAGAAAATTCATTTCCCAAGAGTCCTTTTTTCATAAGCCTTCTACGACTTTCTTTTCTACATTCAGATTTTCCTCTTTCCCATTTTGAAATAACCAGCCTCCCTTTAGGGCAAAATTACTTTTTTCCCCCTCAACAAAATATGCATCTTTATTTCTCATAAACTCTCTTACTAAAAACATGCATTCTACTTTCCTTACATACAGAGATGTTTCCCTTATAATATCTGGTAATTTTAATTATATATAATTATATTTTTAACCCTTAAAAACCTTAACTTCTAAAGAAAAGAGTTGTGAGCTATCTGTTGTACCAGCATCCTTTCAATTGTCCGGTTTACAAATATATTTAATAATTTTTAGAAACATATGCTTCCTCATAGTACACTTTTCAAAAGATGTAGCCCCAGACATGTTCTCTGACAGATCTAAGTATCTTTAGGTACTCAGTAATAAGAGACCCAAAGTGGATAACCATGTTTAATAATTAATGTTTCTGTATTTCATATCACTTGTAAATGATCTAGATACTCAATGAATTCCCATCATTTCATTTAACTTGGGAAAATTTTAAGGTTTTCAATTACCAACAGATTTCAGAAAACTATTTATAATGTGCACATATCATAAGCATAATCATCACGGAGAAGTCCACCTGAAATCTTTTATCTTACTTACATCTAAACTATTTCCTCCCAACAGTCAGGTTTGGATGGCCCACAAACGTTTCATGGGACACTAGACAAAGCCAGCATCATCTCAAGCTATTTTTCTTGCTGATAAATTTTGTAACAGAGATACCATGGGCTTATAAGACTTTTTAGGAAACCTAGTTAGAATAAAAGTATTATACTTAATGCTGATAAAATTAGAGACATGCCTGCACTCATTAATCCAATAGACTTAAACTAGCTTTTATTTACTGAAAATTATTCTACACCATGCAAACTTGAAAAACATGTGGGTTAGTTTCCGTTTTTTTTGTTGATGTTTAGAATATTTACTTTTTAAACACCTATTTGTGCTTAAACCAGTTATATAGAGCTCTTTACACATTAATTTTGGCAGTACTGTCTACAAGTAGAAACATATATATTATATTATCCATTTACAGACATATGTAAACACAGGCACAGAGATCTTAAAGTTTTTGTTCTAAAAGTTTAGACAGGAGATGGATATCATCTTGCAGAATCCACTAGCTTATAAATTAACAGTTCAATAAATTAACTGATATTTGTAGAGAAAACACTTATAATTTGTATTTGTCCTTCACAAGTGATTTTATAGAAGCTGTGGGCAAGAGAGTCTTTGTAACAACTTGTATTAAAAACAAAACAAAACAAAACTCTTTTCCCTTTTATCTCTCTTCAGTCTTAGGTGAAGGTAGCTATAGTTTTAGATACTTCCTGGAGGGTTTCCATAGAAAAGACCTGAAAAGATTTGCAACTTCAAGGGACAGAGGGGAAAAAAATTGCAAGTTTCCTTCTAGGAATTTTGGAGTATATTTGTATATTATCAAAAATCTGGAATAATTACTATTTAAATTCTCCCTTCTTAAGTGCAGGAAAATTGTAATTTCGGTGTCCTGGGTTTTTTTTTTTTCCAATATCTGCAAATGTCTGAAGGTGAATAAGGAAGGATTTTAGCACTTTCTTGATGGTACAGTGGTTAAGACTCCATGCTTCCAATGCAGGGGGCGTAGGTTTGATCTCTGATTGGGGAAGTTCCACGTGCCAGGCGATGCAGCCAAGGGAAAGAAAAAAAAGATTTCAGTGGACTCTGAGTTGTTTTCAGAGTTATGCTTTTGTTGCAAATCAAGAATTGCTCATTTCTACTCTTTTTCTCTTGCATTCCTGTGAGCTCTCTTCAAAGAATCCTGTAGCTGCTTTCATTATAATGCTTAGCGTTGGACTAGCCCACTCAACCACACTGTTTTGAATTCTGCCTTTCATATCAGGGAGGAAATTTTCTCTAAGGCAGAAATTAAAAGATTTCTATGTTCCAGAGCTTCAGAGTTTAGTGCAGTGGGCCTTTGAAAGGACCGTATGACGTGTTCAGCAACGGTGTTCACGTGTTCTTCTCTCTGAGTGCACAATTTAACTTGAGACCAGTCTGCCGCAGAGGGGAACGCCTGTGCTAACGTTCCTATCAGTGCCCCAGAGCCAGCCTCCATCTGCACCATTTCCTGGTCATTTGCTGGAGGGCCTGGGAGAATTTCTGGCCATCTATTTCTTCTGTGAGGGAGGCTGTGAACGGCTCTTAAGCTTTCTTTTTGCTCTCTTAAATTCACAGGATCCTCTAAAAGTGGAAGGAAAAGGGCTTTGTAATTTACAAGATCTGCTGCTCTCCGGGGAATGTGCCTTCTTTGGGTGGGGCTCTATGATCCATCCATGACGGACACTGTAGAGAAGGGCCTGGAGCTAGCAGAGCCTGGTGGAAAAGCCCAGTAATGGAGCCTCCTGTCCCTCCTGGGTGCGTCTGCCCAACCCACTCCCTGTGTTTCAGCATTTACATGATGACTTGTATAGCCTGGATCTGGAGATCTGGCTGGTGTGTCTTTTGCAAAATCTCATAAGGAAAGGGAAGTTAAAACAGGCAGCTGAATGCACGCAGGCTTTCTCTAGTTGTGATGAGCGGGGGCTACTCTTTGTTGCGAGCGCGGGCTTCTCACTGCAGTGGCTTCCCTTGTTGCAGAGTGCAGGCTCTAAGGCGTTTGGGCTCAATAGTTGTCGGCGCGTGGGCTTAGTTGCTCCGCAACACGTGGGGTCTTCCCAGACCAGGGATCAAAACCGCACTCCCCTGCCTTTACAGGTGGACGCGTAACCCCTGGACCACCAGGGAAGTCCCCTCATCTGATTTTAGATTGAGGACTGCTGGCCTAGGGAGGACCTGTGCATACAGCAGTCTACACTTGTGTTCTCCTGGGTGGGTTTTTCCCCGTGTGACAATTGATACCACAGGTGCAGACCAAGGGAAACGTTGGCTCTGGGAGGAAAATGATGGACACAAGAGTTTTCATGACATTCCTGACCAGCATCACCGGAACCCAGGAATCCGTTCACTCGGACATTCTCTCCTGCTAATTTCAATTTAGAAAAAGGGCAGAGCCTGTGCCACTCTCGCTTCCACCGGGCCCGGTAGGCAGAGATCCAGGAGACAGAGCTGGTCAGAATTCTTGCCTTCTGCCCAGACTTGTCGAGGGGCCCAGGGCTCTCAGATGCAGTGTCCTTAGAGGGAACAGGGTCTTGCCTGTGAGGAGCCCTGTCTTGATGCCCATACTGTAGGAGAGGAAAACCTTTCCTTGCTTCCCTTCTTGGATCTTGAATATCCTAATAATTCTCCAGATCTTCTCCAGGGGATCTTCCTGACCCAGAGATCGAACCCAGGTCTCCCACATTGCAGGTAGACTCTCTACCATCTGAGCCATTGGGGAAGCCCATCCTAATAATTAATTGACCCTAAAAACAGATTAATTAGAGAAAAAAAATTAGTTTCATACCTATGGGTGCTCCTAGGGGCTTTCCTGGTGACTCAGATGGTAAAGAATCTGCCTGTAATGCAGGAGACTCAGGTTCGATCCCTGGGTCGGGAAGATCCCCTGGAGAAGGGCATGGCAACCCACCCCAGTATTCTTGCCTGGAGCATCCCCATGGACAGAGGAGCCTGGCGAGCTACAGTCCATGGGGTCTTGAAGAATCGGACATGACTGACTGACCAACGTGGATGCTCATAAATATGTGAGTTTCAAAGACCTTACCAAAGCAGGCAGCTTTCATAACTTTTAGGCAAAGAAACACCACGTTTGTGAAGAACGGACAAGTTGAAGAAGTCTGGGCTTGGGGTGGTAAGTTACTGAGGTAGTGAGGAGGTTTGTTGACACAGCTTTCTTGACCCTGAATTCTGTGTCTCTGGTACAAGGATGCTGTCTACCCTCCTGGCTCAGGGAGGGTGCCTTTCACATGGGAGACTTATGAGTTTTCAGGGGACAAAGGAAGATCGCTGGCTGCTTCTTAAGGAACTTTAATTCAAGTAATCAGTATGCTAAAGTGGCACGCTTTGGGGTGGCTGATTCTGCTCCTCTTCCGTATATAATGTACAGGATAATAGGCAATGAATATAGATAAAGATAATGAAATTTTAAATTGCAACTCTAATAAGCATTTTTCACCCCTAACTAAGTGACAGCTCTTTACATATTTTTATCTCACTTAATGCTAACACTGGGGCTTCCTCAGTGACTCAGAAGTAAAGAAGCCGCCTGCCAATGCAGGAGACATAGGTTCGATTCCTGGAAGATTCTGGAAGAATATTCCATGGTCAGAGGAGTCCATGGGGTTGCAAAGAGTCGGACACGATTTAACGGCCAAACAACAAAAATAAGAGAAAAACATGGTGGCTCCATTGAAGGAAATAAAAACTCCCCATGGGACATGCAGGTTCCAGCTCTGGCTTCTCTCGTAGTTGACCTTGAACCAGAGGAGTTCTCTGAGTATCTTATCAGACCAGCGTATTTCCTCCTCTAGCGCCCTCTAGGGGCCATTTTAAGGCAAAGCATAAAAGCAAGCATCAGTAACAACTCAGCAGCAGCAACCCAAAGGAGGCTATAGACGGGAAGATAATCTCCACAGCAGACACACTATTCAAGCGGAAGACCGAGTGTCTTTTTGAAAGGGACCTGACCGGCTACCAAGCTGCTGGCTGACAGGAGGGGTGTAAACTCACCTGTCTGCATCCTGACTTCCTTGTCTTCTGTAAAGTTGCCTCACTGGAGTGCTCTGAACTTCAATTTGATAATTGCATCCTCAAATCCCTTAATGAAGGTGCCTATCAAAATATAAATGATTACCCGGTAATTTTGTATTTGCAAACTCTATGCTAGCTGTTTATGCTCCACTGCGGTTCCGATTGGAAGTTTGCTGCGTGCGAGCGTGCGTGCTAAGTTGCTTCAGTCGTGTCTGACTCTGCAACCCCATGGACTGCAGCCCACCAGGCTTCTCTGTCCATTGGGTTCTCCAGGAAAGAATACTGGAGTGGGTTGCCATGCCCTTCTCCAGGAAATCTTCCTGACCCAGGGATCGAACCCACGTCTCCTGCATTGGCAGGTGGGTTCTTTAACACTAGTGCCACCTGGGAAACCCAGGGACCCTCTCTTTCCTAAGTCAGGGGAATTTCCAGAGCCCACAGAGTGGTTGATGTCCATAGCACAGTTCTCCAGCCAAGGCATTCGGTTTCACCTTCAGTCACACTCAACACTGACCTCTGTCATTTTCTCACGCTATTTATAACTACCAGGGAGGCTGACTTCTTGTTTTGGTGCTGGTGATGCAGACATCTGTTCTCATCAGAAGTTCATCCCTGGAACTTTCAAGTCCAATGGCAATCCGTGAACAGCACTGGGATTGCTGTAAACACTTCCTCCTCAGTAATCTATTGTGTTCTTTGGACAGCATCCACTTTAGTTCATGGAAGGCACCCCCCACCAGCAGGTTACCTCTCTTCATCTTCCCTCTAGTTCCTATTTTGGCTGAATCTGTTTATTATTCACAGAAGCCCAGCCCCAGAAGTGCAGGGGATGATGTGGGCTTAGTCACTCAGTCATGTCTGACTCCTGCGACCCCCTGTGGCCCACCAGGCTCCTCTGTCTGTGATATTTCCCAGGCAAACATACTGGAGTGGGTTTCCATTTCCTTCTCCAGAGGATCTTCCTGATACAGGGATCGAACAGGGTCTCCTGATTGCAGGTGTATTCTGTACCAATGAACCACCAAGGAAGCCCCAGAGAAGCTGGGGATTATCCAGTGGGCCAAAAGTAAAAAATGAACCCCACCAAAAAAACCTTTCGCTGGGATGCTTCTCTGACTGTACAGCTATAGAGAGGATGTGTTTGGATGCTGGGTCTTGATATGAATGCAAAGAGAAGCAACAGGGCCGACAGAAGCCAGGTGACAAATCCTGGGCTTCCGGGGATGGTATTTTTCTTTTCGATCCTGTTTTTAAGCAGACTTGTTAAGAGTTTGCAGCTGACAGCTCCTCCAGAAGTATTATTCTTAAAAGATGCACTGAAATTATTCACCTCATGTAAAAACAAGTGCGATTTACATCTAATATGGGTAATTACTTTTACAGTTAATTAAAAGCGCTCTCATTAAACTCCTGCTGTGATGCCAGCGCATAACTGTTATTTGCAAACAGACCCTGGGTTTGAGCTCACCTCTGTGACATATTGCTCCTACCTGAGAGGGGGCTGCCTTCCACGGTATCAAATTTAATTGTGCTGAGCCAGCAGCCCTGTGTTGCCAAGCTTCTGCCAACTTGCTCTCCTCCCCTGATAACCGAGCTGGAAAGAGCATAGAATGAAGAGAACAAAGTAGTTTGTGGGGCTGAAGGTGTAATTCTCAAAGAAGTTGAGCTTCAAGATGAATTCCCTCCTATCTTTATTTGCATAAGAGCTTGGTTTGCAAATATTTCTGTGGTCTTTGCTGCTGCGCCCCCCCCCCACAAAGATATCCCCCCCACATGAAATTCCTCCAAATGTTTATAAATTTAGTACCATTGATTTCTGACCTAGCTACTGTCTTGGTTCAATGGATTTATGTTGAGATCTTAGTTTACATGCATTTCTGCCATTTGTATTATTTCAGGAGAAATAGCTCTTAAATTCTCAGTCTTCTTCAAGCTTAAATGGAAGTCTTAGTGCCTTCAGAATATCCTGTACCTCGAAACACAGAACCTTAAACACATATTAATAAAATGCCTCCTCAAATTATCACATTCCTGGCAAGTAATTAAAGCTTATTAATTAAAGCACATAGTCATTTGAGGCTTAAGTTTTGAGGGAGCAGAAAGATTGTGATATTTCAAGACGTTTACAGACCCAATGAATTTGATGTTCTGGTATAGTGCTTGGCGCTTTTGATATTTTGCATGGTTATTTGCTGCCATCTGCTGGCCATAGCTGATATTGCAGGGGCTGATTAAATTTGTGAATGGAGATGTTAAGAAGTGGGTACAATATGTCAGTGTGAATGTTGTGTACTGATCTTCTTGTGAACGTTGTGTACTGATCTTCATGTATTCCAGGGGCCTTGTCTGAGTCTTAGTCCTTGGAGTTGAGTGAATACAGACTGAGGAGTTCGACCGAAAGAAACACATGATATCTTACTTGCAATTCTGGTTGCAAGACACTCAATTTTTTTCTTCCTTTTTTTTTTTTAAGTAGGGCAGAATCTTCTTTAAATAAGGCAATTAAATTTAGAACATTGATTTAAATATTTGGATTCCAGGACAGTATATGTTATTGAGGCAAGTCTAAAATACATAGCTGGTAGACCAGATGGATTTCAACCCCTCTTATCTCAAATCATCAAAGTCAATTCCCCACCCTCTCTCTCTTTGCTACTGTTTTTTTTGTTTTTTTTCCTCTCTTCTGCAAAATGGAAACATTGAGCCAGTGGTCCTTGTGGAGGTCAAAACAATTAAAGACTCAGGTTGCAATAAATCACCAAAAATGTTCTGAATGCTAGATGCTAAACTCATAACTGGTTGGCTTCTTTTAAACTAGAAATAATTGTAATGTTCAGAACAGCAAGTGTCCAAGCTCTTGGGGAAAAAAATGCATTTGGAAGGAAACCATTTATAATTAAAAGGGAAGAGAATATACCATGCCCAAATTTGCTTCCTTGCCAGAAGGACTATTGCTGTTCAATTGCTAAGTCATGTACGACTATTTGCGACCGTATGGACTGCAGCATACCAGGCTTCCCTGTCCTTCACTATCTCCCAGAGTTTGCTCAAATTCGTGTCCACTGAGTTGGTGATGCCATCCAACCATCTCATCCTCTGGTGCCCCCTTCTCCCACTACCTTCAATCTTTCCCAGCATCAGGGTCTTTTCTAGTGAGTCAGCTCTTCACATTAGGTGGCCAAAGTGTTGGAGGATTATTGGGGGATGGTTATTTTTGAGAGGCTGCAGATACTGGAGTATCTCTGGAAACAGTAGAAGCTGGCTTTTTGAGAGGGAGATTTGTATTTTGAGAGAAAAAGAAAAATCTCCATTTGTAAAGATATCTCCATCTCCATAGAGAAGGAGGACTCTAAGTCTCTAGAAACCCTTGTCAGGGAGAAGGCAAGAGCTTCGGTCTCTATCACAGCCACACCCTTGTTTACTCTGCTTCCCTGATAACCAGCATCCCAACCCTAAGGCCTTTTTATCTTTGGCTGAAGACGGTCCTTCAGGGGGTAGATGGGCCATTTCTGGCAGTTACTTTTCCTGGGTCTCTCCCCCATGTACAGGAGGCAAACAAGAAAAAAGCCTTCTAGTAAATCCTCCACATGTGAACAAGTTCCATTCCCAGAGTGCGTTCATAAGTCCAATTTGTCTGTAAGTCCAACCAAGTTAGCCTAGGTGCTCAACTGACAGCCAGCTTTGCAGAACCATAATAGTTTAGAGTGGTGTATAGTTGTCATATAAATGCTACGTTAAAAAAATAATAATAATAAAGGAAACAGTACAGGATCTTGAGAAGCACCATAGTCCATACCACAGCTGGCATACAGGGGCCGGCGTGGAGTGAACAGGCCAGAAGGAGGGGGGAGGAGAGGGGCTGGGAGACCGTGGAGCTGAAGGACCGTCAGCAACACGGGATGGAGGGCGAGCTGCGGTTTCACTCACGCTTTTTCATGTGGGTGGCATGGCATCTGGTTCCTCGCTGGGTTCAACTCCATCTACCCCCTTGAAGAAAACAATTCGGTGAGGTCTGGGCAGTGGGTCTGTTTTTCTCCCCGTAGATGACATGGTAGCCGTGGGCTGCATTCTGGATGGCCGCCACAGCCTTTGTGCACCCTTCTACCTTCAGGTCCTGGACCTCAAATCCTAACAGTGCCCACTCAAATAAAGGAAAAGCCCGTGCCGTTTCCTGCACCCTGACCCTCTTCCAGGTCTGCATTTCTTCCTTCTTGTTGCTCTCAGTCATTTCTCTGGGCCTCTGATTCTTGGCGCTTGTTCACAGTACCAGCTCCATATCTGCGGCTTTTACAACTGCTTCTGGACATCTTGGGCTGGAAACAAAGATCATATACTACTGTGCTCTATGCAGTGCAAGGCACTGAAGTACACAAAGACACACTGCTTATGGAGGATGCACACGTGTGACAATGTACACCGAACACGCAAACTCCCTCACGTGACTGGTCATGAGCACACGTGTTCCCTTCAGTTCGCTCCTCTATAGGGGAAGGGTCATCTGTAAGGGACTCACTGTGTTTCTTTTCCTCTCGTCATCTGTCTTTGTTACCGGGAGTTTCAGCCAAGATCCTAGGAAGGTAGAAGGAAAAATGATTGCCCCTCCTCCTCCCATAACGTTGATCCAGAATTTTAAATGCCCTTTGGAATTCTTTTTTGGAATATGATGTAATGCATTGCTTCTCAGTGTTCTAAAGTGTCTGGCCGTAGCATTTATTTTCTGTTTGAGAACAAAGAACAAAACACCTGGCTTTCTTCCATTCATAAGAGCAGTTGATCATAAGCCCTGTTTGGACTTGTCAGCTGAGTCTTTGGATGTATTTCCCCCGGCTCCCAAGAGATGACTTGAGCCGCAGGTATTTCCCTTAAAAACTCTGGGACTTTGTATCCAAGTCCAGGAGAACAATGGTATGTCAAAGATATATTAACCTTACTTAACCCTTTCATGGGCTTCCCAGGTGGCTCATTGGCAAAGAAACTGCCTGCCAATGCGGGAAATGTAAGAGATGCGGATTTGATCCCTGGGTCAGGATCCCCTGGAGAAGGACATGGCAAACTGCTCCAGTGCTCTCGCCTGGAGAGTCCCATGGACAGAGGAGCCTGGCGGGGCTGCAGTCTATGGGGTCTCAGAGAGAGGCAGTCAGCACCTAGCGACTAGACGACAGCAGCTCTTACGTAAGATATAAGGGCCCTGCTCTTTTCTTTCCATTGCCCTTCCAGTATTAATAACTGAGATCATCCATTTTTAGGACAGTTCCAGGGGCTGGACTCTGAAAACACAGGGGACCCTGGGCGTAACAGCTCTTGAGAGTGAACGTGATCCCCAGGATTGTTGCTGTTTAGACTCCTCTGCCCGTGGGATTCTCCAGGCAAGGATTCTGGAGTGGGTTGCCATGCCGCGATCTTCCTGACCTAGGTATTGAACCCTCATCTCATGTCTCCCGCATTGGCAGGAGTTCTTTACCACTAACGCCACCTGGGGCGCCCCCTACAGGCTCCTAGCTTCTAAGTCTCCCGAGGCCTCCAGAATCTCACTAGCCAGGGTGTCTCTCTCCACCTGCTCGCCGAGACCTTTGCCTTCCAGGCTCTTCGGAGCCCTGCATGGTGCTGATCCGCGATGCAGCACGATGGTGCTCCTGCACGGCGGACAGAAATAACCCTGACCTACAAAAATCGTCAGAAAGAACTGGCACGAGAAACGCAGACGAAAAGAAATCTCTCTCGGGAGACGAAACAGCTTCTGAAAAGAATAGATACGCACACGCTTTGATGTCTGAAAGCCAGAGGAACTCAGAAGCCTCTGGAGAGAAAACTTTAAACATAGAACTGCTTTTGAAGTTCTCAGGGACTCCACTCAGGACGGGGTCTCCCAAAGACGTTCGGCGAAGGCCACTGATGAGAGCTAACAGGTCTGGATGGCTTGCCATCAGCTGAGACCACGGCCAATATGCCTCACAACAAGGGAGGCAGCTGTTATTATTACCTTTATTTTACAGGCGGAGAAACTGAGGCGCTGCTGGGGGAGCCCAGTGATATGGATCCAAGCTCCGTGATTCCACAGCANCCTGCATGGTGCTGATCCGCGATGCAGCACGATGGTGCTCCTGCACGGCGGACAGAAATAACCCTGACCTACAAAAATCGTCAGAAAGAACTGGCACGAGAAACGCAGACGAAAAGAAATCTCTCTCGGGAGACGAAACAGCTTCTGAAAAGAATAGATACGCACACGCTTTGATGTCTGAAAGCCAGAGGAACTCAGAAGCCTCTGGAGAGAAAACTTTAAAAATAGAACTGCTTTTGAAGTTCTCAGGGACTCCACTCAGGACGGGGTCTCCCAAAGACGTTCGGCGAAGGCCACTGATGAGAGCTAACGGGTCTGGATGGCTTGCCATCAGCTGAGACCACGGCCAATATGCCTCACAACAAGGGAGGCAGCTGTTATTATTACCTTTATCTTACAGGCGGAGAAACTGAGGCGCTGCTGGGGGAGCCCAGTGATGTGGATCCAAGCTCCGTGATTCCACAGCACGTGTGGGTTTCCCTTTACTTTAGCAGTTCTTCACTGTTCAGGGTTTCCCAGGTACTGCAAGAAGCATGGCTGACTCCTCTAGGGAAATTGACTGGTGGTGATAAGTCTAGGGTTACAGATTCATACTTAACACTTGAGCACTTGATCTGTTCCCCCAAGCGAAGCCATCCAACAAGGTACTTCCTCGACTCCTCCGGCTTGGAAAAGGTCAGGTCGAAGCCCGCAGTCTGCAGACACCCACTCTCCGTGGAGCGATCCGAACCATAATTTGTTCCCGCCAAAGTGACATTTTTCCAATTTGAGTCCAACATTGTTCAGAAGCAAGTGCATGTCCCCTGGGGTGCCTCCCGCATTGTTCTGCAGCAGATGACAAACCAACAGTATCATCTAAATAAAAATTCCAGCGTGGGCTTAAGTAAATTAATCCTGACAAGAATAAATTGAATAATCTTCGGGAAATGGCAAGAGCTTGGATCTTGCCAGATGGCTTTTATCTGTCCCTGGCGTGGGTCCTTGGTGGCAGATTAAAAAAAAAAAAAAAAAAAAAACCTGCCTTGGGTTTATTGATTTTGTTCCTTAGTTGATTAACACCTGCCATTTCTGTGTGGGTAAATCAAAATCGTATATCCTTGCAAACTCATCATATTTTCATTGGAGGAAGAAAAGAAACGCATGCTCCCCCTGGTCAGAATGGCATCAAACAGGCAGGGAACTGCTTTTGCCTGCCTGTTTTCTAGATGATATCTCCGAGGTTTAAACAATCTATACTTTCATCTCTCCCACACCAAACTAATCTCTACTTTCTCTTCATGTTCCTTAGAGTAGGTCCTAACCTCCAGTATCTAATGCCTGGTGATCTGAGTTGCAGCTGATGTCATAATAACAGAAATAAATGCAATACCCTTGAATCATCCTGAAACCATTCTTCCTCACCCCTCATCCTTGGAAACATTGTCTTCCATGAAACCTGTTCCTGGTGCAAAAATGTCTGGGGCCACTGCCTTAGAGGATGACTTCAAAGAGAATTCTCAGTGGGAAGCAGGGCATTCCTCTGCCTGCAAGGTCAGTCGGAGACCTCAGCTGTTAAATTAGGAATCTGAGTGGGAAAAGCGTGACTCCATGTCCTCCGACTGTGCTTCTTAGATCGTCCGGGGTATCTCACTGTCTTAATATGACTGGTGGTTAAACAGCTGAAATTTATTTTGCTGGAGGTCTGGAGGCTGAAGGTCTCAGAGCAGGATGTCAGTATAGTCAAGTTCTGGTGGGCACTCTCTTCCTGACAAGCAGACGACATCTTCTTGCTGTGTCCACGTGTGGCCTCTTCTTGGTTTATGAGTGCAGGGAGATCAGAGAAGCTCTCTCACGTCTTCCCTCCGGTGCCTCTTCTTGTGGGTATTCAGTAAGTCGTGTCCGACTCTTTGTGACCCCATGGACTGCAACAGGCCAGGCTCCCCTGTCCTTCACTATCTCCCGGAGTTTTCTCAAACTCATGTCCATTGAATCGGTGATGCCATCCAACCATCTCATCCTCTGCCACCCCCTTCTCCTCCTACTCTTAATCTTTCCCAGCATCAGGGTCTTTTCCAGTGAGTCAGCTCTTTGCATCTGATGGCCAAAGTATTGAAGCTTGAGTGTCTCTTCTTATAAAGGCATTAATCCTATTAAATCAGGATCCCATCCTTACAACTTCATTGAACCTTAATTATGTTTTTAGAGGCCCATCTCTAAAGACAGCCAACATGGGGTTCAAGGGCTTCAAACTATGCATTTGAGAGATACAACCATTATGTCCCAACACTTTTTAAAATGTGGGTTCTGATTCAGGATCTCTGTGTAAGTATGTGTGTGTGTGTGTGTGTGTGTGTGTGTGTGTATGTATGTGTAATACAATGTATATAATACAATATGCAATGTATATAATGTACAATGTATATAATATAACATAATGTGTATATAATACAATACAGTGTATATAATACAATGGAATACTACTCAGCCATCAAAAGAAAAAGATAATGTCATTTGCAGCAATAAAGGACAGAAATGGTATGGACATAACAGAAGCAGAAGATATTAAGAAGAGGTAGTAAGAATACACAGAAGAACTATACAAACAAGATCTTCATGAACCAGATAACCACGATGGTGTCATCATTCACCTAGAGTCAGACATCCTGGAATGTGAAGTCAAGTGGGCCTTAGGAAGCATCACTACAAACAAAGCTAGTGGAGGTGATGGAATTCCAGCTAAGCTATTTCAAATCCTAAAAGATGATGCTGTTAAAATGCTGCACTCAATATGCCAGCATATTTGAAAAACTCAACACTGGCCACAGGACTGGAAAAGGTCAATTTTTATTCCAATCCCAAAGAAAGGCAATGCCAAAGAATGTTCAAACTACCACACAATTGCACTCATCTCACATGCTAGCAAAGTTATTCTCAAAATTCTCCAATCCGGGCGTCAATAGTATGTGAATCATGAATTTCCAGATGTTCAAGCTAGATTTAGAAAAGGCAGAGGAACCAGAGATCAAATTGTCAATATCCACTAGATCATCGAAAAAGTGAGAGAGTTCCAGAAAAACATCTCCTTCTGCTTTATTGACTATGCCAAATTCTTTGACTGTGTGGGTCACCAGAATTTTCCAGCATCACTGGAGAATTCTTCAAGAGATGGGACTAGCAGACCACCCGACCTATCTCCTGAGAAATCTGTATGCAGGTCAGGAAGCAACAGTTAGAACTGGACATGGAACAACAGACTGGTTCCAAACTGGGAAAGGAGTATGTCAGGACTATGTATTGACACCCTGCTTATTTAACTTATATGAAGGGTACATTTCACATTTCATGTGAAATGCTGGACTGGATGAAGCACAAGCTGGAATCAAGATTTCTGGGAGAAATATCAATAACCTTAGATACGCAGATGACACCACACTTATGGCAAAAAGTGAAGAACTTAAGAGCCTCTTGATGAAAGTGAAACAGGGGAATGAAAAAGTTGGCTTACAGCTCAACATTCAAAAAACTAAGATCATGGCATCCGGTCCCAGTACTTCATGGCAAATAGATGGGGAAACAATGGAAATAGTGAGAGACTTTATTTTGGAGGGCTCCAAAATCACTGCAGATGGTGATTGTAGCCATGAAATTAAAAGACACTTGCTCCTTGGAAGAAAAGTTATGGCCAACCTAGACAGTATATTAAAAAGCAGAGACATTACTTTGCCAACAAAGGTCCATCTAGTCAAAGCTGTGGTTTTTCCAGTAGTCGTGTATGGATGTGAGAGTTGGACCATAAAGCTGAGCACTGAAGAATTGATGGTTTTGAACTGTGGTGTTGGAGAAGACTCTTGAGAGTCCCTTGGACTGCAAAGAGATCCAACTAGTCCATCCTAAAAGAGATCCTAAATATTCACTCGAAGGACTGATGCTGATGCTGAAGCTGAATCTCCAATAATTTGGCCACCTGATTCGAAGAACTGACGCATTGGAAAAGACCCTGATGCTGGGAAAGATTGAAGGCAGCAGGAGAAGGGGACGACAGAGGGTGAGATGGTTGGATGGCATCACTGAGTCAATAGACATGAGTTTGAGAAGACTCCAGGAGATGGTGAAGGAAGTGGAAGCCTGGCGTGCAGCAGTCCTTGGGGTCTCAAAGAGTTGGACATGACTGAGCGACTGAACAACAAGATGAAAAACAATACAAATAAATGTGTCTGCAAAACAGAAGCAGACTCACAGATACAGAAAGAAAGCCAGTGATCACCAAAAGGAAGCAGGGAAGCAGAGGGACAGATGAGACACACGGGATTAAGAAGTACATGGATACCATACATAAGCACCAAGGATATATTGTATAGCCCAGGGAAGTACACCCATTATCTTACTATAGTTTTTAATGGAGTACAATCTTGAAAAAAAGGATCACTGAATCACCATGCTGTACATCTGAAACTAATATAATATTATACATCAACTATAGTTAAAAAACAAACAAACAAACACTAAGTAATCCTGACCTTGTTTCGTTTGGGGAAATTTTGAGGCAGGTGTGAAAAACACCCCACACCATTCCTGGCACCAAAGGGACATGCCTTCACTGCTCACAGGTTCTAGCCCACTTTGCTGGTAGCAAAACAGTCTGTTACAAAGAAAACAAAGTCCTCTCCCTGCGACACTGTCTGCTCTGGTTCCACTCTTGATTCACGTGGACCTAGCGTTTGCCGTGCTGGAGCCATCACTATGGTGATAGCCTTGCACTTGCACTTGCAAGGCTATCCACAGTGTCCTCGTGACACATCGGCAGAACATCCCAACCCAAGAGGGCGAGAGTAAACAGGGCTGTAGACCTCACGGATATCCAACAGAGGTGCTGTTGTTTGCAGACGCCTCCACAGCCCTGCCCCGCCCGCAGTGCCCCTCCTGCGCCTCCCTTGCTAGCATCCTCAGACCGGAGACCTTGGAATAGTCCTTGAGCCCATCTTGTCCTCCCCTCCCACAGCCAGTCTTTGAGGACGCCTGTTGATCTGTCCACACTCTGACCGTGACTCCCTGCCTCCCCTGCCCACCACTCCCCTTGCCACCACCACCATCTTCCACCTGAATTCCCGCAGTAGCCCCCACACTTGTCTCACTTGCACTTTTGGTCCCCAGCTGTCTCTTCTGTTTAAACAGAAGTCAGCTAAAGGCTGTCTGCTGGTCCAGTGGTTGGGAGTCTGCCTTGCACCGCAGGGGACACTGGTTCAATCCCTGGTCTGGGAAGGTCCCACAAAATGCAGAGCAACTAAGCCCGTGAGCCACGACTGCTGAGGCCTGTGCGTCTGGAGCTTTGGCTTTGCAACAAGGGAAGCCACCGTGGGGGGAAGGCCGCACACAGCACCGAGGGAGCAGCCCCTTCTGGCCACAACCAGAGAAAAGCCTGCCTGCAGCGATGAAGACCCGGCATAGTCAACAATAAAAATAAAAAGCAGCTAATACCTGTTCTCTCTTCACAGCCTCCGAGTGGAAATGATGAGCTGTGGGCAAGGATGTGGAGAGACCGCCTTGCTCCTTGCCTGTGGGAGAGTACCATATGGCGGCTCCTCAAAGACTTACGCCTGAAATTAGCCTATAATTCAGCAGTTCAACTTTTGGATGTGTACACAAAAGGACTGAAAGCAGGGACTTGAACAGATGTGTGCACACCCATGTTCAGAGCAGCACTATTCATGATCACCAGAATGTGAAAATGACCCAGTGACTACCCGGGGATGAGTGGATAGACAAAATGTGGTCTCTCCTTACAGTGGAATATAATGCAGCCTCAAAGAGAAGAGAAGTCCTGAGACATACTATGGCATGGGTGAAGGCATGATGCTGAGCGAAAGAAGACTGGTGTGTCAGTCGCTCAGTCGTGTCCAACTCTTTGCCACCCTGTGGACTGTAGCCCGCCAGGCTCCTCTGTCCATGGGATTCTCCAGGCAAGAATACTGGAGTGGGTTGCCGTGCCCTCCTCCAGGGGATCTTCCCGACCCAGGGATCAGACCAACGTCTCCTCTATCTGTGCATTGGCAGATTGGTTGCTTACCACTAGCGCCATCTGGGAAGCCCTCAAACTAAGAACAAAAGTCACTCTGGGTGGTTGCTTACTGATGTCACCTCCCGCTATATCCCTAACAGGCTTCCCCAGCCACAGAGACCTCCCACCGCTTGACCTTCTCCGCCCCATTGCCCCCTCAGGGCCTTTGCACCTGTTCTCTCCTCTTCTGAGATACTCTTTCCCAGATGGCCACATGCATAGCTCATCCCCCTTCAAGCCTTTACTCAGTTGCCAGCTCTCTTCAAATCTAAAGTCTTCCTTAGCATTTCCCACTCCCTACATGTTCAGTTACTAAGTTGTGTCTGACTCTTTGTGGCCCCAAAGAGTAGCCCGCCAGGCTCCTCTGTCCATGGGATTTTCCAGGCAAGAGCACTGGAGTGGGTTGCCCTGTCCTCTTGCAGTGATCTTTCCGACCGAGGGATCGAACTCCATCCCCTTCTCCCTGCTTTATTCCCCTTCATGGAATGNATGCTGAGCGAAAGAAGACTGGTGTGTCAGTCACTCAGTCGTGTCCAACTCTTTGCCACCCTGCGGACTGTAGCCCGCCAGGCTCCTCTGTCCATGGGATTCTCCAGGCAAGAATACTGGAGTGGGTTGCCGTGCCCTCCTCCAGGGGATCTTCCCAACCCAGGGATCAGACCAACGTCTCCTCTATCTGTGCATTGGCAGATTGGTTGCTTACCACTAGCACCATCTGGGAAGCCCTCAAACTAAGAACAAAAGTCACTCTGGGTGGTTGCTTACTGATGTCACCTCCCGCTATATCCCTAACAGGCTTCCCTCCAGCCACAGAGACCTCCCACTGCTTGATCTTCTCCGCCCCATTGCCCCCTCAGGGCCTTTGCACCTGTTCTCTCCTCTTCTGAGATACTCTTTCCCAGATGGCCACACGCATAGCTCATCCCCCTTCAAGCCTTTACTCAGTTGCCAGCTCTCTTCAAATCTAAAGTCTTCCTTAGCATTTCCCACTCCCTACATGTTCAGTTACTAAGTTGTGTCTGACTCTTTGTGACCCCAGAGAGTAGCCCGCCAGGCTCCTCTGTCCATGGGATTCTCCAGGCAAGAGCACTGGAGTGGGTTGCCATTTCCTTCTCCAATGCATGCAACTGAAAAGTGAAAGTGAAGTCGCTCAGTCATGTCCGACTCTTCGCTACCCCAGGGGCTGCAGCCCACCAGGCTCCTCTGTCCCTGGGATTCTCCAGGCAAGAGCACTGGAGTGGGTTGCCCTGTCCTCTTGCAGTGATCTTTCCGACCGAGGGATCAAACTCCATCCCCTTCTCCCCGCTTTATTTCCCTTCATGGAATGTTTCCTCTTCTAAACATCAACCATTATTGATGTTTCCTTTTTGTTTTCTGTCTTTTCCAGCAAAATGTGAGCATCGCTAGGGCGGGACCTTCCTGTGTTTTATAGGTTAGGTCTTCCATACCTAGAGCAAGACTTGGCAAGAAAAAGGGGCTGAATGTATATCTTTTGAATGAGAAATGAATATCACAATTGCTTGTGTGTATATGTGCCGTTTTGTGTAACTTGGGAGTTCCTTGAGGGTTGAAACCATGTTTTTTCTTTTCATCTTTACATTCCAAAGCAACAAGAAAAATGCATAAGAAGTAGGTATGTGACAAATATGAATGAAGAGAAGGATGATTTTTAGATGGATGGATGGATGATGGATTGTGGATGGATGCATGATGGATGGATAATGGATGGATGAATGGATGGTGGATGGATGGATGGATGACAGATGATGGACCAGTTGGATGGATGGATGACTGGACAGATGGATGGATGGATGCATGGATGGATGGATGGATGGAGGGCTAAAAACAGACAGTGATGACTTTGAGTTGAAGAAAGCTAGATTGACAGTCCCAAATCTAGAATGGGCAAGAGACTTTAATTCCCAGTAAGGGCAATCTCTGCTGATATACAGAAAGGTGTCTGAGGTGGGCGCATCATTTTATGAGCCATCCATTACTCTTCGCTGTGACTTCTGATCCATAGCTTTGCCTTCAACCCACATCTGCATGCAATAAAGCTTAGCTATGGCATCCATATGTCTCTAATGCAAACAGCAGGGCATATACTTCTAAAAAGTGCTATAAAGGGCAATGGCTCGAGAAACAACCGTCAGGAGCATGAGCTTTTTATTATTTTAAAGGGCATTTCAACGACACTGCTGAACGTTTTCTGACCATAAGTCTGACTCCTGTCCTCTCTCTCTTTCTTTTCTCCTCCTCTCAGGATATCAAAGCAGACTGCAATACTTGTGTGGAAATAGAGGACAGAAAGGTAAGTCTATATTTTTCATCCTTTTGGTTTCAAACAAAACAAGATTTCTGTGATTTAAACCTAAATGTTGAAGGTATGCCTTGCTGGAAGATGGCTTGCAAAGGTGATTCACATGCTGGTTTTAGACACGTAAAGCCAATCGCGTTTTTAAAATGTCTGTTTTTTTTTTTTTCCCTTTGCAATCTGAGTTAGATCTGACAACTTCACTGAAGATTGCATAATGTAATT
Organism: Redunca redunca; assembly: GCA_006410935.1. Lineage (NCBI taxonomy): Eukaryota > Metazoa > Chordata > Mammalia > Artiodactyla > Bovidae > Redunca > Redunca redunca. The sequence goes on along the minus strand of SJYQ01000330.1, from coordinate 1,473,370 downwards.
ACATGTTAAAAAAATTGTGCTGATTTTTGTTTTAGTCATCTGCTTCTTTTCAGAAAAATAGCTCATTTATCCTTAACTCATTTCACATTTTAGTGGAATATTTTGGTTGATTATTATGTGTAATATGCCATATATGATATAGAATTATAGGACATTGCATATATAACAGAAGAATGTATACTCTTAGGCTTTTTAGGGTGTGCCCCTGAAAATAAATATAACTGATTTATAGGTAAATATATATATATTTATATATCTGATCTATACATTTTGGCTTGAAAAAGAGCCTGTACTGATTCCTGTCATGACATAGTCACAATGAACAGTGACTTTCTACGGTATAAACTTATTCTCGTGATGTTTTGTGGGGGCGTACAGGAAAGGGAGGTCATTTGCTTTGTATCTTAGAGTTTTCCCCCCATTTTTCTTCTTGTTACACTGTGTGGACCCGCTCAGGACAGGCGACCCCTAGACAATTGTTCTTTCCTTTAATATTTTCGGTCTCCCTTTATTGACAAGAGTTCACAGAAGTTTCCGTGGAGGAGCATGTCCAAGCAGACCAAATTTTACCTTTAGTGCCTTGGATTAAAACAAACAAACAAAAGGTCAAATAGCTGGATTGAAGGTCCATATCTCCTGGCTACTTTTGACACCGTTCTACAATTCTGAAAGATGTCTCTCTCTGCGACTGTACCATTATTGTTGAAGGCAGTTATTATTTCAAGCAGAGGTTTTCAGCCCTGATTTTGTGCTAGCTCAGTCATCCGCTGATTAACAGGGCAGTGAGGACTTCTCAAAACAAAATTTGCTCTTAAATAGAAGGCAGGCGTCGTGCATCACCTTAAGGGGGTTAATCTCTATACTTTGAAGGCAGGGATGACACCGAAGCTTAAATTCGAGCCTGATGATCCGAGCTGAGTCCCAGTTGCGTCTTGTCTAGTTTGCAGGCAAAGGTGTTACAGTTCATATTGGCGTTCGCTACATGTTGACAAACCGGTGTGTCTGCTGGTGTGCGTGTTGTGAGCTGGGCAAATGGAATTGAGGTGGAAGAGGTGTTCCCCGTCTTTTTTTTAAAAAATCTGTTCCCAAGGACTCTGCTCATCACCTGAGAGCGTGTTCCCTGCCTGCTTCTGAAGTTCAGGATCACTTCCCTGGGATTTATTTATTTAGTTGTTTATTTCAACTGGGCTGGGTCTTCATTGCTGCGCCTGGGCTTTCTCTGGTTGTGGCCAGTGGGGGCTACCATCCCGTGTGGCGCAGAGGCTTCTCACAGCAGTGGCTTCTCTCGTTGTGGAACAGGGGCTCTAGAGCGCAGACTCCGTGGTTGTGGGGCACGGGCTTCATTGCTTGGAAGCGTGTGGAATCTTCTTTGACCAGGAATTGAACCTGTGTCCCTTGCATTGGCGGGTGGATTCTTAAACCACTGGACCACCAAGGAAGTCCTTCCAACTTGTATGTTCGTAGAATTCATAAACGTGTTTCTGTCTAGTTTTTTTGGTTTGTTTGTTTTGTTTTACTTTCTTTGCCAGTCATGTTGGATTCCAGATTCCAGAAGGACTGATGCTGTTGAAACATCACCTCCGTCACCAGCAAGATAAGTGAACAAGCAGGATACTCTCTGGGCAGTGTAAGCTGGTCGCACACTCCACTCTTCCACCCAGACCCCCTTTGGCTCATGTTTCATGAGGATAGTGCTCCCCCACGGCCATGGTGCTCTCTAGTGATGACTGGTGGGGAGAAGTCGGGGGCGATCATTCTGTACATAACTTCAGCTGTTTGCAAAGAAGAGTAACAGACTCATACACACACACTTAAGTTTCCGTGCTTTGTCACGGACAGTTGGGTTGAGTCGGGCACTTCAAATGAAGCCTCGTGTCTGGAGGGCTCGCCTGTTGTTTTCCAACCCTGACCACACGTGACTGACTGCTGAAAGAGAGGGTCCTGGCTGCTGGCCATTCTAAAGTCAATAAAGAGGCAAGGTTGGTGGAAAGAAAGGCTTGCTTTATTTCACAGGGTGGCAGCTGGAGCGGTGGGGGGTGAGGGTGGACGCATGCCCAGAGGCCAGCTCCTCCGGGACAGTCAGTGGGCAGGACCTTTTAAAGGGTAGTTTGGGGGTTCATACGCAGAGAAGGGGAGATAAAGTCAGAAACAGCACAGTCGGCTCCGACAGTCCTCTTGAAGTGGGTCTGTGGTTGTGTCGTCTCCATTGTCTCAAGTCCACTTAGTCTTCAGTTCCAGCATCAGCTTGTTCCCACGTCCTGGAGGCCAGTTCTCAAGTTACGGCAGCTCCCATCATGGCGACACTCTGTTCATCATGCAGTTAACGTTCTCCACCAGGTGGGGGTTTCAGTATCTGCAAAACAGCTCCCAGCTTGTGACTCAGTGTTATCTTCTGCCCTTGAGAAGGAACTAAAGGTCCTCGACTCCGCTTAATGACTAAACTCCTATTGTTTGATCCCGTTTGACTGTTTTCCTTTGCTTCTGCCTTTTCTCACTTCTCTGATTAAACTTACTCTTTGACTCAAGTTCTTCTGCAGACAAAAAGTGGGTGGAGGACATGGGAGGGAGGGACCATAACGCCCTGCTGTGTTTGTGTTTGTGTTTGTGTTTGTGAATTCTCTGAACCTTTGACCCTTTGCAACTGGTGGTGACTCCTAGCAACACACCCACTGACGTGCCTGCTTCCGCTTTTTGCCATCTTACACTCTCATGGCATTTTATTACCTTTGTTCAAGAGAAGGACTTTTCTTTTTTCTTCCTCTGAGTTCTGTTCTGATTGTTTATTTTTATTTTTTTAATGGTCGTGAGTCTCACGTCAAGGCTGTCCTTTCTCTGGATGTCCTAATATGGTTGGCAGTGGGGTGAGATGCAGGATGTAATTCTGCGCTCAGGGTCCTGTCTCTCAGTGGGAAAGTCCTAATGAAATCTAGTTCCCTCCGGAGGAGGGATAGTGTCCCCATCCTCAGGACAGAAGTGCCAGTCCCATCTCTCCGGCCAGAGACGGAGCATGAGGTCACGGAGGCAGACAGCTGCCTCGGCGTCTAGGATACCGTGTCTAGGATGCTGTTTGGGTATTCTGTCACCCCGACGTGTAATTATGAAATTGCACCATTGAGGTGATGACACTCTCCTGTATGAGTCTGTGTGTGTGTGTATGCACGCACATCCCCTCTATCCATTCTGAATGCTTCTGGCAAAATCAGTAATTTGATAAAGTGGAGCCCAAGTGACAGGAGATGACAGAGGTGCCAAAATAATAAGTCAGCTGGCCTCTGAAGAGGCAGCCCCTTGGCCCCGGGTGGAGTTTTACAAAATGCTGAGAGCTCTGGATGAGACCTAGCAGTGTTTTCCTTAAAGCTTGATTGCCTTTAGTTAAGAAAGCTTAACGTGATAACCACTGGGCTAGATGGCTTCCAGGAATTTCTTCCTTTTCTCTCGTTTCTCTCTTCTCTTTCACCTCCCTTCCTCCTTGGCTGCCTCTCCTCCCTATATTCTGTATACAGGGATATATTTGTGTGGTGGTTCCATCTGTGTTTTCATCTGACATATTGTTGAGGATCTTCTCGACAGAAGAACTTTAGAAAACAGATCTCAAGCTTTCAGTAGGGTCTAGTAGGGTCCTGGGGGCTTTCCACGTGGCCCAAGGGTAACAAATCTACCTGTTGATGCAGGAGACATGGGTTCAATCCCTGGGTCGGGAAGATCCCTTGGAGAAGGACATGGCAACCCACTCCAGTGTTCTTGCCTGGAGACTTCCAGGACAGAGGAGCCTGGTGGGCTGCAGTCCATGGGGTCACAGGGAGTCAGGCATGACTGAGCAACTGAGCGTGCATGCACACAATAGGGTCCCTCCCCATCGAGCTCCTCCAGTTTCAGGCCTCTTCCGACTCTCCTCCACTCGGTAGGGCCATTTCCCTTGAGATGAGTCATTTTCCCATTGAATCCTAGACCAGATAGAATGATGGGAGATAAACGGTGAGTTTGAAGAGGTGGAGAGAGCCCTCATCTTAATGAAGAGCCATAAAACCACTCTTCCTGGTCTGCATGGTCTGGGTCTGAGTCTGTTGACAGAAGGAGAGAATATATATATATGTATTTTTTTTGCTCTCCATTTCTCATTTTCTCTGTATCCTAGCCGCCTCTTTTCCATCAGCAGACGGTGAGCTAATTGTCTCTTGGAGAAGCCTGCCCGCTTGTTTATGGAGGGATTCATGGTGTGTACCGGAGTGTGATTTCATTTTCTGCTTCCCATTCACTTTCAAGCCCAGACATGAGCAGCGCCCCTGAGTCTGGGCCCCGCACTTGGATGGTTTCCTGGATGTTTCCTAAAAATCACCCAGAGGATGTCACAGGCAGATCTGAAAGGCCGGTAGCATTTTTTTTTCCCCTCTAAGTGGGAAGCAGAGCTCAAAAGGTCTCCTCCCACAGGCCAGGGCCACAGAGCTAATGCAGGTTTAGCCAAGGCAATGCCAGGTAACCCATTCCTCTGGGTGGCTGCCCGGCCTTGCAAAACCTTCTGCATTTGACTTTACATGACCTGCGTTGCTTGTGGGAAACACAGGCATTTAAGTTCATTTTTATTTGTGGTGTAAAATCCATCTGAATTTCAATACTATTATGAGGACTGAGGTCCAGGTGATGAGAACAGAAGCTGATGGATCAGTCAGGAGGAGAAACTGTCAGGAGAAGATGAGAGCCCATTTGTCAAAGGCTATAAACACCAGCAGGGCTTTCTCTCTTCACTTACTGCCTGGCCTAGTGCGGCTAAACAGTTTCCCATCGGATACAAAATTGCATGGGAGAAGTTTGAGAGGTTTTCAAAGTTAAGGCAACTTTCAGATTGGGTCCAAGTGAAGCTGTGCTGTGTCACTGGTGATGCTCTGGTGCCGTGGTGGGTGCTGGGAGTTTGGAACATTTCCTGTTTCAATACTTAATCTGGATCAGGCATCCTTAAGTACCGCCAGATACTGACAACAGCTAATGTATGAGGAACCATCGTTATCCCCATTATATGAAGTGAAAACAAGGAAGCTCAGAGAGGTTGAAAGTTTTGCCCAAGATCACCCAAGCTACATCACAGGCTAGGATGCAAATTCAGAGATTCTTATTTCTGAAGCTGTATTCCTAGCCCTGATGCTATATACTGCCTCGTCCTGGGCTGTGCTAAGTCTCTTCAGTTGTGTCTGCCTCTCTGACCCTATGGACTGTAGCCTGCCAGGCTCCTCTGTCCATGGGATTCTCTAGGCAAGAATCCTGGAGTGGGCTGCCATTCTCTTTTCCAGGGTATCTTCCCAATCCAGAGATCAAACCTACATCTCTATGTCTCCTGCATTGGCAAGTGAGTTCTTTACCATTAGCACCACTCAGGAAGCTCCATATACCGCCTTACAGACACACTAAAGGGAATTAAATGTGTAAAATGCAAGAATAGCCCTTTCCAACTGATGCATTCGTACCTGGACTGGTATCTTCACCCATTTCCAGGTAAATAGCCTAGTTTTCAATCTGGGGCATCCTTTCAATGCCCACATTTAGTTCTGAGTTATGGTGGAGATTTATCAAAGCCTCGTGAAGCCTGGCCTTCTGGAGTGCCCCTGGCACCTGGCCGTGGGAATACCAGGATTTCTTCTGGTCTTGCAGACAAGAGATAATGGCACCAGGATGCAGTTCTGGCTTCAGTTTTCAACAGACCTGGTGCAGTTCCTAGCTTTTGCTCTTCTTGCAACATCTGTGCAAGGGTTAAAAATTCTGTGCTCAAAGCCTGCGTTAACAGAGGACCCCCATTAAAACCATACATACGCTGGTGCTGGGACAATGAAAGTGTTAACTGCTCAGTCGTGTCTGACTCTTTGTGACCCATGGGCTATAGCCCGCCAGGCTCCTCTGTCCATGGAATTCTCCAGGCAAGAATCCTGGAGTGGGTTGCCATTTCCTCCTCCAGGGGATCTTCCCAACCCAGGTCTCCTGCATTGCAGGCGGATTCTTTACCATCTTAACCAACAGGGAATCCCAAAGTTCTGGACTTTAATCCCAGTTCTCTCACGCAGCGACTCTGTGACCTGACCTTGAGAGCCTTTTGTACTTTAAATCAGTGTCCATTTTTTCCATCTGTAAACTGGAGATAATAAAATGCACTTGGAATGTTGATTTGAGGCAGTGACAAGGTAATACTGCAAAGTCGTGTGTATAGTGCCGGGCACAGAATGAAAACTCAGTCAACCACACCTACTTTTCTCTTTTGTTTTTCCTAGGGTCCACACCCACAGGCATTCTGTATCACTTATAATGAAATTTGTTTAAAACAATGAGCCCCCTGGAAAGTGTTATGGGGGCTCAGAGAAATGGGCAGCCCATAGGACCTAGTTAACCTTGGGAATGTTTTACAGAAGAAGAGATGCTCGGCTGAAGTCAGGAATAACAAAGTCACCTGTCTGCTGCATCCAGGCAGGAATGACACATTAGTGAAGTGAGACAGAGGTTAATTGTAGGGGACTATGGTAAATCTCCTCCATAAAAGCGAGTTCCATTCCAAGAGTGAGTTCATAAGTCCAATTTATTTGTCAGTCCAACAAAGTTGGGCTTCCCTGATAGCTCAATTGGTAAAGAATCTGCCTGCAATGCAGGAGACCCTGGTTTGATTCCTGGGTCAGGAAGATCCCCTGGAGAAGGGATAGGCTACCCACTCCAGTACTTTGGCCTGGAGAATTCCATGGACTATACAGTCCATGGGGTCTCAAAGAGTTGGACACTACTCAGTGACTTTCACTTCATTATTTCCAACAGAGTTAGCCTAAGTCCCCAGCTAACATGATTGACTATAGAGTACTGTACTGTTACAGGTTTACAATACTTTTCACACAAATAATACATAAAAAACAAACACACAAGAAAAGGAAACATTTTTAATCTTATAATACAGTATCTTGAAAACTACAGTGGTCTAGTACAACAGCTGGCACAGCAGGGCTGGAGCTGAGTGAACAGGCAAGAAAGGTTACTGCCTGGAGGAGGAGGCGGGTGGGAGAGGGTAGAAGCGAAGGACCGTCAGCCACAGGAGACGGAGGGCAAGCTGCCGTTTCACTCACTCCTGATGCTGATGAAACACCCATTTGTATCTTTGAAAGTCTATAACTTGAAGGCCCGTATGCAGGGGACTCCCTGTATGAAGTGTCGGGCGGCCTTGAACTCAAGAGCAGGGCCCCCTGTGTGGGGCTGCTATTTGGGGAGGGCATATTCAGAGCTGCTGCTTTCTCAGCCAGTTTGGAAATCCGGATGTGAATATAAACATCCTACTGAGTTTTGCGCAAACTAGATAAAACATATATTCAGAAAACAGTCATGAGACTTGCAAGGCTTGAAATGTACAAGTTGAGCCTCATGGATGAGGAAGAGGTCTGGTGTTTGTAATGCCCCCCTGGGGGCAGTGTCTGAGAAGGCTCTCTTGACGATGAAGATACAGAGGTGGAGAAGAAGGCAACATGTGTAGGGGAGATCAGGGTCCAACGTGCATTCCAAGAGCGGCCAGAGGGAGACTGGCACGGTGAGTAGGTGGAATGTTATGGAGGGTGTTGTTTATTACACCGGTGGACTAGGGCTTTGCATCCATCTCCCTCCCAGTGAAAGAGAGGGTAAGGGAGGGCATGACCTTGTTGAATGGGGCCAGAATTATGTGGCACCAGGGAGGTAGTTGAAGACTTGGGTGGCTAACTCAGCCAAAGACGGAGCCATGAGGGAGAAAAGAGAGAGAGGGGACAGAACACAGAGATGGACCCACAGAGACTAGCCCCGGCTGAGTGCAGGCGTGCAGGAAGTTGAAGGCTTTAATTAGAACAAGCTGATATCAGCCAGGACCCTGAAAAATATAATGGGGCTGGGTGGTCTGCCGGGTGCCCTCCTTTAAAAGATGTTTGGTAGGGACTTCGCTGGTGGTCTAGTAGTTAAGACTTTGAGCTTTTCCAATGAAGGGAGTATGGGTTCAATCCCTGGTTGGGGAACTAAGATCCCACATGCTGTGGGGTGCAGCCAACCCCTGCCCCCTAGAAACAGAAACAAACAAAATCCCATTAAAGATGTTTGACCAAGGAAGACCATGTTTCCTGAGGTCCAGCATCACCCAAGTGTGACATTCAGATTTCAGATGAGGGACGGTGGGGTCTGCAGACCCGATCAGTTAGTGAAGGGGTGTCAGTAATTTCTCAGACCTTGGGTTTACATCAAGGAGACAGAGTTTGGAGTCTTATTTGTTTTGTGTTTGCTTCTGTAACAAACACAAAGACCCAGCACATTTGCTATTCTACTTTTTTAACCAAGAGTAACCCTTGATAAACAATTCTGTTGATACTGTTTAGCTATAATTTAGTGACATTGTTTTACTTTTGAATGAGGGTTACATTCTTTCTCTGACAAGGGATCCTGCTCTGTCCTTTTATGTCAGTGAGCTATTTTTAAAAACAATCTACTTACAGTGTTTAAAAGTATTATTTAATCTGTTAAGGACACAATGATTGAGTTCATTTAATGACAATCAGATGCATATAGGAAAAATGTGCATATGGATTACAAATCAGGAGTTTAGAAAACCCACCATTTTCTAATGGTGGGTTTGCAATCAAGGGAGAAGTTTGGGTTTGCATTTGGGATGTTTCAAACTGGACTTGCCTGCAAGGCTGACCAGAAACGGGCAAGAATGGAATCGGGGGTCCAGGCTGGAATGCAGACAGAAGGGCACAAGTCTAAACTACTATAGCCACATAGGAGATGAAGAGAATGGTCTGGATTTGTGAGAGAGTTTATCAACCCTACCCACATGTTTCGGTGATTCTGAACCATGGGTCATGGATGGCTTCACCCAGGAACATGTCAGAGTCTGTTCAGCTGAGGTCTCTATATACTACTGGCTGCCATAAGGAGTAAGGGAGTTGATCAACATGGACAATAAATTAATCTCCTGGATTTCAGAGGCTTAGATGCCAGTGAGGTTGAAAATGAACAGAGAAGAGTCACCAGGGTTGGTTTTCTTTTAGCATTGCTATCTCGCTGTGGGGGTGGGAGGGGATTAGTCCTCTGGGCTCTGACAGGCAGAACAAAGACAGAGGGAAAGCCATGCTCCTTACCCAGAGGGGCTCTCCCAGAATGAGAAGCAGTCATGGAAGAGTTTCTCATTAAAGTCGGAAATGAGATCCTCAAGGCAGAGAGGAGCAAAGCCTGCTACAGTGAGCGCCATTTGGCGAGACTCACAGAATGTGTCTGGAGATTGGATTTCTTCTCTGCTCCAAATGTCCTTTGTTGAAGGCTGATGGCATGTACGCATTACATGGGAAGATACTCCAGGATGCCCCAAAGCTGTGGAAATGAACATTAAAGCATCCCTAGGGGTTGCGAATTTGAGTTGCAACTGAAAAGGGACAAAAGGTAGAGACTCCTGGGTGGGGTGCAAAGATGGAGTTTTATAGGAAGAAGCGTGGCAAGTCTTGAGACGTGGAGAGCGGTCGATGGCTTGAGAGGGGGCTGGAAAGCAACCACGGACCAGGCACTGGAAGCCTTAGACACACGGGGAAGTTTGTCCTTTATCCGAGAATGATGTCTGTTGTGTCTGGAAGGGGATCGGATAGCGTGAAAGGATCAGATGCAGAGAGACAGTGCCATGGCCCGGGGGTCTCCTTGCTCACAGCTTATGCGTGACTGCTGAGACCTCTGCTGGTCAGCCCTGGCCGCACTGGTCTCTGGCCAAGGAATAGGGCTGTGTCTTCTGACACCAGCGAAGACTTGACCTCTGTGGCTTTCTCTTGTGCCACCTCCTGCCTCTCATGCAGCATACTCAAGACTTAGAGTCTTCTTCAGATTATGAGCTCTTATTCCTCTTGGGCGAGGCTCTCTTTCCAAATGAGTTTGCACCCACTCGCCAGCTGTGGTTGGTTTGGCCGAGCTTGGTGCTCACTCTTGTCCCCACCATCTCCCAAGAAAGAATGGTACCCTTCAGGGCAGGCATGCTAACACAGGTCAGCCGTTCACGGACTCAGCTCCTGTGATCAGCATGGATTTGTGGCCAAGATCTGGGTGAGACTTGGTGTGCCCACTGCAAGCTGACCCTGCATTGTTCTTGCTCTCTGCTGGAAACAACAGTTGAGTTAGATGTGGAGCCCGCCAACATCAGTTTTACTTAAACTTGGGCATCAGCCAAGAGAAGGGATGATAAACCTCCGTGTCTTTAGTTGTGTGTTCAGAACCTCACAGAGGAGAGAGGACGGAAATGAACTTTGGAGAAAAGCCGCCTCCAAAAACGGTGGAGGGGGGTTGCTGCCAAGAGATCGTTTGCATTTTCGTTCACTTGTACATAATTGACTTCAAAAGACGATGTTGTAGTGACTGCAAAAGTGTAACAGAGGAGTTTTCTAGGTGATAGAACTGCTTTGAATTCTGATTTTCTGGTGATTAAACGAGTCTATGTCTGTGTTAAAATCCAAGTTGCTGCACACCAAAATACGCCATGCACCAGATTTTGCTGTGTGACAACTTTAAAAAGGAGGAGAGCTGGGAAACGTGGAGTGGTAAATAAGCGGAGAATGGTACCATGGAGGGGATTTTTGCAGAAAGAGCAAGACACATGTTCTTCTGTTAGTTTGATGCCGTGATTTTGAGCACTTTGCATTTCAGATCTTCTATTGGAAGCCTCAGATTTGAGGGCAGTGGTGGTTTCTATCATCTTTTATATGATAAACAGAAGAGTGTCAAATAGAAATTATGATTGTAGTTTATAAAAGATTTCTGGTATTGCTTCTCGGCCTTTTGGCTAAGTGTTAATCATTCAGCTGGGTCTGACTCTTTGTGACCCCATGGTCTGTAGCCTGCCAGGCTCCTCTGTCCATGGGATCCTCCAGGCAAGAATACTGAAGTGGGTAGCCTTTCCCTTTTCCAGGGCATCTTCCTGACCCAGGGATCAAACCCGGATCTCTTGAACTGCAGACAGATTCTTTACTGTCTGAGCCACCAGGAACTAAGATCACGTGTAAAAGTTTGTGAATGAACAAACTATAGCAGTAAAGAGATCAATCATTTTCCTTTGTGAATTTAAAAAAATGATGTGGTAAGTACAAAAGAGTTTTGGAATCAAATCGATCCTGGTTCTGCTCTTTGCTAATTGTGAGATTTCAGAAAAGTTATCATAGATTTCTCATCCACAGCCACACCCTTGGGAAAATGGTGATAGGTCATGCATGCTATGTATGGATCATTACTGAGGGCTCAATAGTGAGAACAATATTAATATTAACATAATAATGTTAATCAGGACATCTTCCATTGCATAATAGAAAATCAAGTTGAACCAGATTAAAGAGAAAGCAAAGATAGTCATTGGGTCCTATGACAGTCAGATTGGGCTCTCTTCTGGTATCACTCATCCTGGGGTCTAAACTTCAAATGAGATCACCATGGAAAGAAAAAGCTTCTTTTCCAATAGTGTCAGTACAGCCCCTGAGAAATGTTTATTGTCTTCACACCAGTCTCTTAGCATATTGGGGTAGAGCAGACTAGGGCTTCCCTGGGGGCTCAGAAGATAAAAATTTCCTTGCAGTGTGGGAGATCTGGGTTCGATCCCTGGGTCGGGAAGATCCCCTGGAGAAGGGCATGGCAACCCACTCCAGTATTCTTGCCTGGAGAATCCCAGGGACAGAGGAGCCTGGTGGGCTACAGTCCATGGGGTCACACAGAGTCGGACAGGCCTGAAGCAACTTAGCATGCTCCAGCACCAAGTCCCAGAGCTGCAGAGAACAGTCCTCTCCTTGTCCATCTCTCTCACCCTCAACCAGAAGTAGGATGGGCCGCCTCTGAATGACCTACATGGACCAAACGTAGAGTGAAGTTCCTAAAGGAAACCTAGATTTCTTCTTTCCCAGAAGGGAAGGTGGATAATCATTGCAACTAGCACACAAAGGGCAGTGACTGAATATGCCAGACACGGTTGTTTGTGTCTTCTATTAATATGATTGGGTCCTTATAAAGATCCTTTAGGATACTACCCCCATTTTACAGACAAGAAAACTGAGGGGAGGAGGAGGTGACTAATGCACCAGAGATCACCTGGGAAGACAGTGTAGGATGGGATTCACATCCAGGTGGTCTGCCTTGGGTTCTGAACCATGAGGCTATACTGCTTCTTCTAGGGCTGCTGTACAGGAAAGAAAAAAAAAATTAAAAATTAAATTAAAAAAAAAGGCAGACTTTGAATGCATCACAGGCTCGGTGCCTGTCTCACACGTAAATGAAGCTCTGGTTATAAGAATTATTGTTGCAGAGTGCTCAGTGGAACAGAAATAGCCCAGGCCAACGCCAACTGCATCAGAGTGCACCCCTGCGTTTAATTCCTCCTAATAACTCATCCTGCGGTCTCCTCTCAAGGTCCTCAATGGGTCTGCTCTTCAGTGATCAGAACACTCGTGGTACCAGTCAGCGCCTCACTTCCCCGCATGGCTGAGAGTTATTTTTGTCTACAAGAGCTTCTCAACTCCAGGAGGGGCCTCTGTGCCTGCCTCTTAGATTCTATCTGCAGGTTAACTGATGCTTTCTCTTTTACTCAACTTTGAAAATGAGATGTTAGTTGTACTTTCCTCTTTCATATATTTCAGGAAAATTTGAAGGTGGTGGTGGAGGGTGGGGAGGCGTATAAAAATGGGAAGAATTTCTCAAATGGATGTGGTGAGGAGTTAAACCAGCCTCTGACGGTCTGGGAATCCGAATGACAGGGGGAGGGTGGTGCTGGGCGTACCTCTCAGGAGTGTTCTGGGCTGGGAAGTAACACAGCGCTGTGAAAAGCTGGAGACGTGGATCAGGCTGTTTGTCTGATATGTACCTTCTGGCTGCGGAAGTTTGTCTGAAGAATCGCACGTATAACGCAGGGGCTGAGAGCTTTCGCGTGGGATTCTCAAAGGGCTGGGTCTGAACCCCAGTTTGGCCACTTCCTGCTTATCTAACCTCTCAGATGCTCAAGTTCTCAGCTCAACCAAGAGGATGTGAGAAACTGCTTTCTGGGGTGGTGGTGGAAATCAGTGAGTTAATATGCTTCGAGGATTTAGCATCCTGGCTGGGTGCAGAATTCAGTAAAAGCAAGTTGGCCTTCTTTTGCATTTTTTTTTAATTGGGGTGTGGTTGGTTTACAGTGTGGTACAGCACAGTGGATCGGCGCTAAGTACACATATACCCTCTGCTTCTTAGGCCTCCCTCCCCACCATGCCGCCTCTCTAGGTCATCACAGAATGCTGAGCTGAGCTCTCTGCGCTTTGCAGCAGGGTCCTACTAGCTCTCGATTTTAGCCATGGTAGTGTAATACCAGGGCTTCTCAGGTGGCTAGGTGGTAAAGAACCCGCCTGGTAATGCCGAACTCACAGGAGATGCAGGTTCGATCTCTGGGTCAGGGAGACCCCCCCTGGAGAAGGACATGGCAGCCCACTCCAGTACTCTTTCCCTGGAGAATCCCATGGACAGAGGAGCCCAGCGGGCTACAGTCCATGGGGTCTCAGAGAGTCAGACACAACTCCGCGCACACCGCAACAGTAGTGTGTGTGTGTGTGTGTGTGTGAGTTCCAACCTCGCAGTCCACCCCGATGTCCACATGCCCATTCTTCATGTCTGGGTCTCTCTTCCTGCTCCGCAGAAGGGTTTTCAGTACTGTTTTTCTAGATTCCACATATATGCATTAATATATGATGCTTGTTTTTCTGACCTAACTGTGCTCTGTATGACAGTCTCTATGTCCCTCCGTGTCTCTGCAAATGGCACAGTTTCATTCCTTTCTATGGCTGAGTAATATTGCATTGTAGCTTATTGTAGCATTCTTAGATTGCTTTCCTCCTACTCTTCCTGGAATCTGTGTCTCAGTCTCCTAGATCTCTGGTAGGATCAGACAAGTTTCATCTGCTGCTGCTGCTGCTGCTGCTAAGTTGCTTCAGTCATGTCCGACTCTGTGCGACCCTATAGACAGCAGCCCACCAGGCTCCCCTGTCCCTGGGATTCTCCAGGCAAGAACACGGGAGTGGGTTGCCATTTCCTTCTCCCGTGCATGAAAATGAAAAGTGAAAGTGAAGTCGCTCAGTCGTGTCTGACTCTTCATGACCCCATGAACTGCAGCCTACCAGGCTCCTCCACCCATGGGATTTTCCAAGCAAGAGTACTAGAGTGGGGTGCCATTGCCTTCTCCAAAGTTTCATCTAGGACCAGGTAAATAAACAGCCAAGCTAATGACAAAGCTTCATCTAGATACCAGCTCCCCAGTGGGTTTTCTGTATCCTGTAGGGACTTATCAATCTGGGTGAAAGTGCTTAGAGAAGGGTTGGAAAGCACAGTGAAAGGTGCACCGCCAACGATTGGAAACTTATTTAATCTCTGGTGTCAACTCAGCTGGATTGATAGTGGCTGCGTAGAATGCTGTTAATGAGGAGGAGTCTAAGTTGTAGGTTCTACCAGACAGAGTGCATGATTGATTAGTGATGCCTGCCAAAGGTGAAGGAGTGAGAGTTACAGCATGTCACGTGTGCCGGGAGGAGATGGTGCTTGGTGGGGAATGTGGCAGCTGATGAATGAAACATACGCCATTGCTCTGTTTTTAAGCCCAAAGACGAAGAGAACATAGGAACCTCACGCTCTTAGGACTTTCACTACTTGGTCTTGTTTTTGAGCATGCCTGTCTCTCTTTTTATCTTAAAGACTTGAAGTCCATGGAGGCTCGAACATTTTTATAGAGAGTACATGGCTTAAAAAAATTCAGCATATAAGAGCTTTCTTTTAAAAATAATTTTAAACTTCTTAGTGTATATTGGGCTTCCCTGGTGGCTCAGACAGTAAAGAATCTTCCCGCAGTGTGGGAGACCCAGGTTCAATCCCTGGGTGGGGAAGATCCCCTGGAGAAGGGAATGGCTACCCACTCTAGTATTCTTGCTTTGAGAGTCCCGTGGATAGAGGAGCCTGGTGAGGTCCATGGGGTTGCACAGAGTGGGACATGACTGAAGCGACTTAGCGTGCACATCTTTTATATTGGAGTATAGCCGACTAACTATGTTGTGATAGATTCAGGTGGATAACAAGGGGACTCGCCATGCATATACATGTATCCTGAATCCCCTAAACTCCCCTCCCATCCAGATTGTCACATAATGTTGTGCAGAGTTCCATGTCCTGTGTGGTAGGTCCTTGTTGGTTATCCATTTTAAATACAGTAGTGTGTATATATCCATCCCAAACTCCCTAATTACCCCTCCCCCCATCTTTCCCCTTTGGTAATCATAGCAGAAATTAATTTTTACAAGAGCTTTCTATCAGGCATGTGTAACCACACTTTTCTTGGCCCTTGAGAAACCTACTCTATTGAAGATTTTGGTGGTAATTTACCCGACTTCACTCTTAGATGGGCAGGGTTACATTTTTGATCCCTTGATTTTGCAAGTATGATTTAGCACTAATGACATTTGTCATCTCTTTGCAATTCTGTATTAACTGGGGCTGAATTGCTTACATTTTAATACCATTAATGAAAGCTATTATTATTTGTCATTTACTTAAAAGAAGCAAGTCTAGTCTTCGGTGTAATTTTTAGCAATACTCCTTCCTTTAAGCTCTGAATTAAAATGCATTTAGGAAACAATTAAGTGCAGAGCTGGTGTTCTAAGATAGTTCTGTCATCTCATCTTAAAAAAATGGCCATCGGCTTTTTTTGTGATGAGTGGAGCGAACGTTAGTTAATTTCTTTCTCTTCAGTTGGTTTGTTTTATCATCTCACTTTGTGATGTGTGATCGGGCAACTTCATGCTTGAGATAGAAAGCACGCCCTGTCTCAACGTGATTTAAATTGTCCCAGCACTTTTGCACAGTTCAGCTGAAATTTTCTTCATGTTCATCAAGGTCAGAAAACCCGGGGATTATGCCATCCATCTCAGCCTCGAGAGGGCTGCAATAATTTTGGATGGTACCTGATGTAATAGCAACAGAATTCAAAGATGGGGGCGGCTAAAACACTCATACACGTGTGTGGACACACACAGTCCAGTGCATGTTTTACGTGGAGTTCTTGTCAGTTACTAAAGCTTTTTGTGTGTGTGACCTGATTATAGGTTTGCTGAGGTTGTTGTTCAGTCACTAAGTCATGTCTGCCTCTTTGAGACCCCGTGAACTGCAGCACGCCAGGCTTCCCTGTCCTTCACTTAGAATTTGTTGAAGTCATCATGAACGCATCATTTTTCACTGTAGCTGTTGCAAACTAAAAGCTATCGGAAGCTGCAGGTTGGCCAGAGGTTTTTCCTATTTTCTTTCTTTTTTAAAATTTTATATATTTGTTTACTTTGGCTGAGCTGGGTTTCCATTGCTTCGTGGGCTTTTATCTAGTTAAGGCAAGCGGGGACCGCTCTCTAGTTTGGGCGTGCAGGCTTCTCATTGCAGTGACGACTCTTGTTGTGGAGCACGGCCTCTAGAGCCTGGCTCAGTCGTTGAGGTGCTCTGGCTTAGTCACCCTGCACCATGTGGGATCTTCCAGTACCAGGGATCGAACCCATGTCTCCTGCATTTGCAGGTGGACTCTTTATCACTGAGCCAGGGAAGCCCCCTTATTTTCTTTGTAACCTAAAGGTTTCCTGGGTGGATTGGCTGGCAGATCCTTGAGAGCAGAACAGGTCTCAAACTCAAGACATTCTAGCTTTAGTTTAAGGAGGCAAATGTCCGAAGAAGATCCTTGTCATGAGCCGGGTTTGCAGATTCTAACTCAGCCAAAGAGACTGACAGCTCTTCTTAGTCACCTGATCCAGTGAAACTGCTCATTTCCATGGTCCACAGAGAATCAAGTCCACGGAGTCACTGAAAACTTCCAGTGCACCTTTGCATCCCCTTAAAATAGCACCCTAACTTGCAATAAGGGAAAGAATGTAATTTGTAGTTTGATCTATTTGGACTGAGTTTTTCTGTTGATCCAGTGTATCAGTTCATAAACTGACAAATATTAAGGTTGCCCTGATGATTGGAGAGTTTTCATGGGGAAATGGTGAAAGCTGTGAGTGATCATTAAGGAACTAACAAAAATTCACACAAAGGAAATTATAAGTGGAATCAAACACATGGTAAACACGTGTCCTTGATAGCTGCATGAAAATGTGCATGAAAGCCACTGTGAAACACTCATTTCTATGTACTAGATTTGTCACATAGCATAGAATAAGCATTTTACCTCTTCCCATATTGGGTTGCAGTGAAACTGACTCCCATATTCTTCACCAGTTGTGCTACAGTTTGATGGAAATCATTTAAAAGTCACAGGACACAGACCTGTGGAGAAGCATGCAGATAATTATTCCTTGGACTCAGTCTGACTCCTGTGAATTATGCCAACTCAGTAGAAACAAAAACCATCACTGTTCTTTTATTTGCGATGTCAGAAGATTGGCAACATCCTAATCGTCCGATCCTAAGGTGATGGCTTAGTCTGTTGCATATAGAACATAGTGGAATGTTCTGTAGTCATGAAAAAGGGTGAATATGCTTGTATCAGGGACCCCTGGAATAATAATGGATGTAAGGTAGTATGTGTTTCTGATTATGTATAAAGTTTGCATGAGAAGAATAGGTTTGTTTTCATATTCATAGTTTATATCTAATAATTGGAAAGGAAACCACTGTGATGGGTAACTCTGTGGGGCAGCTTGGCTGGCCACGGATGCCCAGATTAAACATTATTCCTGGGTGTAAACTTCTAGAAAACGTTTCCAGATGAGATTAGCATTTGAGTCTGCACTCAGTAAATTATTGTTCGATCGCTCCCTCTGGCATGAGTGAACATCACCCAATCCACTGAGGGCCTGAGAAGGACAAAAGGCAGAGGAAGCAGAAATTTGGCTCTTTTTCCTGCCTTGCTGTTTGAGTTGTGACAGCTCATCTCTTCTTCTACTGCCCTTAGACTAGAATTTACATCATCAGCTTCTCTGTTTTTCAGATACGTAGACAAATAAATTGAAAAATTCCTTATCTTTTATATATCTACATGTATAGTATCTATCTACCTATCTAAATTGTCTGTCTGTCTCTCTGTCTATCTTTCTATCCATCCATCTAACTACATACCTACCTATCAACCTATCCTATTCTTTTGTTTCTATTTCATGGAGTGCCATTGCAAATGAAGTCATAATGAAAGGATTGGAAAAGGTCCTTTAGAAGCCATGCAGGATGGAACTTAGGAATGAGTTTGGCCATAACCCTTAACCTTTATGCATCTCTGATTCCTCTACTGTAACAAAAATGATAATGAAAGTACCCACTTCTTAAGGTTGTCATGGGCCTTCTGCATAATGTATCTCAATAGCCGGTCTCCAGTGCCTGGCCCATAGGAATCACTCAATGCGTAGTTGCTAACAGCAGTCACGTGACTGAAAGCTGTAACAGTGGGGATCATGATAAACAGTCAATATTCCTGTTGAGAATAAGAATATCACAGATTAAAAAGAGATAATCTCAAAACAAGACACAACAGTCTGTGATGAATGTTTCATCTGTAATGGTACCAGGGAGCCAACGCATGAGATGGGTTGCCAAGACAACCCCAAGGAGGTGTCTTCTTTTTTTTTTTGGTTTTTCACAAAATTAGGTAGCTTTACAACACTGTATCTGATAGCTGACTGAATCCATTGGGCCACCATGGATCTGGTTGCAGATTCAAGCAGGGTGAAGTTTTCCAGATGAATGTGTTTCGTGTTTGCTGAAATGGTACCCATCGGGGTTTGCAGCACCTTGAAAAATGGTAGATGGGAAAAAAAGGAGGGAGAAGCCTGCAGCAACCTGAGGAACAGTGACCGAGACGTGAGAAGGGCAGTTACTGGGAGTCCCGAGGAAGGCTTATGGGATGAGAAAGGTTTGGGGACAATGGCAACCCACTCCAGTATTCTTGCCTGGAGAGTCTATGGACAGAGGAGCCTGGTGGGCTACAGTCCATGGGGTCACAAAGAGTCAGACAGGACTGAAACAATTTAGCATGCGTGCGACCACTTGGTGATAGTTAAAGCTCTGTTGTAACATTTGACTGGTCACCTGTATAAATTCAAATAAAGACACAGATGTTCGTGACATGTTTCTATGCAGAGTAGAAGTCTTTATTTTGTTACTGTAAGTTCAAAATGGACTTCTGGCCCCAAAAGGCTACCTACATGAAAAGATCCCCCCAAAAGTTTTTAATATCCAGCATAAGTTAAGAGCTCCATATCCAAAACATCAGGGAGTTAGAATTAAATAAAAATTAAGCCCAGAAGCAGAATAATGACCCAGCGGTTCATTACAGCCTTACATTTTCAATCAAAGATAAAATCTCATTAAAAGTATATCTTTGATTAGGGAACACATTTGGACCACTCCAAGTTGGATTGCTTTATCCATAGACATATGAGCCGTGAAATCTTTCTTCCCCTCTTTTCTAACTTTAAAGACAGGGAGCTATTTATCTTCTGACATCGTTATAAAGGTTATTAATATTAGAGGAAGGCTGAGCAGAGACAGCAAAGCTTCTAAAATAGCTACCAGTGACTTTTACCTTGTAAACTTAAAGGGCCTATTTTTATAGTCTGTTGTGATTTTAGGGAAGAATTTTTACATATTACTTGACTGATTCATCAGTAGGGAATGATACTGGGCCTCTAATCCAGCTTTAACCCAATAGAAATAGAATGCAAGGCGCACGTGTAATACCACATTCTCCAACAGTCCTAATAAAAAGGCAAAAAGGAGCAGACGGAGTTCATTTGAATAATATATTTTATTAAGCCTATGTGATAATTTCATTGTAAGATATAATAAAATATCAGAATATTTATGGGATAGTTTATATTATCTATTCTGTTTCACACAGCACATCTCAATTCAAGATAGTCTCCTTATGAATTGAGGGAGTAGCATTGCCTTGTATATACTACCATGTGTAAAATAGTTAGTGAGAAGCTGCTGTATAACACGGGGAGCTCAGCCTGATGCTCGGTGATGACCTGGAGGGGTGGGATAGGGGCGTGGGAGGCTCAAGAGAGAGGGAATATATATATATATTTTTACGGATATATATATATATATAAAATATAATTACGGAGAAGAGGATGACAGAGGAAGAGATGGTTGGATGGCATCACCATCACCGATTCAATGGACATGAGTTTGAGCAAACTCCAGGAGATGGTGAAGGACAGGGAAGCCTGGCGTGCTGCAGTCCATAGGGTGGCAAAGAGTCGGACATGACTGAGAGACTGAACAAGAGCAATGACTAATGTGCGTTGTTGTATGGCAGAAACCAATGCAGCATCGTAAAGAAATTTTCCTCCAATTGAAAAATAAAAGAAGAGAGATTTCCTAATACTAGGAAGAGAAAGTTAAATATTGTACACATTTTAAATTCTGGTTATATAATATGTTTAATTGTTCCCTGGCTTTTGTAGGGGTACATTTCAATATCTTGTTTGCAAACTTGATTTTCAGTGATTACAATTAACTATATCCCTGAGAGCTCAGTTGGTAAAGAACCCACCTGCACTGCAGGAGACCCCACTTGGATTCCTGGGTCGGGATGATCCTTTTGAGAAGGGATAGGCTACCCACTCCAGTATTCTTGGGTTTCCCTTGTGGCTCAGCTGGTAAAGAATCTGCTGCAACGCAGGAGACCTGGGTTCCATCCCTTGGTTGGGAAAATCCCCTGGAGAAGGGAAAGGCTACCCACTCCAGTATTCAAAGAGTTAGACAGGACTGAGCAACTTTCACTTTCAAAGAAAGAACATAGTCTCTTTCTCAGTCCCCAGTAAATCATACGTGGCTTCTGTATGGGGCAACCCAGGAGCCACCTGATCCTGTCGTTTAAAACAAAGAGAAACCTGAGCGATTTTGTAGACACTCTCCAATAACAGAAAGGATTTACATTTGGAGAAATGGTTGTATTCCAGATTTTCCTTCAATAATGTGCTTTGGGAAACACAAGAAGCACAAGATACATTGAACTGATATCGGACTTCCTTGAAGCCCCATGTGTCTCTGAATAGAGGCTCTGACCACTTGGTTTCAAGAAGTGCTTTAAGCCCACTGACCAGGAATAGCTGATGAGGCTCGTTGTGTAGTTCAGACAGGATGTGGATAGATCAGCTATTTATACAGTGTTTCCAAGTGTGGTGACCATTCCACCCTTCCCAGATAAAGTCATTTTGTATGGTGCACAGATTTGTCATTGGATATACTTGAATCATGGAGTGAGAAGGTGATTTCCCTTTCAAGCCCATTTCAGTCTTTCAGATGTCAAAAGCAACATCTCTGCATCACTAGGATGTCTCCATCATCTTCCTAACACTTGCTAATTTTTTTTTTTAATAGAGAGAGCTTTCAGCAGACAAAAATACTGAGCCAGAATTTAGCAATTGAGGAACATTGCTGTCTTTTCAACCAATTTAGTCTGATCATCTCCATCTATTCCATTTTGGTATTCAGATAAAACAGTCTCAAATTTTATTGGAGCACAGAAGAGTCAATTTAAAGAAAAATAATAACCTCGTCATTGCCAAGGTGACCCAGGGGTAGGGAAAAAATGGTGAAGTTGATGCGTGAATGAACTGATGTTCAGGAAACAAGTACTCATCTTGTCTGAGGATGCAAAGTGAAGATTTGTCTTTGCTTGTTTCAGGCATTACTGTGTTGCTTAATTTCTTGGTCTCAGTTTCCCTGGCCAGTTTCCACAAGTGATGCTCCTTGGCCATGGAGGGACATACAGATAGAACACTTGAAATCCTTTGCTACCAGTGAGTAAAATATTTACAGTGGTACCCTCCCTTCTAGGAAGTAGCCTCTTTATCTTTTTTTTGCTAAGTTCAAATGGATTGAAAACAATGTCATGTATTTTGAATACATGCTTTGCTCAAAAATTTTAAATGCTTCAGCTAAGCACTGCCGGGAGAAATATCAATAACCTCAGATATGCAGATGACACCACCTCTATGGCAGAAAGCAAAGAGGAACTAAAGAGGAAAGAGGAGAGTGAAAAAGCTGGCTTAAAACTCAACATTCAAAAAACTAAGATCATGGCGTCCGGTGCCATCACTTCATGGCAAATAGATGGGGAAACAATGGAAACAGTGACAGATTTTATTTTCTTGGGCTGCAAAATCACTGCAGATGCTGACTGCAGCCATGAAATTTAAAAAACGCTTGCTCCTTGGAAGAAAAACTATGACAAACCTAGGCAGCATATTAAAAAGTAGAGACATTACTTTGTTGACCAAAGTCCATCTAGTCAAATCTATGGTTTTTCCAGCAGTCATGTAAGGATGTGAGAGTTGGACCATAATGAAAACTGAGCACCGAAGAATTGATGCTTTTGAACTGTGGTGTTGGAGAAGACTCTTGACAGTCCCTTGGACTGCAAGGAGATCCAACCAGTCCACCCTAAAGGAAATCAGTCCTGAATATTCACTGGAAGGACTGATGCTGAAGCTGAAACTTCATTATTTGGTCACCTGATGCAAAGAACTGACTCATTGGAAAAGACCCTGATGCTGGGAAAGATTGAAGAAAGGAGAAGGGGATGACAGAGGATGAGATGGTTGGATGGCGTCACCGACTCGATGGACATGAGTTTGAGCAAGCTCCGGGAGTTGGAGATGGACAGGGAGGCCTGGTGTGCTGCAGTCCATGGGGTCGCAAAGAGTCGGACACCACCGAACGACTGGACTGACTGACGATCCAACCTGCCAGTCGACTCCTAGGTATTTATCCAAAAGACATGAAAATAGGCAGCCATAAAGACCTTCCATCAACATTTCTTGGGTCTATGCTTATGCAAAGAGTTGACTCACTGGAAAAACCTCTGATGCTGGGAGGGATTGGGGGCAGGAGGAGAAAGGGACGACAGAGGATGAGATGGCTGGATGGCATCACCGACTCGATGGACATGAGTTTGAGCAAGCTCCAGGAGTTGGTGATGGACAGCGAGGCCTGGCGTGCTGCAAAGCGTCGGACACGTCTGAGCGATTGAACTGAAATGCACTGAAGCATGGACTCATCCAAGTTCAAACTCATCACCCACACCACCTAAGGGGGGCCTGGTGTGTTCTTTGAACAAAATAAAAAAAAAGATGACTTTTTTTATATGCAAAGTCTTCCTGTCCTTTCTGGTTTCAAGTTCTCTTTGTTAACTCACACTGGGGAGGCTAAATAAATTCCAGAACTTTCTTCATCATAAAAACCACAGTGTCAATCTGTTTATTTTCTTTCACATGCTTCTGAGCTTTACTCCATGCTCTCAGAGAGTTTAGGAAAGCAGCATTTTATGCTTTTGCTGCCTGACAAGCAAGGCAGGGTGATGAGTTTAGATTCCTGACTACGATGGAGTTCAACGCAGTTTTGCTGCTTCATGGTGTGTGGTCTTGAGGAAGTTGACTTGCCTCTTGGAACTGCAGTTTCCTCATCTGTGAAATGGGTTCACAAGAGACCGAGGCTTGTGGTTGATAATTAAGAGAGATAGGGTAGTACTTACAGTGAAGCTGGTCATTTACGCTCACTAAGTGGTAGAATTATAATCATTACTACCATATCATTCATTTCTCTGGTTTTTCTTGACCTCCTGTGGCTTGAGTTCTATTCTAAAATAGCATCATTTGACTTTTCCCCCCTTCTACTTTTCCAGCTGAAATTGACCACTAACAGGCGGTAGAAGTGATGCTTGACAAGGATCACTGCTGTGGTTATGCTTTAAATTTCTGCAATTCATCTTTGTAAGGCAGAAATGATAGTAGGCAGCCACCTAACTTTGCGAACTAGTCATTTGACAACATTGCGTGCATGCATGCCTAGTCACTTCAGTTGTGTCCGACTCTTTGCAACCCCATGGGTTGTTGCCTGCCAGACTCCTCTGTCCCTAGGATTCTCCAGGCAAGAATACTGGAGTGGATTGCCATTTCCTTCTCTAAGGGATCTTCCAGACCCAGGGATCGAACCTATGTATCCTGCACTGGCAGGCAGATTCTTCGCCACTGAGCCACTGGGGAAGCCCTGATGTGTGTGTGTGTGTGTGTGTGTGTGTGTGTGTGTGTGCAGGTAGGCAACCTGCACAGACCAAGTGGATCTCGTGGACTAAGGGGACCACCAGCCCTCAGATCTGAGTGCCCCTGTCTCAGTACAGCAGTGTGGAGTGGAGGGGCTCATGCTGGGCAGTGGCCAGCAGTTTGAGCTTCCTGGGCAGACACACCTGGATTGAAAGCCCCCTTCCATCAGCTAATAGCAAGTTGCTTCTCGGTGGGTTTTATAACATTGAACCCTACTTTCCCTGACATGAAACAGCCATAAGAATGAAACGAGGTCACCTGGGGGCAAGCATCTGTCACTTGGTAGGTACCTGCTTACCTGTCCCCTTCTTTTCTGCTGGTCATATGCAGCCTTGTTACGATTGTGAGGGAGAGATTACCTACTCATTGTGGGCACTTCAAACTTGGGCGTATCCATTTGTATGTTTAAGCACAGAGAAAGAGATTGAATATACTTATGGTTTTCTGGGCTATTAACATGTTTTTATGGTCCAACTGTAAGATCTGCTTCTAAAACACACCTGCCTAGGCATATGTTTCTTGACTTACTCTCCTGCTTGTAACCTGTGGGCTGCTGGTGCAGAAGCTAGTATGGCCAGTAGATGGCAGCACAGGACCAAGGAAAAGCTCCCGGGTGCCAGGGGCCACTGTTTTAATTAGCTGAAAGCAAGACAGGTAGGTTTCTATATAGTTTTTGATTTTGTAATTTTCTTGAGCAGCCACTGAGGGCAGATGTTGTCAGCCTTTCCCCGGTTTACATATCAGAAGAGAGGGAATATCAAGATGCAATCAATCGCTGGCCACAGCAAACCCCCTGAACTTAAGTCTTGCAAACATCATCAGCTTATGCCATCTTAGAAATTGCTGCGGCAGAAAGAGGCAGGAGGCTATCAATTACTTCGAGGGCTGCAGTCCGCTCTGTCCTTGAAAAGCAAACCAGCTGACTCTGTGGGTGAGATCGGGGTGGCCATCATGATGGGAGGCCGGCTTCTTTATCAACGTCCTAGAAGTTGGTCTGGAGCCCTAGAGGAAGAAATTAAAGATCGGCTTAAATTCGTACATGATGGCTAAGCTCCTTGTAATGAATGACCATTAACTGGTCAGCAAAGTAATTGAAACATGGGAAGCCTGGAGGAACAGAAAACATTTTAAAGGCTGATTCTTCCTCTAGTTGCTTCCTTTGTCCTTTGAATGAGAAGAGCTTGATGTGAAGCAAGCTTGTATATTTTCAGCTCATCTTTTATGTTTTCTGTTCGTACTTCGGGTGATCTTTCAATGAACCTATGTGGCAGGTCGTGTTAGAGCCATTTTACAGATGAGGAAAACTGAGTCTCAGAGACATCGTGTCCCTTGCTTAAGGTGGGCTTAATGCTAAGAAAGTTTCAGGGGACATTCAGACCTCAATTCCTTGTCATTTTTTTTTCTTCCCTAGCCACCTTCATGAATAGAAAGGGCTTCTAAATAAATATGTGATGTCTCCTTTTGTATTCTGTTCAATTTCTTCATTCCTCCTTCTCTTCTTAATTGACAGAAAATGAAGACATGAGGTGCTATTGGCCATTTTACTGGCGGTGGTTAAGACAATTTTACTGGTCTTAGTTTACTAGGAGAGGGAGAGTTCCAGATTTTTTAAATTACACTTTTAATACAAGCTAAGCCCAAACACCAGTTGCTAATTACACAGAAATAATACATTCATTGTGGGACATTTAAAAAATATATACAAAAATACAGGAAAGTAAATTGATCTCAGCACTCAGGAATAGCAACAATGATATATTTGATGTTTCTGCTGATGTTTTCCCCAAAACTACCTATAATTTTAACAGCATTCATAGAGTGTTGTGTTTAAATTCCACCATGAAAGCATCTCCTATCTCAATATCTTTTCTCCTTAAAAATACCATTTTAGTGGCTTTGTATCCTCTCTCACTCTATGAATATTCCCTAATTTTCTCTGCTGCCATTCCTCTGATTTATACTACTACGTTGATTCCCACTTGCAAGAAATAGGTTCTTTCTGGCCTCTGATAGAAGATGCCACATCTTAACAAAAATATTCCCTGAAGGTGTAATCACGTGACCTCCACTGGGCTATACGCTCGGTGTGCACTGTTTCATTTATACCCTGCAGCCACTGTGGTAGAGCTATGACTTCCTCAAGGACTAAATGGTAAGAATATGAAGGGAAAATTGCCTTCGACACAATCAGGCAGGTTTCCACGCAGACCGGCCCCTCCAGGTGCCGGCTTCTTGTCACTCAGGGAGGCCTCAGCCGGACCAGGGAATGGCAGGGGGCTGTCGACAGCAACCAGAAAGCTTCTTTCCAAATGGGAAGGTTGCAGACCCTCCTGGGCTCATTCTGAGCCTTGGTCCCTCCCCTTTCACTCTGCGGATGCTTCGGGAAGCCCAGCGGGCTATCAGGATGCGCATGGATGGCAGCCGGTCCAAGGACCACGATGCCCAGGCTTCCCTGGTCCTTGGGACGCAGCTTGTTTTTGCATAATTTAAGCACTACATGGTTTAGCCGTTTAAGTTCTGTGAAATTGGTGTTCTTCCATCCATGAAATTATATACATCTTGGGAACACTTCCAGTTACTAAAGGGGTGAATGCAGTCTTCAAAGAAGGGAGACAACAGGCGTTGATAGTGCTTACCCCCAAAGAGTGCCACTCCATGCCTGCCTGCCAACCCGAGCCACAAAGGCAGGCATTTTCTTTTTAAATCCTATGGAAACTGAAACTGGCAAGTGTAAGCTTACCATCATGTAACAAGCTGCAGTTCATTCCCTTTTCCCAAATTACCCCACACCCACCTCTCCCTGTCCCGCTTTCACCCATCCAGAGACCCATGGAAATTGTGGGTCATGCAGATTTCATGTTCTTTCTAAACCTTCTCCAGACTTGCTACTCACTTGTGTTTGGTACCTATGACAGTGATAATCTTCCAAGAAGTGCTTTTGATTCAGGGATGGCTTGTACGTGATTTGCACTCAATGTGTGTATGTCCACTCAGATTCTTCTCATGATGATGTAATTTTAAAATATTCATTGTGTAAGCACAAATACTGTATGGCATTGTAAAGAAGTGCTGCTAAACTCGTTTCACTAATCTCAGCAGTGTTAACGTATTAACATCAATATCTTATTCCTCAAAGAATCAAACTTAGAAAAGAAAGAGATTTCTGTGACTTGAGGCATTTATAGAAACCCAAATTAGAACTGATACCCTCTGAATTCCTGGCTCAATGTCAGGGGGAATTGGTTACCAAAACAGAAAGGAGGAGTGGGGGAATAAATTAGGAGACTGGGATTAACATGTGCACACTACCCTATATAGAATGGGTAATCAACAAGGATGCTCAGTCGTGTCTGACTATGCAGCCCCATGGACTGTAGTTCCCCAGGTTCCTCTGTCCATGGAATTCTCCAGGCAAGAACGCTGGAGTGAGTAGCCATTCCCTTCTTCAGGGGATCTTCCTGACCCAGGGATGGAACCCAGGGAACCCAGGGCTCCTGTATTGCAGGTGGATTCTTTATCTTCTGAGCCACTAGAGAAGCCCAGTCAAGAATTACCTACTGCATAGCACAGGGAACTCTAATCAGTATTTGTAATAAACAAGATGGGAAAATAATCTGAAAAAGAATGTGTGTGTGTGTGTGTGTGTGTGTAACTAAATCACATTGCTGTACATCTGAAACTAACACAGCCTTGCAAATCAAATATACTCCAATATAAAAACAAACAACTATAATACATTTAAGTCAGAGGATAATCTGTATTAGTCAGGATAGACTGGTTTGTAACAAACATATCCTGATGTCTCAGCGGCTTATCCCTTGGAAGTTTCATTCTTGCCACACAAAGCTTGCTGCAGATACCTCTGCCCTCAAAGGAAATGCCAGAATTCAGAGTGTGTCTATTTTCAGCCATAGGTATGTCTTATGGTGTATATAAGACATATACTTATGTCTTCATCCCAGGTGTCTCAGTGGTAAAGAATCCATCTGCCAATGCAGGAGATACTGGTTTGATTCCTGGGTGGGGAAGATCCCCTGGAAGAGGAAATGGCAACCCACTCCAGTATTCTTACCTGGAGAATCCCATGGACAGAGGAGCGTGGAGGGCTACAGTCCATGGGGTTCAAAGAGTCAGATATGGCTGGGTGACTGCGCACTAGCAGGAACGTCTGATATGGCTTTGCAGGGCTGCCGTGATCGGAGAAGAAAAGGCTTAGAGAGCCCATATCTCATCTCTAAGTGTCAGCCCAGAGTTCTCACATGGCATTCCCACTTACTTTCTGTGGCCCAGAATGAACCACATGAGCCCAACCTGGCTGCAAGGGAACCTGGGAAATGTGTGCTCAGGCAGAACAGAGTGAACTGGGCTTAGTGATCCCGTATCATTTATCTCTGCCACAGGGCAGAAGGATCCTCCTGAGAATAAGCTTTAGAAGTAGAAGATGCCACATGTTCATGCAAATATTCTTTGTTAACATACTGCATGCCCTGTCCTGTGCACGCTTTATCTGCATTATTTCATTTAAACCCCACTGCAGTCGTGGTTGGGGTGATTATTTTCCCCAGGAAACTTCTTTTTTTTGTTTGTTTCAAACTTTAAAACTTTTAATTTTGTATTGAGGTATAGCTGATTAACAGTGCCATTGTGATGATTTCAGGAGGGAAGTGAAGGAACTCAGCCATACATATACATGTATCCATTCCCCCAAACCCATCTCCCATCCAGGCTGCCACATCACCTTGAGTGCCCCAAGTGGCTTCTGAAGCACTAGCAGTGAGTACCCTGGGATTCAAACCCAGGTCTTACTGAGAAGCCAAGCCTGGAACATCATCCAGCCAGCCTGTCTATCTGCAGATTCTTGATAGAGAACTGAAAGACCCAATTCATCCTGTAAGGCTGCCTGTATCTGGAATTGTTATAGAAATTGGTCTTAGGACCTCTGGGTTGAATTCTTTTCCCGTTTCCATACACATTTATGACTCCTATTCACTGATAAAATAGACTATGAAACATAAGGAAGGCATTTTTCTTAAGTCTTACCCTCCACATTTATTATATATGAAAACTGGGATGGATTAGATGTAGGTAATGGATATTTTTTCACAAAAAGAAAAAAAGAAAGCTTTTTAAATTGTAACTTCCTGTATATGCATTTAAACACATTTTATTTAATGCATAAAATCATTTTTACTCTTACATAAGAGATGTTAATCAGAGAACTGTCCTTCCTACAAAGTGCCTCAGCCTGTGTATGGCAGTGTCCACTATAAATGATATCACAGGGTTTCTGCAGTTGAGATCGTCCTGAATGTAGATACACTCTCTGGGGACAGTTGTCAGGAAAAGTCTCTGGAAGGACTTTGGTGACACGTCCATCATTCACATTGTGTTTGGTTCCTCATTGAAACTCCCACATCGTGGAAATAAACAGAGAGCCCAGCTGTTTTATTTCTCTGTCTTCCCAAACTCATTGCCCACGCCTCCCGAGTGAGGGCTATAAACTTCATCTTGTGCAAAGTGATTAGTCTCTGAATGCAGCTTCTCTCTGTGCTGTTCTTGTGAGGGTGTGTGTGTGTGTGTGTGTGTGTGTGTATGAGTGTGCATGTGTGTGTGTCTGTGTGTCAGTTGCGAATCAGCAGCTATGAGGTGTAAGAGTTGACTGGTCTCCAGAGCATACTGGCAAGCTGATAGAAAATTAGTTTTGGGTATTGATGATAAATAAGTTAATCTTCTTTAGGTAATCTTTCAAAAACAAAGCTTGCTTTATTTATTTATTAATAGCATTTTTTTTTCCTGTAGGGAATTATCCATGACTGAAATAAAAAAAAATAAAGTGCTTAGAAGATATTCTATATTTGAGCCTCTAGCTTACAAGGATTTTAGTAAATGTTATATTACCCATGGCTTAAAACATGGGCTAATTCATCACCATAATCTTTAAATAACATTATTCTTTAAGAAGAGATTTCATTTTGTTTTATTGGAATTTTGTGATGTGGAGAAATAACAAGCATTCACATGCTTTTCAGTGTACATAGAGGGATAGCATCACCCATCCAATATAGAAGGAAAATAATGTACAGATCTGTTCATGGACATACATTGACATGAACAGTTATCATACTTAGCAACAACAAAAACTGGAGTGTTTTAAAATGCAGAGTGATAGTGCCTAAAAGTTTAAAGAAAAGAAAACCAACCTATTTGTTTTAAAAAATGGTGTACAAGTGAAAGACAGACAAGACCTCAAAAATCGTCATTCCAAAATTATAGTCACTAGATGCTAAGATAAAATGCATCCTTATGAAGACAGGCCAGGCAGAAAATCACTGATTGGTTGGTTGGTGATGACCGTAAATCTCCACTGTGAGCTAATTATAGTCTCAAAAGAAAGGGGTTAAACCAAAAAAGATATATCCCAACCCCAAGTTATTTCACGTCTGCTTTTCTTGACTTTAGAAGGCTCATGGGCCAGAATGGACTTCCCTGGTGGTCCATTGTTTAATAAGACTGCATACTCACACTGCAGGGAGCGTAGGTTCGATTCCTGGTCAAGGAGCTAAGATCCTGCCTGCCATACTGTGCAGCCGAAAATAGAAAGAAGGGGCATGGGGCACAGAATGTACCGTCTTGAAGTCATCCTTTTCTTTCCGGTCACTTCACATTCCTCAGTCCCACCTGCTTTGGGCTCTGAAACACAATCCGTGGAACTGGCAAGGTTGGGTTTGTATGTTCACCGAATGCGGCTGGTTAGGGATGATTGTGAAGTGAAACGGTTTCGAGCGTGTAGGGTGCAAACAGGACCAGACCAGCTAGCGTCCGTTCCTGTTGTTATTCCTGTTACGTCGTGTTCGTTCTGACTGTTAACACGAAGATGTCACTTTGCCTTGATAGAGGCTGAGGGAAGTGAAGGGGATTGGGGAGTCTCCCGATCATGTCTTTTGTATCAAAAAGAGCCTGCTCTTAGCCACGTGGGAGCTGCATGTCAGTCACACCAGAAGATGATTTCCTATCCCTGTAAAGTGATGCTTGTGGTTCCCAGAGCCGCTGTATCTCTTGGTCGCGGCGGGCAGGGGAGAGAGGAGTTGGATTAAAGCCATCATGAATGGGGCTGGTTTAACATTTTTTTATTTATATTTTTGATTGCCCTGAGTCTTCATTGCTGGGCAAGAACTTTCTCTAGTTGCATTGAGCAGGAGCTGCTCTCTAGTTGCGGAGCTCAGGCTTCCCGCTGTGGCGGCTTCTCTTGTTGAGCACAGGCTGTATGGCACACGGGCTTCGGTCGTTGGCGCTCTCAGGATCTATATCTCGGGCTCTGTAGTTGAGGTGCACAAGCTTAGTTGCCCCGAGGCAGGTGGGATCTTCCTGGGATCAATACGGGGACCAAACCGGTGTCCCCTGTATTAGCAGTCAAATTCCTAACTCCTGGACCACCAAGGAAGTCCTGTGGCTGATTTTTTATTTAATTGAAGGCTAATTGCTTTGCAATATTGATTTGATTTCCGCCATACGTCAACATGAATTTGCCATAGTGTACATATGTCTCCGCCCTCTTGAACCTCCCTCCTCCCACCACTCTACATTGCTGCAGAACCCCAGTTTGAGTTCCCTGAGTCACATGGTGACTTCCCGTTGGCAATCTATTGTAATCTGGCAGTGTATATGTTTCCACGCTACTCTCTCCATTCATCTCATCCGCTCCCTGTGTCTGATCTTTAAAGAAAGGTGACTTGGCCATTACTGTGCCCTCCTCTCTCTTCCTGTCCACCTTCCCTTGTCCTCACATCCAAACTTGTCGCTTTCAAGACCTATTAATTACACTTCCTTGGTATGTCTAGCATCCAAAGCCATTCTTTCTTTCTTAGCTTTCAACCAAGTTTGGGAAAACATTTTTTTTGTTAAATAAATGCTGTGTAGCAGGCGTCATTCTATGCATTATACATAACATTTCACATCATCTTTGTATCAACCCTGGGAAGTAAGATTGTATGCCCCCGCTATCCAAGATGACCTAGATGCAGATATGTGACATGACTGAGGCAGGCGGCATTATGCCCCCTTCCTTACCAGTGTCCCTGTCCTCATTCCTGAAGCTGGTATTTTGTCTTCCATGGCAAAGAACACCATACAGATGTGGTTACATTGAGGACCTTGAGATGGGAGATGATCCCGTGGGCCCAGTGGCATCAGAAAGGTTCTTTAAAGAGCTGATAACCTTCTCCTGCTGTGCTCAGAAGGGAGCTGTAACACTGGGAAAATTGTCAAAGTGTTGTAGCTTTTCTGGCTTTGAGAAGGAGGGGATATGAGCCAAGGAATGCTGGCAGCCTCCCGAAGCTGGAAGAAAATTCTCCCCAACAGCCTCCAAAAACAATGCAACCTGCCTGGAGGTGCTTTGATTTCAGTCGCATGAGAGTCATGGCAGATTGCCACTATACGAAATTGTAAGGTTGATATATTTGGAATTAGGGCTTCCTTGGTGGTTCAGTGGTCAAGAATCTGCCTGTAATGCTGGAGTTGCAGGAGATGTAGGTTTCATCCCTGGGTGGGGAAGATCCCCTGGAGGAGGGCATGGCAACCCGTTCCAGAACTCTTGCCTGGAGAATCCCGTGGCCAGAGGAGCCAGGTGGGCTACAGCCCATGGGGTCGCAAAAAGTCTGACATGTCTGAAGTGACTTAGCATGTATGGATATTTGCAATTATTTTCAGCTACTGTTTTGGTGGTGACATGTTACGGCAGCAACAGGAAAAATTAATGCAGTGACATACCGTTCAGGTCACCCCGTGGCTCAGTAGGTGTCTGAGCTATGGTTTGAATTCAAGTCTTTTTCACATGATAGAGTTGATGTAATTTTCACTAAACTTCCCCCATCATTCAGTCCTCTTCTTCACCTTCTTATCCTTGAAACCATTCCTATCTGATAACTCTCCCTCAACTTCCTCACATTTCAACCCATTGTTCTCATCACTGGTACATTATTCTTCCTAAAACATTGCAATTCTTGACGACTTTCAATGACCCTAGTCGCTCAGTCTTGTCTGACTTTTTGTGATCCCGTGGATTGTAGCCCGCCAGGCTCCTTTGTCCATGGAATTCTCCAGGAAAGAATATTGGAGTGGATTGCCATTCCCTTCTCCAGAGGATCTTCCTGACCCAGGGATCAAACCCGGGTCTCCTGTGTTGCAGGGATTCTTTACCGTTTGAGCTACAGGGAGGACCTTTCCATGACTGCTGGGCCTCATAAAGGAAGCAGACAGGGGCTTACCTGAGAGTCCAGCGGTTAAGACTCCGCCTTCCAATGCGGAGGATATCAGTTGGATCCCTGATTGGGGAGCTCAGATCCCACATGCCTCAGGGCCAAAAAACATAAAATAGCAACAATATCATAACAAATTAAATAAAGACTCTAAAAATGGCCCACATAAAAAAAAATTCTTTAGAACAAAAGGAAGCTACATGGTTTGACCTTCTGTATTTCTCTCCAGAATTCTCTCTCACTGGGTTCACCCATCCTCTAGCAAAACTGGAAAATGATTTCTCATCCATTCCCACCATATGATCCACCTCTGAACCCCCTCCCCCCCTTTTTTTTTTTTCTTACTGATTCTTCTCTCTGGAATGTGTGTTCTCTGACAGCTAGTTGAAATGCCACCTTTCCTTGGAGTCAGAGTAATGTCTCTCTCCTCTGATCCGTTCAAAATCACCTCTAGCATCAACACAGTCAGCATTATCATAGTAGGCATAATTATCAAGATTATCGTCATAACCAACACCATCCACCAATTATTTAGTGATGACAATGTGCCCGGAGACGATGCTTAAGCCCTTTATATGGATTATCTCACTTACTGCTCACCCATGTGCAGAGGACACCAACAGTTCTCTCGTTTTACAGAAGAGAAAACTGAGCCGACTTTAAAGGTTACCTTATGGAGAAGATGGCGGAGGAATAGGACCAGGAGATTACTTTCTCCCTCACAAATTCCTCAAAAAAAAAAAACATTTNTCATAGTAGGCATAATTATCAAGATTATCGTCATAACCAACACCATCCACCAATTATTTAGTGATGACAATGTGCCCGGAGACGATGCTTAAGCCCTTTATATGGATTATCTCACTTACTGCTCACCCATGTGCAGAGGACACCAACAGTTCTCTCGTTTTACAGAAGAGAAAACTGAGCCGACTTTAAAGGTTACCTTATGACAAACTTAACTTCTTATTGTAACGAGAACCTGTGTCAACTGCTGAGATCCTGAAATATTTGAAACAAATGTCCACCATAATTTGACTCCCGGACTCAAAGAAGAATTTAATCTTTTATATAAGATCACAATACAGCTACCATCTGTTGAGTGTTTTGTTGTTGTTGCCCCTATTAAATAATCCCCTTTTTGGCTGCTGTTATATCATAATGCTGATATTCTGTCCCTTGTACAAGTCTCTGATGTCTGTTAAATGAGAGCAGAGGCTGGGATGTGAATCAATTTTCTATCCTATTTATCTTGACAAAAAATTTAAGAGATTATCCACCATTTGGAGTTGGCACGGCGTAATTATGTAGATTATATGCACAATTCTCATCCAAATTCCATTACAGAGAGAAGAGAGATCTAACCTCTCTCATCACATGAAAAATTTATTTTGGACACAAATGGGAAATGTTATCAAAGAATACCTGTTCCAGGGCAATTCCAAAATATTTTTGTCACGCCACATCCCTGAGTTGTTTCCATAGGCATTTTGCTCATCAGGAGCGTCTTTACTAAGCAAGATGCCTCAACTCACAGTCTCATCCCGTTCCTTCCCTCTTTTCTACTGTGTTAGCTTTATGTTAATAATTGCTACTGTTTTCCCATATAGTAGCAACATGGCCACTAGGAGCCACAGGGTGAATAATACCCTCCCAGGAGCTACACTGGTAGCAGTTATAAAAATGAAGTTCTAGAGTTTCCTTTCATTGGACCACTTTAGGGTGTAGTCTGCATCAATCACTGGGATTGTACGCACTAATTGGACAGAGTCGGTCCGTGTCTCTGCCTCTGGAACCCTGGGTACCGTGAGGCAGGATGGGACAGAAGGCAGTCCTCGCAAGAAAGAATGAGGAGCTGTTAACACAAGTTGGGCTGCCTAGATCAAAGCACAGCTGTCACTATGCTGCTGCTGCTGCTGCTAAGTCGCTTCAGTCGTGTCCGACTCTGTGCGACCCCATAGACGCAGCCCACCAGGCTCCCCCGTCCCTGGGATTCTCCAGGCAAGAACACTGGAGTGGGTTGCCATTTCCTTCTCCAGTGCATGAAGGTGAAAAGAGAAAGTGAAGTCGCTCAGTTGTGTCTGACTCTTAGCGACCCCATGGACTGCAGCCTACCAGGCTCCTTCGCCCTTGGGATTTTCCAGGCAAGAGTACTATAGGCAGAAGTATTTGGTGAAGAGAAAAATAACAGAATGACATCGAGGCATTCTGAAAGATGTGTCGGAAGATTTGGTAGTAAATCAGGCAGGCTGTGGGTGTGTGGGGGGAAGATGCTATAACTTTCAGATGACTGATATTTTGGAAAACACTTGTCTCTGTGGATTTTAATGTGTTTTATTAAAAAGAAAAAAAAATTGAGTGGCATAATTGAATGTGTTTTGAAACTGTTGAATTAAATAGGTTTCCTTACTGTAAGATTGCTTGGACCCCTTAAGAAATCAACACACATATTATGAAACTCCAAGAATGGGATATGGAATGATGTGCACTGTATACTTTTCTTGGAAACTTCTCTCTCTCTCTATGTATGGTGGAGACTACCCTCCCAAAAGATTGTCACTGTGTCCAGATTATAGCAGATACTCAATAAATACTCATCACGTGCTTTGGGAACTGTGATTCGGTAATTGTGAATCTCCTCTCTACATTTTGTAGCAAAGATAAATGACATGTCTCTGATATCTTTGTTGTAGTGCCCGATTATATTTGTTTCTTTGTTTTCCCTGCTTGAAATCTAAGGGTGTTTCTGGGTGAACATCTCCATGTGCCCATGGAGTTATGGGAGGAGATTGGTTATGTGAAAATGGCAACCAGTAGGCTATTCTTTAGACGATTATATTGCATAGGCTTTTCAAGAGATGTCCAGACACACTCTGATCTGATTTCTGACTCTGTGTGCATATAAACTGACGAAGACGTTTACCTTGCTTGAGGCAATTGTTGTATCTAGAAAACTGAGAAAATTGACATAAATTATAGGGTGAATACACTGGGGAACTCATTATTAAATAAAATTCTGTTTTACCTATTTTTGTAGCGAGGGGAATTATTTTGTAAAGTGAATACTATCCTCTCGTTCTCATGATAGATCATTTAAAGGTGAGATAAATAATATCAGTAGGTACTGCTATTATAGACACATGATGATCAATTTAATTAAACAATTGATAGTTACAGTATGAATTTTTAT
>SJYQ01000330.1:1404362-1433320 GCA_006410935.1 Redunca redunca | reverse complement strand
TATATATATATATATACACACATATATTTTTTATATTGTTTTTCATTATGGTTTTTAAAAGGAATTTTTAAAGTTTTTTTTAAATTAATTTATTTTAATTTTGGCCACATCCTGACACAGGTGGGATCTTAGTTCCCTGACCAGAGATTGAGCCCTCACCCACTTCATTTGAAGGCAGAGTCTTAACCACTGCACTTCCAGGGAAGTCCCCTTCATTATGATTTATCGCAGAATATTGAATATAGTTCCCTGTGCTATACAGTAGGACCTTATGTTTTTATTCAGTCTATATATATAATAGTTTGCATACGCTAATTTCAAACTCCCAGTCTATCCCTCCCCCAACCCCCTTCCTCTTCTTTCAAACTTGCTGTGCGGAACAGCAACTAAAATAAGATTCTCAGTAATGATCATGGTATGTAAGTATTTTTCTCTATGCGAAGACAAAAGCTTCAGAAGTCAAGACAGTGCTGTTCGTTTTTGCAGGAGAAGCCTGTTTTCAAAAAGCCAAGCCATTTGGCAGTATTAACCGAGTTGATTTCAGCACATTACATAATGTGCCGATAGCCCGCACATGCTGACTGGTCAGGCACTTGGGTAATAAACACCAAGCGAGCGATATGTCATAACAGACAAATGGGCTCTTTAAACTTACAATGGGAAAAAGTGTTTTCATTGGCAAGGAGACTTATCTGTCAATCAGCCCCTGCCCCACTCTAATTATGGACATGCCACTGAGTTGATGTCAGGGAGATAAAAGGAGCCATCAGACGTGGCCCTTGCTCTGAAGGCGTTTACGACCATGTTGGGAAAATGAGGCATAAAGAGATGAATGCATAGAGGAAGACCCATCATGGTTGTGTACAAGTGCCAAATGAGGGGCCCAGGCTCTCAGTATAGTTATTCTGCTACTATCCTTTAATTTGGGCTCAAAGGTGATGTTGAATTGGTGGACAGGTACAAA
Organism: Redunca redunca; assembly: GCA_006410935.1. Lineage (NCBI taxonomy): Eukaryota > Metazoa > Chordata > Mammalia > Artiodactyla > Bovidae > Redunca > Redunca redunca. The sequence continues at coordinate 1,432,356 of SJYQ01000330.1, read as the reverse complement.
TCATTCTGAGTTATTGAGTCAAAACATAATTTGCCCTGGGTCCCTGGAGTGAGCTAGCTGTCATAAATATTTTCTGGATATCTTTTCTTCTCTTATGATTGGCAACAGAAGCTTAAGACCTCTCTGTCATCATCTGATTTTCTCTCTTCCCCACCCTGGCAGTCCTGCATAAACCAAACAGGCACCTGGAAATTGAGAGGTGTTCTCCTGAGGTGACTTGTTTTGTTAGCAAAACCAGAGTTGGGGACTTACTCAGTTTTTTCATTGTGGTTAGGATGTTGGAAGAGCCCCACATCTACCACCCCTCTCTTTCCCAAGACTTTCTCTCAAGAAATGAACCCAAGGCTCCCTGGAATGAGAAGCAAGTACACCCATCAAGCGCGTATTGAAAAGTGACCATAAGTGATTTCCTGAAGTTATTCACCTGCTACGACAACACCTTGAAACTCAGACTTTCAGTGCTTTACATGTACCATATTTTCTACACAGTGCATTCACAAGTGATTAAAAGTCATAGTTAAAGACTTCCTTGGTGGTCTTGGTGGTCCAGTGAAGTCTTCAGGTAAGTCCTTAGCTAAGACTCCATGTTTCCAATGCAGGGGGTGCAGGTTTGATCCCTAGTCAAGGAAGATCCTGCCTGCTACTTGGTGTGGCCAAAAAAAAAAAAAAAAAAATACAAACAAGAATAACAGCAAAAGCAAAAAGAAAATTTCTCATGTGACACTTTAAAAAAAACAAAATTAGAGGCAATGAGAATTTATGATCAATGGAGCACTGCAACGAGGACTTGAAGGCATACTTTTAATGCTCTAAATATCTTCTTTGCTGCTTTTACTAGTCATGTCCTTGGACTCCTTAAGTCTTGTTGTAGATTGGGTGTTGTAAACATATATCAGGATTTCCTTCCTGTTTAGGGCTGAATAACTCTCCATCATGTGGGAAGTATCATGTTTTGTTTATCTGTTTATCTATAGATGGACACTTAGGTTGCTTCCACCTTTTGAATATTGTGAATAATCATGCTATGAACACAGATGGGCAAGTATATATTATTCTTTTTAAAAAAACTGCTTTTTAAGTTTTGTAGAGATATTCTATTGGCCAAAATTTGTTTGGTTGGGTTTTTCCATAGTATGGTACAAAAACCCAAACAAACTTTTTGGCCAACTCAATATAATTGCTGTATAATATTGTGTAAATTTAAGGTATACAGCATGTTGATTTGATATGTCTGTATACTGCCAAGTCATGACCATTGTAGCTTCAGTTAACACCTTCATCCTGTGACATAATTACCATTTGCTTTGTGTAGTGAGAACATTTACTCTCTTAGCAATTTTCACTCGGATAATACGATGCTATTCACTCTCATTACCTTGTGCATTAGATCCCCAGAATTGTGAGTCTTATAAGTGGAAGTTTGTACCCTCTGACTGGTATCTTCCCATTCCCTGCCCCCCCACAACCTAGCTTCTAGTAACTACCACTCAACTCTGTCTCTCCCAGATCAGCTTGGTGAGCTTTCCTGTTTTTCCATATAAGTGATATCCTACGGTCTTTTTCTCTGACTTTCTCCACTTAGCATAATGCTCTCAAGGTTCATCCAAGCTGTTGTAAAACAGCAGGCTTTCCTTCTTTCTCGTGGGTGAAAAGCCTTCCATTCTATCCATGTCCACGCCGTAGCCTCTTCACCCGTTCATCTGCTGGTGGACACGATTGTTTCCATACCTTGGCTCTTGTGAATGACACTTCGGCCACTGTGCAGATTTCTCTTTGAAATTAAGGCAGATGCTGTCTTTAATCCCATTTTCTAGATAAGAAGACTCAGCTCCAGCAGATCAAGGGGCAGGGCTGGTAACCAAGCTCGGATCTGTCCGGCCCGGAGTCCACACTCTTGCCGCTGCTGCCGCTGTCACCTTCCTGCTTTGACAGCGATGGTGGGGTGTCCTGAACAAGGCGCTGTCATGCCCGAGGCTGTGGGGAGTGACAGCGCTTTCATGGAAAGGTCACTCTGGCTTCTCCCTCCAGCAAAGGGAATTATCGAGGCTCCGTTGCCCTCTTTTGATTTGAAACCTCTCTGTTTGTGCCTCTTTCTCCTCCGACTTCCGTCCATTGCTCTATGTCCAGCTCCTTGTTGAATTCCTTCGAGTGAGGAAGACTATCATGCCCGGCACTGCCCTTAACTCTTCTAAATCCTTAATCCACATAAACGTCCTACTAACCAGATGGGCAGGTTTGTTATTAATGCTGTCCTGGGTCGTGTGTGAGATGATGAAGTTGTACATGTGTGCATGCTAAGTTGCTTCCGTCGGTCTGACTCTGTGCGACCGTATGAACTGTAGCCCTCCAGGCTCCTCTGTCCATGGGAGTCTCTAGGCAAGGATACTGAAGTGAGTCGCCACGCCTTCCTCCAGGGGATCTTCCCGACCCAGGAATTGAACCTGCGTCTCTCCTATCTCCTGCATTGGCAAGTGGGTTCTTTACCACTGAGCTACCTGGGAAGCCCAACGCAGTTGCACATGAAGCTAGAAATCTGCCTACGTTCACACAGTGGCAGAGTTGAACCCAGAGTCTGTGCTCCACACCATGATCCATGCTGCATCCCAGACTGAGACAGGGTTCAGACCCACCTGTAGATGCTGCCATCGCTCCAGCCAAGCCTGGACCAGCCTAGCTGAGGCGGTGCTGTTGTCCTGAGTCTGCTCTCGCCATCTCCACCCACTCGCTCTAGCTGGGCTTAGGTCTTTGCTGTTCACAGCATGCCAAGTAGCAACCCCGGAGGCCATTGCAGCTGCTTCGGTATTCTACAGCCCTCTTGGGTCTGGAAGCTGTTGGAGGCAGACACTGCAGACCATTTGTCTAATAATATGGCTGCTCTTTCCTCCACCTAGCTAGAGCCAAGGCAGGGGGTAGAGGAGGAGAAAGAAAGAGAGGGGAGGGAGGGGGAGAGAGAGGCTGCCTACTGTCTCTGTATTTATCCCAAATCCATATATTATTTTGGAACATTCAGTATTGCAGAAATATGCGAAGGGATAAATCACTCCTTTTACCATCTGGTCTCTGAGAACCCTCCCAAGAACTGTAGCTTCATTTAATTTTGTTGTGTTCCTTTCTCAACCTTTTTGTGCTTTCCATCATCTTTTCTTGGCTGCATTTTTGGGGTTTGTTTTGCCTTCAGTTGCTTGCTCCTTTAGCTGTTTCTGCATTTTACTTTCTGAAAAAGAAATACCAGCTCTCGCTCATCAACGTTCTGCCAGATTCTTTATTTGGCATGACGCTGCCTCGTGCCTATTTCCTTTACCTTCATCTGGAGCCCTGGAGTGATGTGTGGGTATTTTTCAATGCCCCAACCAGATGCACCAACCAGCTTGATGGTCGGTAATGAGGAAGCAGGAGCACCCCTTAGTCTTTGAATTTCTTGGCAGTGCCTTCAAGGCAAATGTTTCCATGAGATGAGCATGGTGGACCAAGCCCAGGCATCGCTACATGGTTCCAAAGTCCTTTTAAGTGAACAAATGGGCTGGTACTCATCTAATGGGAATACAAGTCCAGTGAGGTTACTTAGCATGTACTGGTTTCTCACTGTCTGAGTGGGAGATTACAGATAAGCAAAGGAAGAAGGCCACAATGATATGTTTAGGTAATAGATGTGAGTTGGATGACAGTATGCACTCATATTTAGCTTCTTATAGACACAGATGGTTAAATATAGAATTATCTATAGAGATGCCTGTATGCACGGAATGTGTGTGCTTTGCTCAGCCATGTCTGACTCTTTGTGACCCCTTGGACTGTAGCCTGCCAGGCTCCTCTGTCCTTAGGATTTTCCAGGCAAGAATACTGGAGCGGTTTGCCATTTCCCCCTCCAGGGTATCTTCCTGACCCAGGGATGGACCTCATGTCTCCTGCATTGCCAGTTTCTTTGAAACTGCATTTTCAGTTTCCCCACTGAGCCACGTGGGGAGTATACACAGAATAGTATACGCACATCTTTCTGCTCTGTCAGCTCAGAGGAACTAGAAGCAATGATACCCCAGCAGCATGAGCACACTTGGCACCCAGATCTTGGTTTCTGATTCCGTTCTCTATTAAAAGTGACAAGGAATGACTGCTTTTAGGACTGGGGCATGAAATATACAGGATGAGCCTAGTACTGAGCACCTCAGAGTTCAAGAAAATAAAGAAATGCTCAAAACATCATCAAAACAAGCACCATGGTGGAATATGCCTTGTAAATATGAAATGGAAGACTTCTTAACATGAGTTAGATGAAGAGTCACTGCCTGCCACTCTTCCTTCGCTCATTGAAAACTTGGGCTCTTGCAACTAATGGCCAACTCAAATACTCTCTCTTGTGAAGAGCTTTGGGCTACATCTCTTTCTGTCTCTCCTGTGAGCAGGTGAGACCCGAGTTCTGTTCCTTGGGTTCACAACCACAGTAACTTCCCCGGCTCTCACAGCCCAGTTTTGAAGATCAGGGCAACTTGAAACAAGGTGAGTGAAGAATAAATCACATTTCCAAGGAGAAAAATCAAGTCATTGCAACTCAATTATTAATGCGCAGAACTGTTATGTAATGTAGCAGCCCAATTAACAGGTGTCTCTTGGGGAATAATCAAGGCTTAATTTGGCATGATAATTAGTAACCTCCCCTCCCAGCTTTGGCTGGGGGCCCCTGCAGGACAGCCTGATGGCTGGTAATGAGGCAGTATCACTTACTCTGCAGCCGTGTTAATTGTGTCTTTCTGTTCATGGGGACAAGACAGATTTACCTGTTTCTAGATGCTGAGATGTGCCACTGGTCTGATAGAGCTGTGCTCATTTTCTGGTCTTGCCAGCCCTGGCCTTGCTGAAGGGCAGCAGTCTTAGACTTTTGAGATTTCTTTAATTGGCAGAGTTGTTGTAATGGCTACACTTCAGTCTTTTTTTTTTTAATAGACTGGGTGGCAGAGTTCCAGTTTTACAAGACATATGGCCAGGGTTGACACATTCAAAACAGGAAATTGTCCTGTTTTGTGTGTCTGTAATAATGGGTGACCACAGTCACCATGTCATAGCTGTCTATCCTGTGTGTCCCAGGGCATACCTGTTTGTTACAATAAAATACTAGATGTGAGTATGGTCACAGAGAGCAAAAACATGGACAATTACAAGAGTGTTTTATTTTTACCCAAAAAGGAAACAAACAAAAGAGCAGAGAAAGCACAGAGAAAAAGAGAAATAAAACTACCATAAGTCACCCATCAGCTGAGAGATATTAACATTCTGGTATGATATCTTTTCAGTTTTACACACACATACACAGGGGCTTCCCTGGTGGCTCAGAGGTTAAAGTGTCTGCCTCCAATGTGGGAAACCTGGGTTTGATCCCTGGGTCGGGAAGATCCCCTGGAGAAGGAAATGGCAACCCACTCCAGTATTCTTGCCTGGAGAATCCCATGGATGGAGAAGCTTGGTGGGCTACAGTCCACGGGGTCGCAAAGAGTTGGACACAACTGAGTGACTTCACACAGGTCTACATAATTATAGCTATTGATCTAGGTATGATTTCTTTGCAAAATTGAATTTGTAATGTGCATATTATTCTGTTAACATATTTGCTCTTGTTATGTGTGTTCGCCAGCCTCCTTTGTCCATGGAATTCTCCAGTCAAGAATACTGGAGTGGCTTGCCATTTCCTACTCCAGGGGATCTTCCCGACCCAGGGATCGAACCCACATCTCTTATGTCTCCTGCATTGGCAGGTGAATTCTTTACCACAGATTTTGAACACGGTCCACCCTGCATTTTCTTAAGCTGTCTTTTTCTGAAGTTTGAGAGCCACTGATCTTTGCTCTAAGAGTTAAGCTGATATAATACACATTTTCCCCCTTTCTGTTCCCTAAAATCCTTTATTAAGAACCATTTTCCTTGAATTCTACTTGAGAAAAGTTTTGAGCATCTAGATAGCTTTCCTGTTTTTGTTTTGTTCAGTTTTGTTTCACTATTATAGACATCACAACAGTGAACATCCTTATATATGCATCTTTGCTATATCTTGTCCCTGGGTTTCCCTGGTGGCTCAATAGTAAAGGATCTGCCTGCCAATGCAGGAGACACAGGTTCGATCTCTGGTTGGGAAGATCCCCTGAAGAAGGAAATGGCAGCCCAGTCCAGTATTCTTGCCGGGGAAATGCCATGGGCAGAGGAGCCTGGTGGGTTTGCAGTCCATGGGGTTGCAAGGAGTTGCACGTGACTGAGTGGCTAAGCACACACTCATGCACTCACACAGCTCACCCATAGAAGAGGTCAAAGGGTATGGCTCTTTGCAGGTTTTGGACTGCCTTTGGGGAACTTCTTTTTCTTGAAGGTCTGTGCATCTATAATCCCACAGGTACGTCTGAGTTCCCTCCTCCCATTGCTGCTCTGAAGTACATTTTTTAAAATTCCAGGTTCTGCAACTTTAGTGGTGAGGCAGGAAGCCAATAGAGAAAGTTTATTAAATTCTTATTTATGATTTCAATTTGTATCAGCCTTTGCCTTCCCCAAGCTTGAGGCAACACTTGGAGAACATCAAACTTGTAACTCTTAGCTGTGCTGATCTGAGAGAGGGGAGGTAGACAAGATGGGTAAAAAGTGCTGGATGGAAGGAACGTGCTACCCCACAAAGTAAAGTCTAGAAATAGAAGCAGTTTGGGTGGTTGAAGATCATTTGAGGCACTTTCTGAAAAGCCTAGGTTCAGAAGGGAAGCTCTTTTTTATCCTCTTCTTGATTCCTTCCTATATGGGTAGAAGAGAAGATCACAGTGAATTTACATGTGTGTGTTTAATTTTTTGGCATGCCACAACAATGTGTTCAGTTCAGTTCAGTCACTCAGTCATGTCTGACTCTTTGCAACCCCATGGACTGCAGCACACCAGGTTTCCCTGTCAATCACCATTTCCTGAAGCTTGCTCAAACTCATTTCCATCGAGTCGGTGATGCCATCCAACCAATTCATCCTCTGTTGTCCCCTTCTCCTCCTGCCCTCAATCTTTCCCAGCATCAGGGTCTTTTCAAATGAGTCAGTTCTTCGCATCAGGTGGCCAAAGTATTGGAGTTTCAGCTTCAGCATCAGTCCTTCCAGTGAATATTCAGGACTGATTTCTTTTTGGATTTACTGTTTTGATCTCCTTGCAGTCCAAGAGGCTCTCAAGAGTCTTCTACATCACCACAGTTCAAAAGCATCAGTTCTTCAGTGCTCAGCTTTCTTTGTGGTCCAACTCTCACAACCATACATGACTACTGGAAAAACCATAGGTTTTACTAGATGGACCTTTGTTGGCAAAGTAATGTCTCTGCTTTTTAATATGCTGTCTAGGTTTGTCATAGCTTTTTTTCTAAGGAGCAAGCATCTTTTAATTTCATGGCTGCAGTCACCATTGCAGTGATTTTGAAGCCCAAGAAAATGAAGTCTGACCCTGTTTCCATTGTTTCCCCATCTACTTGCCCTGAAGTGATGGGACCGGATGCCATGATATTAGTTTTCTGAATGTTGAGTTTTAAGCCAGCTTTTTCACTCTTCTCTTTCACTTTTATCAAGGGGCTCTTTAAGTTTGTCTTTGCTTTCTGCCCTAAGAATAATGTGTGTGTGTTTAAATATTTTTGATGGTATGCAGGATCTTAATTCCCTGACCAGGAATTGAATTTGTGCCTCCTGCAAAGGATGCGCAGAGTCTCTTAACCCCTGGATCACCAGAGAAGTCCCTTTTCCCTTTTTTGTGTTTGTTAGCTGGTTGGGCTTCCCTGGTGGCACAGAGGGTAAAGCGTCTGCTTGCAATGAGGAAGACCCGGGGAAGATCCCCTGGAGAAGGCAATGGCAACCCACTCCAGTATTCTTGCCTGGAAAATTCCATGGACAGAGGCTAGGGTTTACAGTCCATGGGATCGCAGAGTTGCACATGACTGAGCAACTTCACTTGCTGCCCATAGGCACCTGGCAGAGCAGGTAAGTTGAAACAGCAGACTGGCCCTGCCTTCTCTCACCAAGCCCTCCTCTTCTGTTGAGTCTGCCCTATAGAGCCCCCTTCTCAATGAAGCGTAGTAGTTGTCTGAGCTTCAGGCACCCGGAGGGTGATCAGAAACAGACCTACACTCAAAAAAGCAAAAACCACTGTCTTCCCAGCTATCTTGAGGCCATCATCTATTTTCTTACTTTCCTCTTTCTATTTATTTGTTACTGGTCAGTTGCTAAGTCATATGTGACTCTTTGTGACCCCAAGCACCCAGGCTTCCTTGCCCTTCACCGTCTCCCAGAATTTGCTCAAACTCATGTCCATTGAATCAGTGATGCCATCCAACCTTCTCATCTCCTGTCACCCGCTTCTCCTTCCTTCACTCTTTCCCAGCATCAGGGTCTTTTCAGGTGAGTCGGCTCTTTGCATCAGGTGGCCAAAGTATTGCAGCTTCAACTTCAGCATCAGTCCTTCCAATGAGAATATTCAGGACTGATTTCTTTTAGGATGGACTGGTTGGATCTCCCTGAAGTCCAAGTGACTCTCAAGAGTCTTCTCCAGCACCACAGTTTGAAAGCATCATCTCTTTGGCGTTCAGCCTTCTTTATGGTCCAACATTGTTTTTTTAAAATGGCTTATTTATTTTTTGGCTGTGTTGGGTCTTTGTTACTGTGAGAGCTTTTCTCTAGCTGTGGCAAGCAGTGCCTGCTCTCTAGCTGTGGTGTCCAGGCTTCTCACTGTAGGGGCTTCTGTTGTGGAGTACGTGCAGGCCTTTGTAGCGGCACATCCCGGGGTCCAGAGCACAGGCTCAGTAGTCTGTCGCGTGGGCATGGCTGTTCCATGGCACGTGGGATCTTCCTGGACCAGGGTTCAAATCTGTGTCTCCCACATTGACAGGCAGATTCTTTACGACTGAGCCTCCTGTCTCTTTTCTTCAATGAGGTATGAATAAACTTCTAAAATGAACTTCTTGTGGCTCATTTTTGGAAAACCCTTCCTTTCTCCCACCACTGCCCAGCGAGAGCCTGTTAAGATCTTTCCGCCATGTTCCTCCTGCCCCTACCTTGGACAGTACCACACCGAAATCCACCCCCACCCCCAAACGATTTAAGATGCTCTTAATTGCTTTACTGGAGGGAAATAGAACACCTTTTAAGCCAACAGCTGAGCGATTTGCTATGACAATTCTGCCACTGTGCATTCACTTAATTTCCAATTAATCAAACATTCAATAAATCATTAGGATAATTACACCTGCTCCAATCCTCTGGCCCCAGCACATTAACTCAGCTCAGGCACCCCTTGGACTGGCTGCGGGGAAGGTGCTCATTTGTCTGCCCTGGCTGGGTGCACAACTTGGCTCCCTGTGAGCCTTGAGAAATGACGGGTAAGAAATTGTAATTATTTCAGGCACCACAAGTTTGCTCGGATTCCTTCTTCTTTGCTTCTCACTCCAGTGCTTCCTCAACAACTTAAGCCAACATCAGAGAATCCTAGTAGCAGTGGCTGGTTAATTTCAGCAAGTTTTTTTTTTTTTTAATCATTTTTATTTCCCGACTGTGCCTCTTTTCTAATTACACCATCTCCCCAGGTGAGCGATAATTCCCTCATCACCATATATCTCAAGCACAGATTATTAAAATAATATAGCTTATGTCATATAAATGTAACAGAAAGTATCTTAAAGATGCTTTATTGAAAGCTGGTAAATTGGTTCAACAGATGAATGTTTTAAGGCCTGTTTTTAAAAGGTTGCACAAGTATAAACCCACTGAATTACTGCTGCAGTTTCACACGAGCGGATACAATTATTTTAAGCATCTAACTGTGCACAAGACAGATCTGAAAGAGAAGGAGCTAAATTCTCTGAGATTAATTAAAGGGTTTCATTTTGCTCTTGATTTAAAAATAAATTTCAAGCATGCATCACTTGTTATTCTCTTGAAGAATCTGCATTACAGGGTGTGTTTTTTTTATATATGTATATATATATATATATATAAAATACCGAAAATGTTAAGCTTCATGAGTTCTTCATACAATATAGCCAGCAGCTCATAAAAAAGAAGGGTTGACCTATTGTTGCCACAGCTTATTCTCCTGCCTATTTCTTTATACTTTTCCATTTGTGAAAGGTATTAATCTTAAAACTCATTTCCAAGGTAAGATGGTGCATTTACATGCATTTCCCGTAAGATTGCTCTCGATCCGATCTATGCCCATTGATTTAATTTCTTCTCCCTCTCAGAGCCAGTGGTGCTGAAGGGTTTATGGTAATTACAGTGTTGTGGGTTTCAGTGGAACAGCCGGCTCCCTGGTACCTTGAGTGTTGGTTTTGATTCTCACGAAGCTCACTCAGCCCCAGAGACCCTGAGGGGAGCATCTCCAAGGCTGGGGGCACAAGGTGGATGGGGAAGGATGCTGGCTGGTACACAGCTGGGAGGCACGGGGAGGCTGGAGAGAGGATGGCCTGGGGCTACTGGCCAGATGGATCACCGTTCTAAGGGGCCCCTTTAAGGTGAATCACTTGGCAGTTTTGAGAGTTGGCAGACGGTTCAGCCACCTGTGCTCATAGTGAAATGAGATACAGGAACCTAGGGGTTTGAAATATGCCGCTCACCCTTTGAGGGATGGTCCGGTGGTGCAGGAGGCGATATGCCTAGTAAGATTGGGGGCAGAGTGGGCAGGCAACTATAGCCCAAATGGCCAGGGTTCAAATACTCCAAACCAAAAAGCTCATCGATAACAGCACTGGCCAATAGAACATGATACATATGTCATGTTAGTTTTTCTAGTAGCCTCGTTCTCAAAAAAAAAAAAAAAGCTCAAAGAAACAGGTGAAAATCCATTAAACACAATGCTGTATGTCCCCGTAGTTTATTATATGTGAGGTATTATGTCAGCATGTCATCAATATAAATATGAAAGAGACAGCTTATGTTCCTTTTTGCAGTTAATTCTTTTAACTCCCATCGTGAATTTCAAACTTCCGGCACCTCTCCATCTGGACCAGCCTCGTTCCAAGTGTCTGGGAGTCAGCCACCTCCTGTGGCTACCATATCGGATGGTGCTACTCCAGGTTGGGGCTTCCCAGGTGGCTCAGTGGGTAAAGAACCTGCTGCGGTGCCAGAGATGCAGGAGGCGCGGTTCGATCCCTGGGTCGGGAAGACCCTCTGGAGGAGGGCACGGCAGCCCACTCCAGTATTCTAGCCTGGAGAATCCCATGGACAGAGGAGCGTGGTGGGCTACATCCATAGGGTCACAAGTCGACAGGACTGAAGTGACTTAAAATGCGTGCACTCTAGCTTATATGTAAGTAGAAGATTCCCAGCTGCAAGTGAAGGAATCTAGCTTCAAACAAGCTTCAGCAAGAAGAGACCGTTTCAACGTAACTGGATCTAGAAACCCAAAAGTTGCCTTCGGGAGAGCTGCCAACCTGGCCTCAACCTAGCTCAGCACCCAAGCCTCAGTCCAGTGCCTTCCATGGCGAGATGACGTACTTTAGTCATTCATTCTTGAATTCATTTATTCAGAAAACTTTGAAGCCTTGCCATAGGGTAGGCACTCTAACAGGCACTGCAGTCAAAACATTGGTATGACTAAAAATACACCCACGTCTCTGCATCTCTGCATTCCACTTCCTTGGTCCAGACATCATTTTTCAGGTGGACAATGCAGTATCTTCCTCTCCAGTCTCATGTCCATGCTCGATTTTGCTTGTCTCCAACTCATCTTCTGCCCAGACCCAGGGTTATCTTTCCCTTTCTCACTTGCAACTTAAAAAAATACAGTCACAACCTGAAAGGGCCCCTTTGTTTTATTTGGTGGGAATTCTTAGGACTTCAGGGCTGAGAGACAACATCTCACGTAGCCCTGAGAAATTCCTCTGAGAAGGCAGGGGAAGGAGTCAGGTGATAAAAAAAAGTTTGCAACAAAGGGGTCAGGTAGTCTGAACATCAAAGATGATTGTTAACAAAGGAAAACCAGATAGCTCAAGTTAAGGAATTTAGTTTTCTATGTATGGGAAGATGCAAGCATCTGGGCTCACTGAAATCATCCCTTTCATATGTTTCTCAGCTATCTGGGGCCAGCTCCTGCGTTTTCACATTCCCTGTCCTCAGCAAGCCAGCACGCTTGATCGCTATTAGATCACAGGTATTCTTCTCCTTCCTGAGTTCCTGTAGGGCTCACCAACTCACACCAGAGGGCTGCATTTGCTGATGACTGTGACATCCTTGCTTACCGATATGGAAATAAATACTCCATTTCACACAGCTCTGATCACATCACTCCCCAGTTTTTCAGGAGTAAGCCCCCTCCGCCATTGCTTATGGAGTTGAACCATAAATGCTAGGAAGAATCTTCATGACCTTGCCCCTGCTAACCTCCTCTTTCTCTCATCAAATTCCTTTAAACCCTAAACTCCAGACTGGGATTTCTCACCTTCAGCAGTATCAGCGTTTAGTGTCGGGTCATTCTCTGTAGGGTCCTATGCACAGTCGAGCAGCATTTCGACCTCTACCCTCTAGAGGCCAATGGCACCCCTCCCCGGCTATGACAACCCCAAACATCTGCAGACATTGCACATGTTCCTTAATGAGCAAAGCCCTGCCCTCATTGAGAACAACAGCTCCAAAAAAATAAACAAATAAATAAATAGAAATGTCAGTTTCTCAAACATACATTGTTCTCCCTTATTTTCAGGCTTCTGTACCTTTCTTCATTTCAGTTTTCTGATCCACCTTCTTACTCCTAGCTGGTAACCTCTGCTCACCTTTTGTAGCTGAGCCCTAACAACACCTTCTATGAAGCTTTCCTGACTTCTCCCGGGGTAGAAGGTATATGGCAAGGTACTCACATTCCGATAGGGGAGAGGGGAGATTCATCTTAGAGTGGTGCAGAGATAGGTTTATGGACTTAGAGACAGATTGCATGTGGGGAATTTGATGAGAAATGGACTATTTCCGGCCATGTCTGTAAACAAAGGGTGCCACAGTCATCAGGGATTGCAGCCACCACTGAAGGTGAGGGGGTGAGCCCTGAGGGAATTCAGGACGGAAAGAATGCTTTCTTTCTAGCAGTGCTGAGACTGTAGCCACTCCCCGTGGTGAACCCTGAGGAAACTCAGGATGTGAAAACACAGGATACTGGGCCCAGACACCTGAGGTGCAGATCAAAGGAATGGTTTCAGTGAGCCCAGACTCTTGCATCTTCCTGTACACAGAAAAGTGCTAAATTCCTTAACTTGAGATATCTGATTTTCTTTTAATTAACAATCATCTTTTGATGTTCAGACTCCCTGCCCTTTGTTGCAAAACCTTTGTATAATCTGGCACCTCCCTCGCTGCCTCAGAGCTGTTCTCTCAAGATGACTTGAAATTCTGTCTTCTGGCCTTGAAGTCCTAAAAACTCCCACCAAAGAAAACATAACTCTCAACTTTTAGATTGTGTATATATATATTTTAAGCTGACCATGCATAGGAAGAGGGCACCTTCCTGGTGGTTCAGTCAAGGCCCTCATGTACAGCCTTGAAGCAAGGATTCATATAAAAGCTGTGTATTGGAGAGGAAATCCTTGCAGTGATGGTGGAGGAATGGTGAAGTGACAAGGGGAAGAGGGGGCAATGGGCAGTTTGTTTCATTGAGCCACTGACCATTGTGTGTTAGCCGGAGCTTAATCCCGGTATAGGAACACATGGAACTTGTATAGGCACACACTGTAGATTTATCCTACCTAAGGTATTTATACCCCAACTCTATTAGTCACTGGTGGAAGGGTAAGGCTTCTCCAGTGTACCTTGTGGGCAAAGCAGTTGTAGCATCCAGCAAAAGAAATTCAGACATTGAACATGAACACCTGAAACGCCAGGCCATCAAGCCCTGACACTGGCACTGAAGGGATCTGCTTGAGGCCTATTCCCCCATGTCTGCCCCGCACAGTGACTCCAAGGTTAGGAGTCTACATAACTGTGAGATGGGCAGTGCGTGCCATTTTCAACAGAGGAGCTCATCAGGAGAGCTGACCCCTTTCTTAGAATAACAAGTGTTACCTCCTTGGGAGGTTGCCTTTGAGATTCTGGTGGCAGTTGAACTAAGGTCTCTCGAAGGCAGCGGAGAGTGAGGAAGCCAAGAGTGGAGACCGACTGCAGCTGAAGAATCTAGCTGTGGAGGCATCTTCGTGGAGATGGTCATTGATGCTGAGTCGCTAAGTTGTGTCTGACTCTCTTGGAACACCATGGATTGTAGCCCACTGGGCTCCTCCATCCATGGGATTTCCCAGGCAAGAATACTGGAATGGGTTGCTGTTTCCTTCTCCAGGGGATCTTCCTGATCCAGGGAATGAACCCACATCTCCTGCATTGGCAGATGGATTCTTTACCACTGAGCCACCAGGAGACAGCTGTTTAGTCGCTCAGTTGTGTCCAACTCTTTGCGACACCATGGACTGCAGCACACCAGGCTTCCCTCTCCATCACCATTTCCTGAAGCTTGCTCAAACTAATGTCCATTAAGTTGGTGATGCCATCCAACCACCTCATCCTCTGTCCTTCCCTTCTTCTCCTGCCCTCAATCTTTCCCAACATCACAATCTTTTCCAGTGAGTTGGCTCTTCACATCAGGTGCCAAAGCATTGGAACTTCAGCTTCAGCATCAGTCCTTCCAAAGAACATTCAGGACTGATTTCCTTTATGATTGACTGATTGGATTTCCTTGCAATCCAAGAGACTCTTAAGAGTCTTCTCCAACATCACAGCTCAAAAGCAACAATTCTTCAGCGCTCCGCTTTCTTTATGGTCCAACTCTCACATCCATTCATGACCACTGGAAAAACCATAGCTTTTACTAGATGGACCTTTGTTGGCAAAGTGATGTCACTGCTTTTTAATATGCCGTCTAGGTTGGTCATGACTTTTCTTCCAAGGAGCAGGCATCTTTTAATTTCATGGCTGCAGTCACCATCTGCAGTGATTTTGGAGCCCAAGAAAATAAAGTCTGTCACTGTTTCCATTTTTTCCCAACTATTTGCTATAAAGTGATGGGACCAGATGCCATGATCTTTGTTTTCTGAATGTTGATTTCCTTTGGGATGGACTGGTAAAGATGGAAGAGGTAGGATGTATGGGGGAGGGGATAACTGGAGAAGATTCTGTAACTGGGATTAGCTTTGCCCCTCCCCTGAAGTCTGTGTGTGGCAGTGGGGAGTGATGGATGCAGAGATGCCTGCCACTTGGGACCAAGCCACAACGATTGCAAATAAAAAGTTTCACAGACACTCCTCAGAATGAATTAAAGGGGCTAAACCTTATCACTCTCTCTCTCTCTCTCTCACACACACACACACACACACACACACACACACACGGAACAGGGAACCTTTTCCCTGAGGCAATGCAGGAGAAAGTTTTCATCTTTTTAAAACCCTGTTCTCCTGAATTATCTTCAAAAGTGCTTTAGAGTGTGGGACTGGGTTGAGGAGGAACAGATGAGGCTAGTGATTTTGAACTAGCTACAGTTTTATCTTGGTGCGTTATAAATATGTGATGCTACTTAACGTAGCAAGCCATCAGGTTAATAAACAAATGATTGCCAAATTTGTAATTGGCAGGGAAGGAGGTAATAATCTGTAAGGAGCTTTGTGTCCTAACCAATTTATTCTCTAACAGGACTTCATTGCCTCTGTCGCTGAAAACTCCCAAGGAGTCTTAAGAGCTAAAAACCCAGATTGGCTGAGCTTGGTTTCTCTAGCCTCTTTCCTCTTTTTTTTTTTTTTTTTTTGGCTTCATCTCCCACCCAGATAAGACACTTGGAAAACCCATTTCTTTAAAATGCTGCTGCTCACCTGGGCTAGTAATGCCTGGCTTGTTCTTTCTGGGAGGCTTTTATCCTGAGAGCTGGAAAGAAGTGAATTCCATGGCGGAATTCATTTTAAATCCTTGTAGGTTATGCAGAATCAGGAAATAAAATAGTGTGTTTCATAGGAACATTAACTAATACCATCCAATTTTCTTAGCAAAATATGAAGGTGCCTTGGGATTAAGGTTTAGTCTGCTACCTGTCTCCTTGGTCCAGGGGCTAATGCAGGTTCCCTTGTGGTTCAGCTGGTAAAGAATCCACCACAATGAGGAAGACCTGAGTTCAATCCTTGGGTTGTGAAGATCCCCTGGAGAAGGGAAAGGCCTGCACTCCAGCATTCTGGCCTGGAGAATTCTGTGGGTTCACAAAGAGTCAGACATGACTGAGTGGCTTTCACTTCACTTCACCATGCACAGTTGGCCAGAGTTCCAAGGTCCGACTCTAGGGGCCGCCATTCACCCCCCAGTCTATGCAGCTGTGCAAGCTCACCCTGCTCTTTTGTATTGATACATGGTAGTCCTGGTGAAAAGATGAGTTTGTGTGTGCCTATTTTTTTTTTTTTTTATTTTTTGGAGTTAGATTGCAACCTAAGTCCCTTCAGTTGTATCTGACTCTTTGTGACCCCATGGACTGTAGCCCACCAAGCTCCTCTGCCCATGGGATTCTCCAGGCAAGAATGCTGGAGTGGGTTGTCGTGCCTCCAGGGGATCTTCCGGAGCCAGGGATCAAACCCACATCTCTTGTCTCCTGCCTTGGCAGGCAGGTTCTTTACCACTAGCACCACCTGGGAAGCCCAACTGTCCTGAAGCAAATCCCACCGAAAAGAGTGACCACTGGCAGTTTTCTTCATTTCCAAAATGGGGATTTTAATACTCTTCCTCATAACACTGTTGTTAGAAATGATGCAAGAAATTTCTTTTGCACTTCCCTTCCTCTTGCCTAGACTGCTTACCCAGGCAAGCTGCTCTTCACTTTTATAAATCCACCTCAGATGCCATCTTCTTGGTATTCCTGATACCTAACAACTCCCCTAATTCCCACCACAGTTCCCTCTTCTTTCCCATACTTACGAATATACATGCAACTAGGAGATGAGAAGAACCATTGCAGGGTAAAGTTTTTTTTCTATTTTGTTTTATTTTGTTTTACTCATTTCTCTTATTTAGTGGGTGACTCTGCCTTCACATGCCCATTTCTGCAGCTA
Source organism: Redunca redunca (assembly GCA_006410935.1). Taxonomy (NCBI): domain Eukaryota; kingdom Metazoa; phylum Chordata; class Mammalia; order Artiodactyla; family Bovidae; genus Redunca; species Redunca redunca. The sequence continues at coordinate 1,415,324 of SJYQ01000330.1, read as the reverse complement.
AAATCTGATTGCTTGCTTACCTGCCTGCCCAGAACTTCCTCTTCTATCTTCTTGGAATGGAACCCATCCTGGAAAGGTCTGACTCATTCAGAAAGGACTGACTCTCCCTCCAACTCCTGGTAACTTGGGCTCTTCAAAACAGCATTTTCCTTTCCTCTGGGCATGGTGATTGGCTCACCAATGGACATGTGACCAGCTCTATCCAATGAGCTTTGTCCCTGGAAAGGAACCCATTTTCCTGAGGTTATGAAATGAATAGGATGGTGGCCTGAGATATCCGATGACCATGTTGTAGTACATCGGTGTCTAGACTGCATGTTTGCACCACTGGGAAATTTGTATGTTGGAAACCTAAGCCCCAAAGTGATGGTATTTGGAGATGGGACTTTGGGGAGTTAATTAGGTCATGAAGACGGAACAGTCATGAGTGGGATTAATGCCCTTATCAGAAGAGACAAGACCACTCCCGCCCAGCCTCTGTCTCTGCTTCTCTTAGTCTTCTTGCTATCACGTGAGGAAACACTGGGAAGGCGCCTGTGTGTGCTCAGTTGTTCAGTTGTGTCCGACTCTTTGCAGTCCTGTGGACTGTAGCCCACCCACCAGTCTCCTCTTTGTCCATGGGATTTCCTAAGCAAGAATACTGGACTGGGTTGCCATTTTTTGTCAGGGGGTCTTCCTGACCCAGGGATTGAACCTGCATCTCCCAGGTCTCCTACATATTCTTTACCACTGAGCCACCTGAGAAGCCCACGATGAGAAGGTAGCCACATGCAAATCAAGAAGCGGGTTTTTAATGGGGCATCATTTCTGCTGGTACCGTGATCTTGGATTTCTTATTCTTCAGAACTGTGAAAAATAATTTTGTTCTTTAATCCACTGAGTCTATAGTATTCTGTCAGAGCAACCTGATTGGACTGAGACACTAGGGAAGGCCAATCTGAACACAAAACAAACGTAAAAGGATGTTCGTTTCAGAAATCACTGGAGTGTTGGCACCTATATCTAACTGAGCCTGGAGCCTTAAACTTCTCAGTTTTGTAATAAAGCAACCCCCCCCTTTGTTGTTGTGTGTATATGTTAGTTCTAGACTGTGTACCATCCAATGGAGGCTCATCTACAAGAGAAATTTGAGAGCAGGTATCTGCTTGACACATTTGACACTCATTATGTCAAATTCAAAAATGCCCAACTCAGAGGTTTACAGGCAGAGATTTAACAACCCCAAATTGCGCATAGTCAACCAGATGGATTAAGATAGCCTGTGAGCCTGAGACATGGAAGTCATTTTTTTTCCCCCCCAGAAATATAGTGATTTTTATATGTCACATTCCGGATTGACTCTCCCTGTCAGCTCTGCAAGCGTCTTTGGAACTGACAAGTGATAAACCAGTTGAAAGCCCCAGTCACGAGGTTTGGTTATTGATGATGCTGCTGGACCAGGGATGTGCCATTAGTCTGTTCTGTGGGCGCTGTGAGTCTGAACATGGACCCAAAGGAAAGACTGGGTTCTTCAGGCGTTCCCTCAATTGACCCAGAGGGAGAGTGGCTCCCGCCCAGAGGAGTCCTCCAGTTGAATGCATGAGAATGTCTGTCTTTGTTTTCTTTCAAAGCCAGTGATTAGTTCTCACCCAGTTGGTGGATGTTTTCTGTGGAAAACCTGACCGCTGAGTTCCATGACAAGATGTCTCAGTCCTTCACTTTCATTGTCTCACTGGAACAAAGTTACTGTACCAAATTATAATGGCAGCTAATATTTATTTATCTGTCCTTTCCAGGTAGCCGGTAGGCTGGAACTATTCCAAGTGCTGCTATGAAGTGGTGAATCCTCCATCCTTGTTTTTATTCCAGTGCATGCTATGCTAAGTTGCTTCAATCCAGTCCAACCCTTTGTGACCCAGTGGACTGTAGCCCCCCAAACTTCTCTGTCCATGGGATTCTCCAGGCAAGAATGCTGGAGTGGGTTGCCATGCCCCGCTCCAGGGGGTCTTCCTGAGCCTTAAGTATCCTGCATTGGCAGGCAGGTTCTTTACCACTAGCGCCACCTCGGAAGCCCCATTTATTTCAGTGGGAGATATCAGTGATAAAGAAGTAAACACATATGTAAACAAGATAATTATGGGTTTTGATAAATTACATAAGGGAATCTGTATAGGGATGCAATAGAGTAATTGATGGTGTGATAGTTGGTGGTGGTCAGAGAGACCCATCTTTAGAACAACTTGTTCCAAAATGAAGCCGTCTCAGAAGAGGTTAACACTTGAGTGGAGACCTAAGGGTGCAGGAGGAGCAACCAAGGATAAGTCAAGAAAGGGTGAGCCAGGGCAGGTGAACAGCAGGGGCAAAGCCCTCGAAGCTGGAAAGAGGTTGGCAAAGTGAAGAAACAAGCACGAGATCAGTGCTGCCGGCAGGTGGCAAGTGAGAAGGGAGATGCTTCGGCTAGAGCAAGAAACAGGAGGCACTCCATTTGTGCTAGGACCTATATAAGTGGTAGGAAACTTGGGTTTCCTTCATGAGTGTTTCCCTATTTGCTGATGGAGTAGGTGCTCCTGAAGGATGGAGCTTATTGCTGGGTAGCAAAACTATGATTGAACAGTTCTCTTTGCAGGATCCATCTACTTCACCCTGATAGACTGCCACCAAGATGTTTTTTGTTGTTGAGTCGCTGAGTCTTGTCTTTGTAATCCTATGGACTGCAGCACACCAGGCTTCCCTGTCCTCCACTATCTCCAGCAGTTTGCTCAAATTCATGTCCCTTGACTTGGTGATGCTATCTAGCCATCTCATTGCCCCCTTCTCCTTCCTTCAATCTTTTCCAGCATCAGGGTCTTTTCCAGTGAGTCAGCTCTTCACATTAGGTGGTCAAAGTACTGGAGCTTCAGCTTCAGCATCAGTCCTTCCAATGAATATTCAGGGTTGATTTCCTTCAAGATTAACTGGTTTGATCTCTTTGCTATCCAAGGGACTCTCGTCTTCTCCAACACCACAGTTCAAAAGCATCAATTTTCTGGCATTCGGCCTTCTTTATGGTCCAACTCTCACATCTGTACATGACTACTGGAAAAACCATAGCTTTGACTATACAGACCTTTGTCAGCAAAGTGATGTCTCTGCTTTTTAATATGCTGTCTAGGTTTGTCAGAGCTTTTCTTCCAAGGAGGAAATATCTTTTAATTTCATGGCTGCAGTCACCATTGCAGTGATTTTTGAAGCCCAGGAAAATTAAATCTGTCACTGCTTTCACCCCCATCATGATGTTAGCTGGTTTCTAAGCCATAGATGGATCCCAGAGAAGATGGGGCAGTGCCCATTTGGCACAAGTATCGTGAGGGTTACAAAGACATCGCAAATGTAGATCTCGTAACTCAGTGTCAGGCAGAGCCAGTGCAGGATACAGAACAGAATGTGTCCTCTGCTGGATGCTTTGTCTCCTCTTCACGTAATTTAAAAAATTTGATTGTGGTAAAATACACGTACTGTGATGTATACCATTCCAACCTTTTTAAAGTCTACGGTTCAGTAGTATGAAATATATTCACATTGTTGTATAACTAGTCTCTAGAACTTTCTCATCTTGCAAAACTGAAAATGTATGCTCCTTATAGGGCAAGTCTCCATTTCCTGTCCCCCAACCCCTGACAACCACCATTCCTACCTCTGTCTCCACGAGCTAGACAAGTCTAGGGACCTCATGTAAGTGGATTCATACAGGTTGTTTGCCTTTTGTGACTGGCTTGTTTCACATAGTGTAATATCCTCAAGGTTCATCCTGTTGTAGCTTGGCTCACAATTTCCTTCCTTTTTAAGGGCTGGATAATATTCAATTGTATGTATAGCCCACATTCTGTTTATTCATTCATTCATGGATGGACACTTGAGTTGCTCCAGTAGTGTCTGACTCTTGGGACCCTGTGGACTATAGCCTGCTGGGTTCCTCTATCTGTGGGATTCTCCAGGCAAGAATACTGGAGTGGCTTGCCGTTTCCTACTCCAGAGAACCTTCCTGGCCCAAGGATCAGACCTACGTCTTTTACGTCTCCTGCATTGGCAGGCAGGTTCTTTACCACTAGCAGCACCTGGGAAAAGCCCAATATTCCACTGTATGTATAGTCTACATTTTGGTTATTCATTCATCCACGAATGGACCCTTGAGTTGCCTTGACTTTTTGTCTACTGTGAATAAGGCAGCTTAGACCATGGGTATACAAATACCTCTTTGGGGCCTTGCTTTCAATTTTTGTGAGCTTCTTCCGCAAAGTGGTAATGCTGGATTATATGCTAACTCTTGTTTCTACTTTTGAGGGACCACTATATTGCTTTCCATGGTGGCTGCAACATTTTACATCTGCTAACTATGCACAAAGGTTCTCATTTCTCCACGTCTTGGCAAACCCTGGTTATTTTCTTTTCTGGTTTTGTTTTGCTTTGTTTATAATTGTTTTCCTAATGGGAATGAGGTGTTCAGGTCATGTCTTCTTGGCTATCTCCTTGGGAGGTGTGCCATTTGTAGAATAACTGGCCATCTTTCATCTTCTCACTCCCACCCACAACTTCCTGGAGAAAGCTGCATAAACCATTGAGAGAATCCTTACCTGGAGGGTAAACAGAATGAGACTTTACCCAGAAGAACCGTGCCATGTGTTCAGTACCATGTTTGTTTGGTGTTTATGAGAATCCACAGATTTCTCTAAAATAATTGAGGGGAGTTCTTGAGTTTCCCTCTTGTGAACTTGAACGTCTCCAAGCCATACCCATTTAAACATGGCTAAAATGCTGTTTCTCTCTGAGTGTCATGCAGCCCATAATTAAATGATTTGTAGGAGCAGTCTGAATGGAGGGCCCCGTTCATCAATACTGCATGAATTATGTAGGCATATCTTCATTTTTACGTTATTTATCTCGGCGGCCAGATGGGTATGTTGGCTGTAATATTCATCAGTAAGAAACCCAAATGCAGCTTTGGCACACCAACATCTGTGCCTGGTCTGACCACCCGGGGGCTGGAGTGCATGTTTGTGGGGACAAGGGGACCTCTGCTTCTAGGCAATTCAAGGGTGCTCCAGGTTCTGGAGGTTGACCCTGGATTAGTCACCCCTAAGTAGCTCCATCAGAGCTAAGAAGGAAGGCTCTGAGAGACGCATAGACATCTGGGAGGGTTTGGCAGTGTCCTCAGAGTGGCGAGGCTGACACCGATACCATTTTCACAACCTGTTCATCTTGCTTTTTAATGCTAGTGTAAAGCTTACAATAGTAACAACAGCTAATATTTAAGAGGGCAGTATAATACAGTGAATGCCATAATACAAGAGTTTATATCCCCCCACAAGTGTTTATATCCCCCCCCAGATTTGTACATTGATCTAACCAATCTGATTAGGTTGTTTTTCAGTCCCTGTTGTGTCCAACTCTTTGAAACCCCATGGACTGCAGCACTCCAGGCTCCCCTGTCCTTCACTGTCTCCTGGAGTTTGCTCAGAGTCATGTCTGTTGAGTCAGTGATGCTATCTAAACATCTCACCCTCTGCCACCCCCTTCTCCTCCTGCCCTCAGTCTTTCCCAGCGTCAGGGTCTTTTCCAGTGAACTGACTCTTCACAACAGGTGGCCAAAGCAATGGAGCCTCAGCTTCAGTGCCAGTCCTAATGTGGTTAGGAGGTGGGACCATTGGAAGGTGATCAGGTCATGAGGGTGGAGCCCTCATGAAGGGGATTAGTGCTCTTATTAAAAAGACCGAAGAGAGCTCACCAGAGCTGCCTGGTAAGGTGCAAGGAGAAGATGAGTGTCTGCATATCCTCACCAGACACTGGGTTTGCTGGTGCCTTGATCTTGGATTTCCCTGCCTCTGAAACTATGATGAATAGATGTTATTTCTAAACCACCCAGTTTCTGATATCTTTGTTATAGCAGCCCCAATAGACTGAGACAGTGGATAAAAGTGGGGCTTAAGTCCTGGTTCCCCCCACTAAGTACTCTGTGGCTTCAGATAAGAATTTTGTCATATTTCTCACCTGGACAATGACATACTACCGGCACGTGGTGTACAAAGTCTTCGTGAGGATTACTTGAAACTAGGTAGGTCATAAAATACAGCACTATACAACCATGGATAAAAGAGAGAACAATTTAGAAGGTGCAGCTATGGAGTGATCTCAAAGGTCTCCTCTTGACAAAGATACAAAGGGAAAAATGCTATATAGCGGGGTTTCCCTGGAGGCTCAGATGATAAAGAATCTACCTGCAACGTGGGAGACCCAAGTTCAGTCCCTATGTCAGGAAGATCCTCTGGAGAAGGGAATGGCTACCCAATCCAGTGTTCTTGGGGTTTCCCTGGTGACTCAGACAGTAAAGAATCTGCCTGCAATGCAGGAGGTCTACTCATAATGAAAATTCGAAGGGCAAAATGTTATATTGAGTATGTTCCTATTCAAGTAGCAAAAAGAAATACAATTATAGATAGAGTGTGTTTGCATATACATAGCATTTCTGGAAGGTTCCACACCCAAAATTAACTGGCTTCCTCTGGGGAAGGTAACTGACAGGGGATGTTTCACTTACTATTTTATATTGTGGTCTTTATGTTTGATTTTATTATGTGCATATGTGAATATTTTTAAAGCCATGGTCTCATTTTTAGAACAAAGAATGACATACAGAAGTAAATATTTGTCCTAAGTGAAGATATTTAAAAAAAAAAAAAAAAGAATAGAAACCTGTTTAGTAGCTGGTGACGAGCTTTTCTGACTATGTTCTTTAGGTCTAGGGCTTCCCTGGTGGTTCTGCCTGTAATGCTGGAGACTTGGGTTCGATGCCTGGGTTGGGAAGAGCCCCTGGAGAAGGAAATGGCAACCCACAGCAGTATTCTTGTCTGGGAAATCCCGTGGACAGAGGAACCTGGCAGGCTATGGTCCTTGACGTTGCAAAGAGTCGGACAAGGCTTAGCAACTAAACCACCATGACCACCTTTGGGTCTTAACCTGAGGGATCTGGGTGTCCTGCCCAAGGGTTCCCACCACTTTCCCAATTTCACCCCATGGCGGAGCAGAGAATACCAAGCAGGCATAAACCAAGAGGGAAAAAAGGAGAGCCAGGAAGATGGGCCCTTGGCGAAGGCATGCATGACGCCCACTTAGCAAGAGGGGAGAAGTGGGTATTTTCCTCAGTGTCAACGTGTAAGAGTTCTGCTGAGTCATCAGTTCTAAAACTCCACATCTAGGGCACATTTCTCTTTATTCTGTAAAGGAATCCAAAACTAAGAGTATCATTTTAATGTATTTTATGGGGCTCTGTATTCTCCTCAAGCATCAGGCTGTTCACAGTTTGCCTTTTTTTTTTTCCCTGCTGTGTTCTTCATTTGATTTATCAGAGATGATCCTTTGTAATTCAGTTTGATATTGTTCCCTGTATCTGATGATAAACACTTGAGAGGAACCAGGAAATCTATTTTTGTATTAAATAATAACACTGGCCCTTTCATTATCCTTTCAGAATTGCAAATCAACTTTGCTCTCTTCCGCTAAGAGAGAGGATCTGAGATTTGTTCAGTTTGACTCCTGCATCATTATGCTGTTCGATGTTAAATAGAATGAGACTTTGTTTGGCATAGCCAGGAGGGGGCAGTATATTCCCTTTTTACTGTTACTAAAACTGAATCCAATTTCCTGCATAGAAAGAGCTCACCTCTTTTCTCTAGACCTTGACTGGTTTTTCCCCCATGGAGGGAAATTTTTGAGCTTCACTGTGACTCTAGTTTTATATAATAGTCCCATTAGGTTTTAATTAAGAGTCCTTGCAAATTGCTTCCTGTTAATGGACAAAAGCAAATCTTGCACCTGCAGAAGAGAACTTTCCCTCAACTTTGTGTTAAGTTGCTTCAGTCGTGTCTGTCTCTTTCTGATCCTAAGGATTATAACCCACCAGGCTCCTCTGTCCATGGAATTCTCCAGGCAAGAATACTGGAGTGGGTTGCCATGCCCCCCTCCAGAAGATCTTCCCAACCCAGGGATCAAACCCACGTCTCCCGCATCTCCTGCACTGACCGGCAGATTCTTTAGCACTAGCGCCACCCCGGAAGCCAGGCTTTGTAAATGAGATGAAATCCGACCTGTCCTCAGTCTTGTGTAGGCGATGGTAACATGGCGCCAGGTGAACGGCAATCAGTAAAATGCTTTGGCGTGTTCAGGTCCCGGTAAAAAACGAGAGGAAAGAAGAATGCCTTTAAAGTAAACAGCTACCGTCCTTGTAATCTTCCACTGCTTCAGCCAACGTACTGCATTCAACCACGCGTGGCCGCCCGAAGACCAAGTTAGCAAGGAATGTTGGAACTGAAACCCGCAGTGTGCAAACACACTTCTTTTTCCGCGGCTCCTTCCTCCTTCCCCTTGTCTTTGAATACCATCAGCTTATGTAACTGCTTTGTTCCTTACCCGGGTACCTAATATATCTGTCTAGTGTTTAGGAATGCCGAGTGTTCTCTGTGGGATGACTTGGGGGTGGTTTGGGAATTATTACTGGCTGCGCTATAAGCGTCTGGGGAGGGAAACAAAGACACCGCCAGGACCCAGCTCACAGCTCCTGATGACGCTGCCAGTGTGCTGCCCAGCGGGGAGCCAGGCAGTGCCGACCCAGAGGGGTGACCGCACGCACGGGAAACTCCTCGTGACTCTCACGCATCTGGCTATATGGACGCAGGGCTTTAGATGTACCCTCACAAGTCACAGTTTTACAGAAGGAAGGGGTCACTCTCATTTCTTGCCTCTTTGTATGTACCCCCCACCCCAACCTCCAACTGGGCATCTCTAAAGGATATTTTCTTAAGGATCCAAGTTCTCATTCGTCTTCATTTTCCAGTTGTTACTTTTTTTTTTTTTCATTTCCCCCCTGCTTCCACCTACACCAGCTGAAGCACAAGGCAAAAATTAGATTATACACAAATTGTACACTGATTTATTAGCCTGAGCCAGGACTTTAATGAGAGGAGAGGAGACAGTATAAACAGCTCTTGGGAGATCTGTGTGAGTGGAGTTCGGCAGCTATGCAGTTTCCGTGTGAATTGGGTCTGGGGTACCCTAGCTCTTCCTTCCTAGACGTGAGCCTGAGGAATGGGCCCACTTAGAGATGCCCAGTCACTTAGCACAAAGTCTAACACATACAAGCACCTCCTTGAGTACTGTATTGATTTCAGTAGGACCCATCCGACTTCTGCCTTGAAAGTCGATTGAGTCTTTCATATTTCCCTTTGCATGTTACTTCATTTCTCTGTTCCTCATCTTACGTCATTTGAGCAAGATAATTCCTAGAATATTTTCGTTCAGTCTCTAAATCACGTCCAATTCTTTGTGACCCCATGGACTGCAGTGCACCTGGCCCTCACTATTTCCCGGAGTTTGCCCAAGTTCATGCCCACTGAGTCAACGATGCCATCCAACCATCTCATCCTCTGCCTTCCCCTTCCCTGTCTGTCTTCCACCTTTCCCAGCGTCAGGGTCTTCTTCGAATATAGGATTTCATTATTTTGCTTTGAAATCATAGAGCCTCTTTTGGAATCTGAGCTATAGCTCTTATGCACTTAGAGACAGAAGAAAATTCTCTCAGGTCCCTTTACCTTCCCCATCTGGAAAATGGGGAGATCATACTAGTTCAGCCTTCATGGGTTTGTCCTGATGCTTCTGTGAAATAATGCAGTTGGGTTCTTAGCATAGGGTCAGCTGCACTGTAAAGACGTGACAGTCTGACACTGTTTATTCTCTTTTTTTCACCTATTGTTCCCTACTTTTTCATTCTGCATTCTGGCAAATTTCTTCAAGCAGCACCACTTCTAACAGTCACATCTGAAGTGGAGCTTCTACAAGACGACTCTGGGGTCATATTTTTGCCCATAAGCAATTTTCAGCTTGGGGAAATACAGGGTTGCAGTTTACTCATCAAATAACTGAAAACATAACTTTAGCAAATTTCTCTCTTGTGTAAACAGTTAAAAACATCTCTCTCTCCTTATAGAGGAGGCAAGTTTCCTTGAGCCCAACTGTATTTTGAATGTTTCATAACCTTGAAAATTGTTCATCTCTATGAAGTAATCCCTTTTATTACATAATATAAAGGGAAGATAAAGTTGTTAATTCTCGATGCATCTGAAGTGGTGACATGCAGCAAACAGCTCATTATCTTCCACACAAAGCGCAATTACTCAGTATAGGCAAACCTTCTTTCCGAAGCTGCCTTATATTTGAGCTTCCCCATGCTGGCTAATGCCGGATATTGATTCTGAATAATTCAAATAGCAATAAAATTGGGTTTTCATGACAGTCAATCAGAGGCATTTTATATTTAATGCTCAATGGAAAAAGCACAGTGTCTTCTTACCTTCTGAATTTCAAAGCCATTAAAGTAATTGTAGGTCATTAAGCTAAATTTCTCTGCATAATCGGGATAGTTAATCTAATTCATGTTCCATTCAAAACAGTGAAGAAGAACTGATGAATTTTTAGTTAAAGCTGTACATGTATATATGGACATGTCTGTGTATCTGTCTACCTGTATCTATGTATGTACACACATACTCAGTCAAAGTAGTGTTTCTCTTACCAGCATTCATTTCATTTAATGCAGTCAACAAAGCATATGGGGATGTCTTTAAATAATTCATTTGATCCTGTTTTTCAGATATTCTCATGGCCTCAGATATGAGATATGCAATGGAAATATTCCATACTAAACTAAGTAGCTTCATTTTTTAAATTGATTATTCTCATCTCTTATTTCTCAGCCACTATTGCACAATACATAATTATATATTTCAGAGAGAGAGAAGTAAGGAGGGAGGTAAGGGGTCTCCAAGCCCTAGAGATTCTTTTTTATTTATTTATTTATTTATTTTTTGTTGTTGTTGTTTTTTTTTTAATATAAAAAGCACAATTTATTAATACAAAGGACATAAAGCAGATACACATAGTTGATTAAACTAGAAAAAT
>SJYQ01000330.1:1346438-1404181 GCA_006410935.1 Redunca redunca | reverse complement strand
TTTCAGTTCAGCTCAGTCGTGTCTGACTCTTTGCAACCCCATGGACTGCAGCACACCAGGCTTTCCTGTTCATCAACAACTCCCAGAGCTTGCTCAAACTCATGTCCTTTGAGTCGGTGATGCCATCCAACCATCTCATCCTCTGTCATCCCCTTCTTCTCCTACCTTCAGTCTTTCCCAGCATCAGGGTCTTTTCCAATGAGTCAGTTCTTCGCATCAGGTGGCCAAAGTATTGGAGCTTCAGCTTCAGTGTCAGTCCTTCCAATGAATATTCAGGACTGATTTCCTTCGGGATTGACTGTTTTGATCTTCTGTTTTAGTTTTTTTTTTTCTTAAAGCTTCCCAATTGATTCTAATATTCAGTCTGGAGTAACAAGCGTGGCTAGTCTAATTCACTCACTCTTTCACTCATTTATCCAAAAATTGCTTATCAAGTGCCTGCCTTGTTTTACAGTCCTGCAGGCATTCTAGTGACTGACAAGATGAGCATGGTGGTCTCCTGAAACCTTCAAACAAATCTACTAGAAAATCTAAAAATGCTGATCAGTTCAGTTACTCAGTGGTGTCTAACTCTTTTTGACCCCATGGACTGTGGCACACCAGGCTTCCCTGCTGATAATAGACCAAAATAACAAAGACAAGAGTATATGTATAGCTGCCTGGACAGCCTAATATCTCTGCCTCTAGGAATGTTATCAAAACCCTACAGTGTGATTTGTTACTGAAGGGTTTCTGACTGGCTATAGAGTTTACTCATTCTGTTCTAAGTTAAGACCTGTAAACCTTAATATGATTAGCCTTCTGAATCCATGGATTTTGGGCTTCCTCTTCGGTAGCTCAGCTGGTAAAGAATCCACCTGCAATGCAGGAGACTCTGCTTCTATTCCTGGGTTGGGAAGATCCCATGTAGAAAGGATAGGCTACCCACTCCAGTATTCTTTGGTTTCTCTGGTGGCTCAGATGGTGAAGAATCCGCCTGCAATGTAGGAGACCTGGATTTGATCCCTGACTGGGAAAGATCTCCTGGGGACATGGCAACCCACTCCAGTATTCTGGCCTGGAAAATCCTCATGGACAGAAGAGCCTAGCGGGTGACTGTCCATGGGGTCGCAAAGAGTTGGGCATGTCTGAGTGACTGAGCACAGAGCACAGATCTATGGATTTCACTTCCATGGATTCAACCAAATACAAATTGAAAATATTTGAAGAAAAATTCCAGAGAGTTCCAAAAAATAAAATCTGAATTTGTTGCATGCCAGCAACCCTTTACATAGCATTTGCTCTGTGCTTACAATTATTTACATAGTATTATCATTGTGTTTGATATTATAAGTAACCTAGATATGATTTAAAGGGCTTCTGTGGTGGCTCAGATGGCAAAGAATCTGCCTGCAATGTGGGAGACCCAGGTTGGATCTCTGTGTCAAGAAGATCCCCTGGAGACTGGAATGTCAACCAACTCCAGTATTCTTGTCTGGAGAATTCCATGGACAGAGGAAGCTGGTGAGCTGCAGTCCATGCGATCGCAAAGAGTTGGACTTGACTGAGCAGCTAACACACAGAGAGATGATTTAAAGGAAACAGGAGGCTGTGCTTAGGTTGTATGCAGATACTGTGCCATTTTATGTAACAGACTTGAGTATCCCCAGATTGTGGTATCTCTGAAGATCTTGGAGGGAATCTCCAGCAGAGACTGAGGGATGAATTCACAATCACAGATTTGTTTGTTTGAAGGTAGGAATTTCTGTGAAAGCAGGATTCTGCCTATTCACACTTTGGGCTGAAGTTATGTCCTATGTTAACTTCAGTCCAGTTTCTTTCCACCTCTGGGAAGAAGTGGTCCTTCTCATGGTTAAGTGCTGATGCCTGTAGGACAAACGAGCTTTGGGAAAAAGCTGTTTAGAAGAGAGAATGGCCCCATGAGGTGTCTTCCTAAAATGTGCATGGAATGCCTCTCTTTAAGAAGAGAGAATAGCTTATCAGAACCTCAGGTCTTAATATGCTGACAGGTGTTTCCGCTTCTTCAGCATGTTCCTCCAGGAAATAATTTGGAGGGTTTGGAAATAACCACGGAGATAATCTTGATGCTCTTTAGATATGCCTGGGCTGTATGTTAAAAAGATAATTTCCCACCTTGGCAATCCCTCCTTGCTTTGATTTGAGTATTTGTTTCCCTAAAAGAAGCCTAGAGTAATTATAACTCTTTATCTATCTGGAGAGGAGGAGGGCATCAGAACAAAGTCTGAGAAGACATGAAGGATTTATTGGGAAGACATAGAATTGTTCACCAGCGCAGTCACTGAAGATGGGGGAACAATGGGTTGGGAGTATTCATTTGTTCTCCCTTGTGTTCACTAGGGGCCATGAGATATATCATACAGTAAGCGGTAAGTACGCGGGATCCATCTATTCAGTCCTGAAAAGGGCATTGGATCCAAGGATGATAATAATGCCGTTGGGCTTCCCTGGTGGCTCCTATGGTAAAGAATCCACCTGCAGTGCAGGAGACTGGATCCAACCCCTGGGTTGGGAAGATCCCCTGGAGATGGAAATGGCAACCCACTCCAGTATTCTTGCCTGGAGAATTCCACAGACAGAAGAGCATGGTGGGCTACAGTTCATGGGGTCACAAAAGAATTGGACACCACCCAGTGACTAAGGTGCACATGTGCGCGTGCACACATGCACACGATGATGTCATTGGTTACCAAGGAAGCTGGTCATTTTGTGGCAAATTTTCACTAATGAGTAATAAGGACTTTTATATGAGATGCCAGTCTCCTGGAGCTCCACACTATTTTCAGAATCATCATTAGAGACACTGAGACCAGATTGACTTTTAAATGGATTATGGAATTCTAGAGATGAAAGACACTTTAGTCATTTATTGGATGTTTCTCATACCTGGCTGAGGATCAGAAGCATGATTGAACTTTGTCAAGATGCCCAGTCCCTAGTCTGTTTTCCTGAATCAGAATCTCTAAGCATAAGGTCTAGAGATCAATTTGGAGGGCTTCCCAGGTGGTGCTAGTGGTAAAGAACCTGCCTGCTAATGCAGGAGACGTAAGAGCCATGAGTTCAATCCCTGGGTTGGGCAGATCCCCTGGAGGAGGGCATGGCAACCCACTCCAGTATTCTTGCCTGGAGAATCCCCATAGACGGGGGGCCTGGCGGGCTACAGTCCATAGGGTTGCAAAAAAGTGGACATGACTAAAAGTGCCTTAGCACACACACATAATTCGTGATTATAGACCACAGTGATTAAAAACCTGAGCTCTTTTAGGACAGTGAAAATATTCTGTATGATACTATAGTGATGGGTACATGTTTTTATACATGTGTCCAAACCCATCAAATATGTAACACCTAGCATGAATCCTAATGAAAACTGTAGGCTTTGGGGGGTACTATGTTCAGCATAGGTACATCAGTTGTAACAAATGTACCCATCAAGTGGAGGATGTTCATGATGGGGGAGGTTATGTATGGGGGGCAGTGGTGACTTAGGAAATTTCTGTGTATTCCTCTGAATTTTGCTATGAATCTAAAACTGCTACCCAAGTAAAGTCTTTAAAAAACCAGCCCCTCCCTCCAACAAATGAGCAAACCCTAAACTGAGGAATCTGACAGAGCTGGTTTCTCATTCATTCCATTGTGATGACTTGCTGGTAGACAGAAGAGGAAGTCCTCACTGCAGAGCTGATGATGGTCAGAATGCATTCTGATTGGCGGGTGCATGCTGTCCGGGGGTGTGGTGGTTAAATAGTGTGGGTAGTACCCTTGTCTGTGCAAAGGGTCACAATAAAAGCAGAATCCCTCCAAGAGTCTGGGGGACTCGAGGCTCGGTCCTGGCATCATTAGGGGTGTAGCACATGGATGTGCTGCCTTTTGCCGTGGATGGCTTAAAGCACTTCCGCACAGTCTGCCTGAATGTGAAGCTCCAGTCTTCTCACCAGCTTGCACAGACCTCTGCCTGAATTACACAGAGTTCAACAGCTTTATTTATAGTCTTTTTTTTTTTTTTTTTTTTGCTTTGGATCCTGGCCCACATCTGTGAGCTTGGCAGTTGTGTGAAGTCTGACCCGTCCGTTCAACTCTCATTGAATGTCTGTAAATGCCCTTTGTTGAACACTGAGCACTGAAGGGTTTGTATAGATGTATTTGTTTTGTTCAAAAAGAAAATAATATCCTCAGGGCTGAGTTTTGAATTCACAAGATTGCTAATCATTGATCATAACAGCTCAAATTTGCAGAATCCTTGACATGGATTATCTCGTTTAATCCTCTCAATAAAGCTGGGGGTGAAGGTACTAATATCCCCACATTAGGAAAAAGGGCCTTGGTGCAGGAAGTTAAGTAAGTTATTTAAATTGCCCCAGAGTGTAAGTGGACTAGCTGGGATTTGGGTCCATATCAATCAGAAGATTGCTTTCTTAATGGCTCTCCTAAAATACCTCGGGTGATGTCTCTCTTATCCAGATGTTCTTTCTTCTGGGTAACTCTTCATCTCTCCCTACAAGTATATTCTTTGCAAAGGAGATTTCTACATGTAGCACTAAACATCCGCTTCGCTACCTTCCCTTCCCTTCCTTTTCTCTCCAGCAGGGACCACATAAATTTCACTTAAAAATGTGGAAAGGGCATCCTACAAAATCTAGATCTATAAAATGAAACAGGTGCAACATAAAAAAGAGTAATTTTCCAAAAGTTTTTGATGCCTTGTAAATGTTGTGAAAAAAGTGTCTTAAAAATAAAATTGGTGATATATTGCTATATGTGATCAATAAAGCACATGGTCTCCAATTTTATGGGACAAGATGAATATGGTTTAGTGAATAGAGTGTGGGCTTGGAAGTTAAATAAACTGAAGTTCTAATCCCAACTCTGCCATTCATCAATGGGGTGGTCTAGAGGAGTTCCTTAAATTCTGAACTTGGTTATTCAATCCTGTCAATTAGGGAAATTGTATCTATTGTTCAAGGCCTGTTTTTAGGATTGGAAAGTTTTAGATAGATAACCTTGTATGTACTTGGCAGAGAGTAAGCCTTCAGGAATTAGTATTACTCACCTGAATTTATTCAGAACTCTCTGAGTAGTAAGTACTGTTTGCTATTAACTATGTGTTACCCCTATTACTAGGCTTTTGATGAGGGTGAAAGAGGAGAGTGAAAAAGCTGGCTTAAAATTCAACATTCAAAAAACTAAGATCATGCCATCTGGTCCGATCATTTCATGGCAAAAAGATGGGGACAAAGAAGAACCAGTGACAGACTTTATTTTCTTGGGTTCCAAAATCACTGCAGATGGTGACTACAGCCATGAAATTAAAAGACACTTGCTCCTTGGAAGAAAAGCTATGACAAACCTAGATAGTGTATTAAAAAGCAGAGACATCACTTTGCCAACAAAAGTCCATATAGTCAAAGCTATAGTTTTTCCAGTAGTCATGTACAGATGTGAGAGTTGGACTGTAAAGAAGGCTGAGTGCTGAAGAATTAATATTTTCAAACTGTGGTGTTGGAGAAGACTCTTGAGAGTCCCTTGGACATTAAGAAGATCAAACCAGTCAGTCCTAAAGCAAATCAACCCTGAGTAGTCACTGGAAGGACTGATGCTGAAGCTGAAGCTCCAGTACTTTAGCCACTTGATACAAAGAGTTGACTCACTAGAAAAGACCCTGACCTTGGAAAGATTGAGGACAGGAGAAGTGGGTAAAAGAGGATGAGCTGGTTGGATGGCATCACTGACTCAATGGACGTGAGTTTGAACAGACTCTGGGAGATAGTGAAGGACAGGGAGGCCTGGTGTGCTGCAGTCCATAGGGTTGCAAATAGTTGCACATGACTCAACAACTGAATAACAACAGCCACCCCTTTGGAGTTGCATTTTCCCCAGACACTCAAGGCTGGATATGAGAAATTCCAATAAAGGAGAAACTATGAGAAACTCTCCACTCCAAGAGACATGGGGTTGGGGCGGAGGGCTGGTGAGCCAGAGTAGGGGTCCTCTCCCACTGTGCTGAATAGAAATCTGAGGAGATGTATTTTACAACTGGACCATTAGTTTCATAATTCAGAGGCCCTCCTCTGGTGACCACTTGGAATAAGCAGATGGTTGAACAGTGAAAGGGTTTTGTATTTTTGCTTTTGGAATAATCGCATGTTATTTCCCTAGTTGATCTGCTCAGTTAGATTAATTTGTTTATTGAAAAGGGTTGGGGACACATCAACATGATTATCCAAATATTTTCTGACCCATCTAAGATTTCCCTTTTGCTGTTTTTAATTCTTTTACCCATGAACTGGGGGCATATACAAGTACAGCTCACTGCTATGCTGTTAAACACAGAAAAGAGCAGTTTAGAAGGAGAGGTTGTTATTTATATTAGGTCTCTGTTTTACTCTGCCTTCTCAGACCATGTGTGAAATGATTTATTCATACACTGGATTCTAAATGTGAGTACATTGGAAAGGGAGGAGAGGGGATTGGGCAAGTGAGCGACCTGGAGTCTGAAGCAGTGGATCCAGAGCCTGAGTGTAGATAGATTGAACAGGGAGGAGTGCTGTGATTGATTGGTGATGTCTTGTTTTAGCTGCTGCTTGGAGGAGTAACAACTCTTAAGTCCTGTCCCTGCCACATATCCCTGACCTGGAGACTTTCTGAAAATGGTGAATCTCCTTTAGACAGTGTTCAGTGAGCATCTACAGTGTGTCAGACACGTAGTAGGCACTGGGGAATCAGCAGTACACAAGACACATGTGGCCTTCCCTTCATGAAGTTTTGCAATAAAGGAAGCGAGAGAGGCAAAGCTCTATTGGAGTTGGTGATGGACAGGGAAGCCTGGCATGCTGCAGTCCATGGGGTCGCAAAGAGTCGGACACAACTGAGTNAGAGTGGGACACAACTGAGTGACTCAGCAACAGCAACAGCAAATATTAAGGAGATATAATTTGTCCATTTGTTTGTTTTGACTGCATCAAGTCTCAGCTGTGGCACGCAGGATCTTCGTTGCATCACGCAGGATCTTTCATCACACAGGGTCTCTAGTTGCGGTGCCCAGGCTCCAGAGCACGCAGACTCACTAGTTGCAGGGCACGTGGGCTTAGTTGCTTTGCAGCAGGTGGGATCTTAGTTCCCCAACCAGGAATGGAAC
Source organism: Redunca redunca (assembly GCA_006410935.1). Taxonomy (NCBI): domain Eukaryota; kingdom Metazoa; phylum Chordata; class Mammalia; order Artiodactyla; family Bovidae; genus Redunca; species Redunca redunca. Next base: position 1,397,028 of record SJYQ01000330.1, on the reverse strand, counting down.
CCACATGCTCTTCATTACAAGGTAGATTCTTAACCACTGGACCACCAGGGAGATCCCAGTATAATTTGTATAGGTAAGGAATTATAACATTTTTGCATCTGCTCACATATTTCCTTCAAAAGTCCAGTTGCGATTTGCCCTGCCCTTATTCATTATTACTTCTTCTTAGAAATCTAAAAATTAACCAAGTTGATCTGTTGTTTAAATTACCAGGCAAAAACGGGAAGAAGAAATCTTGGGCATATGTGCAAGCATGTATCACTGTATTGAACAAAAATGCAACTATTTGAAAGTGGGAAGAATAACCGTGCTTTTTTTTTGTCCTGCCTCACTGTCTAGAAAGCTACCTCTCGGCTTTCTGGTGGTCATTCCTACCGAGCTCCTGTTTCAAACTGAGCTCTGCTTCTGAGATGCACTATCTCACCTGAGGCTTATTTGATGTGAGGACCGAGCAAAGAAATTTAGTTCAGAAGAGTGAAGAATGTTAAGCAGATTCTAGATGGGCTGGTTTCTTTCCCCCAAATGTTCTGAAGCCTTCTGTTGGTTTTGTGTCCAGGTACACAAATGAAGTGTGAAATATAAGAACTCATTTACTAAACAGAGACTTATCAAGGGTGTTTATAGTTTAGTTAGTAACCCCTTTCATTTAGGATATTGTAGACCTTTTTTGAGGATGAGATGGGTGGATACCATCACAGCTTCAGTGGACATGAACTTGGGCCAACTTTGGGAGATGGTTGAGGGACAAGGAAGCCCTGCAGTCCATGGGGTTGCAAAGAGTCAGATGCAACTTGGCAACTGAACAACAGCAAAATTCTTTTTTTTAAAACAAAATGCTTGAACTGTATTTTTTAATGATGGCAGAAGCTATGAGGCCTTCAGAATATTTATTAGATAGGCTAATGAGTGAACATTCCTTAGCAGAGTGCCTGGCACAGCGCTGAGTATTAAATAAATGCCAGCTGTTGCCAGTATATATGATAATGTGTCTCTGCAATGGTGAACAACAGAAAAAGAGGTTGGAGTTCTAGTTCTGGCCAAGATGGGAAAACAGGTACCAGATTTAATCTGTCAGCTTAAATGGCTGTATAAAGGACAAACTATATGTAACGCTGGTTTGCATGACAGTGTATGTGTTAGTCCATTTGTGCTGGTATAAAAAATGTATACCACAGACTAGGTGGCTTATAAACAAACTGAAATGTATTGTCATAGTTGGAGAGGTTGAGGAATCCTAGATTAAGACTGGCGGATTTAGTGTCTGGTGAGAGTCCATTCATGGTTCACAGAGGCCTACCCTTTCATTGTGTCCTCACACAGGAGAAGAGGTCAGGGAGCTCTTTGAGGCCTCTTATAATAGAGCAGGAAGAAACCCATCCTGAGGGACTTCACTGTCATGATAATCACCTCCCAAAGGCATCACCTCCAAATACCATCACAACAGGAATTGAGTCTCAACAACTGAATGGGGGGAGATATTCAGTTCATGGCGCTGTATTCCCAACAATGACAGACAGTGACCTTGGAGAGCTGGGAACAGTTGCCCTAGCTCACTGGCTTAAGAGAGTTTCCATGCAGAGAGAGGGAGAACCCAGGGAAGACGGGTGGACTGTCTGCACTGATGGGTCAGAGCTGTTTGTCCAACGAGCATTTGTAGATAACTCCACCCCCAAACAGCACAAAATGCACTCTGCTTAGAGCCCACAGCCCATATATCAAGATAAACCATGTCCTGAACATAAAGATAACAGGAAAATCTCCTAATGCTTGGAAACTAAACTGTAAAATTCTAGGTAATCCATAGGTTAAAGAAGCCTCAAGATAATTTTTTAAAAAGAAAAAAAATACATTATGCTCAATGAAAAGAAACATATAGTATATTAAAACTTGTGAGACAGCTAAAGCAGCCATGGGAGGGAAATGCATAGTAGTAAATGCTTTCAAAAAAACAAGGAGTGGGGAGTCTAAAAATCAATAAATAAGCTCCCACTTCAAGAAAACAGAGAGAGAAAAACAATATACCTCCCCCCACCTCCCCAAGCACAAATGGAACAGGAAATAAGATGGGAGCATAAGTCATGGATTTGAAAACAGAAAAACAATGGAGAAAAGCTGGTTCTTTAAAAAAAATTTTTTTAATTGCAAACTTCTAGCAAGAGTAACAGAGGGGAAAAAGAAAAAGGAAAGAAGAGGGCAGTAATTACCAACATCAGGAATGAAATGGGATATTGCTATTGACCCAGCAGACTTTAAAATGGATAATAAAAGAATACTGTAAACAACTCTACACACATACTCTTGACACCTCAGATAAAGTAGACCAATTTCTTGCAAAGTACAAACTATCACAATTCACCCAATAGGAAAGAAATGCTTTGAATAACCCTATAACTGCTAAGAAAATTGAATTCGTAATTTTAAGACTTTCCCACAAGGTTCAGATGGTTTCACTGGAGAATTCTACCAATGTTTAAAGAACGATTAACACCAATTCTACACAGTATCTTCCAGAAAGCAGAATGGAACATATCCAAATTTATTTTATGAAAGCTTTCTGCCCTGACACCAAAACGAAAGACTGTATAAATAAAACGAAAAGAGAAAAATCATTGCAGATTGATAGTCCTCATGAATATGGATATAACACACTTGACAAATATTTGTAAATAGTACTCAGCAATATATAAAACCAGTATACCCTTTACAGGAATGCCACACTGGTTCAGTATTGAAAATTCATACAGCGTAATCCATCATACTAATAGGCTAAAGAGCGACACTCTTTGTGATCATATCAGTTGATGCCAAAAAAAAAAAAAGCATTTGAAAAACTTGGAGACCACTCAGAACTCTCAGAAAACTAACAGTAGGGGACAGTTTCCTTAACATGATAAAGAATATGTGCAGAAAACATCTAGCTAATTTTGTGTATAAAGGTGAAAGACTGGATTATTTTTTTTCCTGAGATGGGGAAGAAGACACCTCTGTTATTCAAGCTATTATGGGAGTTTCAGCTAGCCACAAAGAAGACTATCCCTGTTTATAGATGACATAATTGTCTGTGCAGAAAATCCCAAGGAATCTACCAAGAAAGACCACTTTGTGGTCAGCAAAATCACAGAATACAAGATTAAAACAAACAAATGAAAAAAGTTAGATGTATGTATAACAAGATACATACAGGACTTGTATGCTGAAAACTTTCAAATGCTGATGAGAAAAAGAAAAGATCTAGTTAAGTGGAGAAACATACTGTATTCATGGATTGAAAGACTCAGCATAATAAAGATGGTGGTTCTCCCCGAATTGATATAGAGGTTTAATGCAGTTCCTATCAAAACTCCAGCAAGACTTTTTTATAGATGTAGACAAGATTATTCTAAAATGTATATGGATAGGCAGAAAAAATAGAATTGCCAAAACAATTTTGAAAATGAAGAATAAGGTGAAAGAAATCAGTCTACCCAGTTTCAAGACTTATATTGTTTCAGTAAGCTTAACAGTGTGATATATTCTGAGGGATAGACACAGAGAAGAATCAAACAGAGTAGATAACATAGAAATAACTTTACATATGAATGACCTGTGATTTTTGGCCATGGTCTAAAAGCAAATCAGTGGGGGAAAGGATAGTCTTTTCAACTAAGGGTGCTAGAACCTTTGGCTATCCAAACATACATAGGTCAAAAAGAGAAAAAACAAAACAAAAAAAGAAATCTTGATCTACACCTCACACATCTCTTAAAAATTAACTTGAAATGGATCATTGATTAGATGTTAAATACAAAACCATAAAACTTTTAGACAGTAACATAGGACAAAATCTTTAGAATTGAGCTTGGTGACGTGATAGCAAAAGGACTATCCATAAAATTAAAAAATAAATAAATAAACTGGACTTAATTAAAATTAAAAACTTTTGTTCTGTGATTAACATATTGGGAAGGCAAGCTACAATATTTGCAAAACAGAAATCTGATACAATCTAGTATTGAAAATATATTTTGAAAGCTCTCAAAGGCTACAGATAAAACACATCCAATTAGAAAATGGACAAGACTTGAGGAGACACTTTACTGAAGAGGATATGTAGATGTGAGAAGATGTTCAGCATCACTAACCATTAAGGAAATACAAACTGAGAACATGATGAGCTATCACACGTGCATATTAGAAAATGCAAAATAGAAATAAGGACAATACCAAGTGCTGACAAGAATCCAGAGAAACTGGATCTTTTGTACATTGCTGATGGGAGTATAAGATGACATAACCCTTCTGGAAAATAGTTTGGTAGTTTTTCAAAGAAAATATACACTTACCTTATGAACCAGCAATCACACTTCTAGTGAACTTACCCAGAACAATGAAAACTTAAATCCAAAACCAAACAAAAACAACAATAACAAAAAGAAACCAACCTGCACACAATTTTCATAGCAATTTTGTTGATTAAAAATTAGTGGTTTCCAGGAGTTAAGGATTTGTGGAAGAAAAGGAGATGGCTGTGACTTAAAGGAGTAGCAAGAGGGAATCTTGATCATGGAAGTGGTTACACAGATCTACATATGCGGTTAAATGGTATAAACTATACAGACACATCAATGTCAATGTCTGGCTATGCTATTATGTATGTTATACTGTAAGATGTAGCCAACGAATCACCAATATTACTGACTAGATGAAGAGGGTAGAGAATTTTCTGTACTATCTTTGCAACTATCTGTCTTTCTATTTCAAAACAAAAGATTATAAAGGTATCACTTCAAAAGTACCCTAAATCATCTACTAATAGGGAAGAATGCAGTTCAAGCTAACAAGCTTTACAGTTAAAGCTAAAAGGAGATATGATGAAATTACATAGGTAATCCGAAAGTAGACAAAACGAGGGAACAGGGAACAAACAACAGATGAAACAGATAGATTATAGATTGAATTCTAAATATATCAATAATCACATTAAATACATGATCTAAATATGCCCAGTTAAGAGGCAGAGATTGTCAGAATGTATAAAAAGAACAAGACCCACTTAGTATAAAAAAATAAAAAAGACCCATTTATAGGCTCTCTACAAGAAACATACTTTAAACATAAAGAAACAACTTAACAATAAACAATGGAAAGAGTGAAGCCATGATTACATTACTCTAAAGAAAACTGGAGTAGCTTTCTTGATCTCAAGATGCTAGATAAAAGAAAAAGAGAATACTACTAGGGAATAAAGAAAGTTGTTACATAATGAAAAATGGTCAATTAACCAAGACAGCATGACAGTTTTAAATGTTTGTACACTTCACAATAGAACTTTAAAATAAATAAAACTAAAATAAGTGAAAAAGCAAAGAGAAATGGCTAGAGATTGCAGTACTACTGTCTCAATAACTGATAGAATAAATAGCCACAAAGTCTCATTAAATATATGGAAGATTTGAACAACACTGTAAATCCACTTGTTCTGGCTAGCAACTATAAACCTGTTTACCTCAAAAGCAAAAGAGACACGATTTTAGTAGACTGGGCTATTGAAAACCAAAACAAAGAGACTAAAGGAAACAAAACAAAAAGTGAACAAATTTAAAAGAGTTAAAAAAATCATAGACTATGATCTTTGATCACAACAGAGTCAAACTGGAAATAACTGACAGAAAGATAACAGGAAAACTCCAAATATTTGGTAACTAATCAGCTCACTTATAAATAATTCATGGATTAAAGAGGCATTTAAGGGAAGCCGAAAGAGAAATTGACCTGAATGAAAATGAACACACAGCAGATAAAATTTTGTGTACTGTCTCTAAAAAGTATTTAGGGAGAATTTATACCATGAAACATCCATATTAGAATTTTTAAAAGTTTCAAATAATTACTTCATTTATGACCTTAGGGAAATACAAGAAATTAAACTGAAGTTAAGTAGAAGGAAGTGAAATGCAAATGACCTAGAGGGTCTAAAACATATTTTTAAAAAGGGGAAAAAAAGTTTGATGGAGGTAATGATACAACATGTTTTCCGGACTTCATACAGATATTAGACAGGGGTGCCATAGTTGTCCTCTTAAACCTTAACCCTTATCAGTTTCATTGAGCTCACACTTTGGGCTTACCATGATGTCAAATGTGCACAGGGTAGAAAAAAGAAGCATTGGCGAATATATTCCAGATGTCATGCGTGCTCACCAGACTAGAAGTGCCTGTGAGTTTTTATTAAACACAATAACTCAAACGTTGATGTCTAGCCTGTGGGGATTCCGTCTCCTGGCCGTCCTCTCGGAGTATTTGGCAGACTCCAGCAGGTGTACCGTGTGTGTGCAAACTCAAATCTCATTCCATCCCGCGGAGCTCTACTACTCTGCAGACATCCCCTCTTCGCAGCTTTCTGAGACATTAGTCAGCTCACTAGTGTTCTCTTGAGGTGCCAAGTAAGGAAACTGTTAAATGACCTTACCTGGCGGCGCTGTCACCTGGAATGTAAGAAGCACGGTTGTTGGGATGTTCGCAGAATCCCTCCTAAAAGTGCTACTTCCAGCATTTTCTGTGGCTGCTCTCTTTAAAAATCGCAGACATCGTGTGTTATAAGAAAACCAAACAAAAAACCTTGCAGTGCCATGCTTCCCTCAAGTATGCATCACCCCCTTGTGTATAAATAGGAGCACATCTTCTGTTTTGAGAATCTTTATTTTATTTATATTTTATTTATTTTTGGCTGTGCTGGGTCTTCATTGCTTTGAGTGGGGTTTCTCTAGTTGCGGTGAGCAAGAGCTACTCTCTGGTTATGTTGCTCGGGCTTCTCATAGTCGGGGGTTTCTCTTGTTGTGGAGTAGGGGCCCTAGACACACAGGCTTTAGTAGTTGTGATGCACAAGCTTAGTTGCCCCGAGGCATGTGGAATCTTCCTGGACCAGGGATCAAACCCGTGTCCCCTGGTTTGGCAGGCAGATTCTTAACCACCGGACCACCAGGGAATCCCAGAACACATTTTCTGGGCACTGTCTATCTCATGGATACAAGCTCCTGCAAATAGATTCCTGGAGTCACCAACCCACATGCCCAGATGCATTCTGAATCACGATTTATTCTCAGTACCGATCCACCTTCCAAAGCCATTTTCCCCACATAAAACTTTCATACGCAATCCATACCTTGTAGCTTCAAAATTGTAAAACTAGTGGAAAACATAACACTGTGTCAGTCTCAGCATCATGAGGGTTAGGCTGTGTTTGCTAACTCCCTCCTCTTTTAAAAGACACGTTGAACACTTAGAGGTGTGGCTTGATGGATTTTTCATGAGAAACGGCACTCATTTATTGTGCTGTTTTACTGATACTTTTTTTGTATTAACTGAGGTTGTATATTTAATTTGAATCGGGTAAGAAAATCCATTCTGACATTACTTTTGGTGTGATTTACTAGCATCTCAATTAGACAATAAATGTACGTTTGACTGAATGTCATTATAGATTCAGTGCTATGCTGTGTGTGTTGGGTGGGCCAAAAATTTGGTTTGGGTTTTTCCATAAGATGTTAGGAAAATCACGAAGGAACTTTTGGCCAAATTGACAGATACCAGAGATATACACACCTGGTCTTCCTTACTCCTTACTCCTTCTCTTCTTTCTTTTTACTCCTCTACACCAGATAGATAGATAGACAGACATATATACGATATGCATACATAATATCAGTTCAGTCACTCAGTCGTGTCAGACTTTGTGACCCCATGAATCACAGCACGCCAGACCTCCCTGTCCATCACCAACTCCCGGAGTTCACCCGGGAGTCCATCGAGTTGGTGATGCCACCCGGCCATCTCATCCTCTGTCATCCCCTTCTCCTCCTGCCCCCAATCCCTCCCAGCATCAAAGTCTTTTCCAATGAGTCAACTCTTTGCATGAGGTGGCCAAAGTACTGGAGTTTCAGCCTCAGCATCAGTCCTTCTGATGAACACCCAGGACTGATCTCTTTTAGGATAGACTGGTTGGACCTCCTTGCAGTCCAAGGGACTTGCAAGAATCTTCTCTAGCACCACAGTTCAAAAGCATCAATTCTTCGGCACTCAGCTTTCTTCACAGTCCAACTCTCACATCCATACATGACCAATGGGAAAACCGTAGCCTTGACTAGACGGACCTTTGTTGGCAAAGTAATGTCTCTGCTTTTAATGTGCTGTCTGGGTCAGTTATAACTTTTCTTCCAAGGAGTAAGCGTCTTTTAATTTCATGGCTACAGTCACCATCTGCATTGATTTTGGAGCCCAGAAAAATAAAGTCTGACACTATTTCCACTGTTTACCCATCCATTTCCCATGAAGTGATGGGACCAGATGCCATGATCGTCATTTTCTGAATGTTGAGCTTTAAGCCAACTTTTTCACTTTTATCTTTCACTTTCATCAAGAGGACTTTTAGTGCCTCTTCACTTTCTGCCATAAGGGTGGTGTCATCTGCATATCTGAGGTTATTGATATTTTCTCCCAGCAATCTTGATTCCAGCTTGTGCTTCTTCCAGCCCAGTGTTTCTCATGATGTACTCTGCATAGAAGTTAAATAAGCAGGGTGACAATATACAGCCTTGATGTACTCCTTTTCCTATTTGGAACCAGTCTGTTGTTCCATGTCCAGTTCTAACTGTTGCTTCCTGACCTGCATATAGGTTTCTCAAGAGGCAGGTCAGGTGGTCTGGTATTCCCATCTCTTTCAGAATTTTCCACAGTATATTGTGATACACATAGTCAAAGGCTTTGGCATAGTCAATAACGCAGAAATAGATATTTTTCTGGAACTCTCTTGCCTTTTCAATGATCCAGTGGACATTGGCAATTTGATCTCTGGTTCTTCTGCCTTTTCNGTCCATCTTTGCTATCTCCTCACATATATATATATATACATATATATATATATATATGTATATATATATATATATAGTTGTTATTCATTCCCTAGATCATGCCTGACTCTTTGCAACCCCATGGACTACAGCACCTCAGGCTTCCCTGTCCTTTGCTATCTCCTGGAGTTTACTCAAAGTCACGTCCATTGAATCAGTGATGCCATCCCACCATCTCATCCTCTGCCACCTCCTTCTCCACCTGCCCTCAGTCTTTCCCAGCATCAGGGTATTTTCCAATGAGACAGCTCTTCACATCAGGTGGCCAAAATACTGGGGCTTTAGTTTCAGCATCAGTGCTTCCAAAGAACATTCAGGGTTGATTTCCTGTGCATATACACACCTTATTTGGAGTGCAGAGCATTTGAGTTTGGTTTTGATGTATTAAGAATTCTCAGAGGTTATAATTGCTCATCTTAGTTTCTATCCTTCCTTCAATAAGATTTTGTTGAGTACCTACAAGATGTCAAGGATTCCACAGTAAAACTGCAAAGGTCCCTAACCTGGTCTAAGGAAAAACACAGACCTCGGGTAATAATTATGGGTGAGATACACACTTTTGAAAGGGAAGGAGTTTTCTTCTTTTTATCATGGGAGTATATGACATGAGGAACTAACCTGGGTATCTGTGAAAAGTCCAACCTGTCTGTCCACAGTTGACACTGAAGCTCAATATTTAGTGAGAAACTGCTGGTGGTAGGGGCGGGGGGCATATAGTGTTCAGGAGCACAGATTGTGGCCTCAGACAGATCTGGATATGAGTCCCGAGTCTGCTGTGGTTTAGAGGCAAGGTCTTGTTTGCATAAGTTGCCCCTCTTTTTTGAGTCTGGATTCCCCATCCTTACCGTAGGTCAGCCATGACATCAGCCTGATTACATGCAAGAATGGAGGTATATACGAGTCACTTCACACAGTGCCTGGGAGAAGGTGAGCGCTACCGCTCTTCTCCCAAGAATCCCTCAGTGGATGCTGGTTCTTGCTGTGATTCCTGTAACCAGAGTGCTTTATACACATAACCAACTCTGGAAGTGTCTTTCCCCCAATTTACAGATGAGCACACTGAGGTCCAAGGGAGTGTAAATAAACCTGCCCCTAAGCACGTCCCCGGGAGGCAACCAAGAAGATTTCAAAGCTCCTTTTCTCTCTCTTCATCCCACCGTCTACTGACCCCCTATTCCTTCTTCATCTCCAGGGCACTCTTTCCTAATCGGTATATTGAGGGTAACGAATCTAAGTGACCTCACTGAATATTGAGCCAGCAGCATTTGCTGTGTGCAGATTCTTGCTTAAGAATAACAGCAACTTGGAAAGTTTCTCAGTGTCAACCGAGCAGCCTTATGGTTAAAACCACTGAAGAATGCAATGCAAAATGTTTTCATTTCCTCTTGCTTTCTGTCTCCCTCGGAATAATAGTCAACAGGAAACACATTTCTGAAACACTTTTCTCTACATCCTCAGAATATAATAAGGACCAAGCTAACTGTCTCCGGCTATTGGGAGTTAGTCGACACACAAATGAAAAGAGGGTACTCTCAGAGTTTTATGAATTTTTCTCTCTTAACAGTCTTGGGTTGGAAGGACATCTTTGAAATTGATGTAGCTATCACCCAGGGGCTAACATTAAGATTTCAGTAGAGGTGTATCGGGTTATGATCTTTCTGTTACTGTCAGAACTGCAGCTGTGTGTCTGCATTGAGTAGTGTGCCGGATAAAGCAGAAGGGTATCCTGGAGGAGGGGGAAAAATATAACAGAACCTACTGAATCATGAACTCTACCGGAGGGCATTTGTTAAAGGTAAATTCATCAATAGCTGTTAAGTCATTTGTATTGAATAATTCTCATAGCCTCACAGCACTTCTTGGTTTTAATAATGGGTCAGAGAGAGGAGGTTGGTGATGGATGTGATGTTATGGCATTTAGGCACTTAATTGCAGCTGGGCTTAAAATAGCAGCAGGAGCTGAAACTGAGCTGGCTTGAACATAATTTATGTTTTCCAACTACTAAGATACTCTGTTTTTTAAATTCACATTTAATATTTCGTGACATATGCTTCTTGGTGTGGTATCAACCAGCAGTGTATCAGAGACTCAAATAAATTGGCAAAGAGCCTTAATGTAAACTGGTAACTGGAGTGGGCCATCTGAAGCTACTCCTTGTCCATCACTGGGAGAGATATAAATTTGATAATTGATATGAAAAATGACACCTGCTGTGACCTCAGGACAGAAACATTCAGTCTTGAAGTCAGAGGCTTATTATTTATTGATATTGTTGAGGGGTTACCACATGCGTTGGGGGTAGAGGGTCGAGTAAGAGAGAGATCTTTCTTTGCCTTTATAGACTGATTATTTCTTTGGCAAGAACAGGAAACATGTGAAAAAAAGATGAGTAATTTACAGCCCGTTTTTAAAGGGGTTTGGTTTAAAAAAAAAAATGAAGACAAATAATGCCAAAAGGGACTCGTGTCTTGAAGGAACCAGAGGGCTGAAACAGTGAATGCTGGTAGAAAGTACAGTGGTGTGTGCCTCAGATCAGCTGGCCAGCATTCTCTCCAAGAAGGACCCACTGAAGCAGAGATCTAAGTGATCCAAGGTGCCTGCTGGTCCCCAAAGACAGAACATTCTAGAAACAGAGACAACGTGGGAAAGAACTAAGAAAGGTGGTTGTCGTAAGGCACAGAGGGTGAGTCAGGAGGGTGGTAGAAAGTGGAGTTGAAGAGGAAGGCCTTTTAAGCGGTTTATATTTTATTTATGACACAGTGAGGGATAATGATGGATTTCAAGTAGGAGGTACCAGGGTCTGATGTAAAGTATTAGGTTACTTTTGCTGACTGTAGCCTGGACAAGGCATAGAAGGCTGAGAAAGAAGTATTTCCATGATACAGGAAAGACAGAGCAATGGCCTCAAACAGAGAAGAGGATGGATTGAAGATGTGTTTAGAAAATGTGCTAACTAGAGAGAAATGCAGTGATCAGTACCCATGAGACAGACTGGGACCTGGGACCCTTTCCTGCAGTGCTTGCTCCTGGACAGACCTCTCCTGGAGCAACAGAATACAAAAATAAAAAAAAATTATAAGGAACTAAAAAATAACGACGTGCATGTGCAGTTGGGGCAACTTATGGACAAGATACAAAAAGACCCCAAACTCAACTGATGCTTCTAAAGAGCCTGGGGCAAGAGCGAGGGACTGCACATGCCCCCTGCACTGAACACCTCAAAGAGGGTGGGTGAGCCACCTAAGCCATCCCTTCAGTCCAACCCCTGGGGCCCCCCATAGTCTCACCCCATGTAAAGAACCTGCTCTCCCTGCTTGGGGAGGAAGCAGAAGAATCCGTTACTTGTTCTCACTTCTTACTACTGCAGCAGGGACCCCAATAAAACCTTCCTGAATTTCTCATCTGGCCTCTGATCAGTTTCTATTGATTAAGGAAGCCAAGAACCCTGGTGGATAACATATCCTGAAAGTATGTGGTCCGTATGCTTGGAACGTTCACACTTGGATAGAGAGAACATCCTCATTTTCTGTGTCTGGTTTCATCTGCAGCAACTGTTCACTTTATTTGTTCAGTTCGGTTCAGTTCAGTTGCTCAGTCCAGTCCGAATCTTAGCGACCCCATGGACTGCAACATGCCAGGCCTCACTGTCTATCACCAACTCCCGGGGTTTACTCAAACTCATATCCATTGAGTCAGTGATGCCATCCAACCATCTCATCCTCTGTCATCCCCTTCTCCTCCTGCCTTCAATCTTTCCCAGCATCAGGGTCTTTTCAAATGAGTCAGCACTTTGCATCAAGTGACCAAAGTATTGGAGTTTCAGTGTCAACATCAGTCCTTCCAATGAATATTGAGGACTGATTTCCTTTAGAATGACTGGTTGGATCTCCTTGTGGTCCAAGGGACTCTCAAGAGTCTTCTCCAACACCACAGTTCAAAAGCATCAATTTTTTGGTGCTCAGCTTTCCTTATAGTCCAATTCTCACATCCATACATGACTACTGGAGAAAATATAGCCTTGACTAGATGGACCTTTGTTGGTAAAGTAATGTCTCTGCTTTTTAATATGCTGTCTAGGTTGGTCATAACTTTTCTTCCAAGGAGTAAGCATCTTTTAATTTCATGGCTGCAGTCACCATCTGCAGTGATTTTGGAGCCCAGAAAAATAAAGTCTTTCACTGTTTCCACTGTTTCTCCATCAATTTGCCATGAAGTGAAGGAACCGGATGCCATGGTCTTTGTTTTCTGGATGTTGAGCTTTAAGCCAACTTTTTCACTCTCCTCTTTCACTTTCATCAAGAGGCTCTTTACTTTTTCTCCAGTTTCTGCCATAAGCGTGGTGTCATCTGCATATCTGAGGTTATTGATATTTCTCCTGGCAGTCTTGATTCCAGCTTGTGTTTCTTCCAGCCCAGCGTTTCTCATGATGTACTCTGCATGTAAGTTAAATAAGCAGGGTGANGAACCAGTCTGTTGTTCCATGTCCAGTTCTAACTGTTGCTTCCTGACCTGCATACAGATTTCTCAAGAGGCAGGTCAGGTGGTCTGGCATTCCCATCTCTTCCAGAATTTTCCACGGTTTATTGTGAGCCACACAGTCAAAGGCTTTGGCATAGTCAATAAAGCAGAAATAGATGTTTTTCTGGAACTCTCTTGCTTTTTTGATGATCCAGCGGATGTTGGCAATTTGATCTCTGGTTCCTCTGCCTTTTCCAAATCCAGCTTGAACATCTGGAAGTCCATGGTTCACATACTGTTGAAGCCCGTCTTGGAGAATTTTGAGCATTACTTTACTAGCATGTGAGATGACTGCAATTGTGTGGTAGTTTGAGCATTCTTTGGCATTGCCTTTCTTTGGGATTGGAATGAAAACTGACCTNGTCCATGGTTCACATACTGTTGAAGCCCGTCTTGGAGAATTTTGAGCATTACTTTACTAGCATGTGAGATGAGTGCAATTGTGTGGTAGTTTGAGCATTCTTTGGCATTGCCTTTCTTTGGGATTGGAACGAAAACTGACCTTTTCCAGTCCTGTGGCCACTGCTGTTTTCCAAATGTACTGGTATATTGAGTGCAGCACTTTCACTCAATTATCTGGGTTGTGAAGATCTTTTTGTACAGTTCTTCTGTGTATTCTTGCTACCTCTTCTTAATATCTTCTACTTCTGTTCGGTCCACATCATTTCTGTACTTTATTGTGCCCATCTCTGCATGAAATATTCCCTTGGTATCTCTAATTTTCTTGAAGAGATCTCTAGTCTTTCCCGTTCTATTGTTTTCCTCTATTTCTTTACACTGATCACTGAGGAAGGCTTTCTTATCTCTCCTTGCTATTCTTTGGAACTCTGCATTCAAATGGGTTTATCTTTGCTTTTTGCTTCTCTTCTTTTCACAGCTATTTGTAAGGCCTCCTCAGACAGCCATTTTGCTTTTTTTGCATTTCTTTTTCTTGGGGATGGTCTTGCTCCCTGTCTCCTGTACAGTGTCATGAACCTCCGTCCATAGTTCATCAGGCACTCTGTCTATCAGATCTAGTCCCTTAAGTCTATTTCTCACTTCTATTGGAAATCATTATGAATTTGATTTAGGTCATACCTGAATGGTCTAGTAGTTTTCCCTACTTTCTTCAGTTTAAGTCTGAATTTGACAATAAGGAGTTCGTGATCTGAGCCACAGTGAGCTCCTGGTCTTGTTTTTGCTGACTCTATAGAGCTTCTCCATCTTTGGCTGCAAAGAATATAATCAATCTGATTTTGGTATTGACAGTCTGGTGATGTCCATGTGTAGAGTCTTCTCTTGTGTTGTTGGAAGAGGATGTTTGCTATGACCAGTGCATTCTCTTGGCAAAACTCTTATTAGCCTTTGCTCTGCTTCATTCTGTACTCCAAGGCCAAATTTGCCTGTTATTCCGGTGTTTCTTGACTTCCTACTTTTGCATTCCAGTCTCCTATAATGAAAAGGACATCTTTTTTGGGTGTTAGTTCTAGAAGGTCTTGTAGGACGTCATAGAACCATTCAATGTCAGCTTCTTCAGCATTACTGGTTGGGCATAAGCTTGGATTACCTGATATTGAATTGTTTGCCTTGGGAATGAACAGAGATCATTCTGTCATTTTTGAGATTGCCTCCAAGTACTGCATTTCAGAGTCTTCTGTTGACTATGATGGCTACTTCATTTCTTCTAGGGATTCATTTTATTTGTAGATGAGACGAAATTCATTTTATTTGTCACCCTCTGAGTTGAATAGAATAAAGGAAGAACATATAGTACTTACTCCATCACCTGATTTGGGAGTTTTGACATGGATTTGAATCAGACTGCAGGCAGTGTCAAAGAAAGCCCATTGATGGTGCTTTATTCCTTCAGTCCCTTGGTGTCCCTCTGCTTGCTACTTGAAACGTGAAGTGAAAGCCTCAGTTGCTCTGTTGTGTCTAACTCTTTGTGACCCACCAGGCTCTTTGTAGCCCACCAGGCTCCTCTTTCCATGGGATTCTCCAAGCAACAATACTGGAGTGGATAGTCATTTCTTTCTTCAGGGAATCTTCCCGACCCAGGGATTGAACCAGGTTTCCTGCATTGCAGACAGATTATTTACCATCTGAGCCACCAGGGAAGCCCTTAAACTGACAGATCCAGGAGCAGCAATCCTGGGAGTTGAACCTGTACCATTTACTACCCTCATGATCTTGGGACGAATAGGTGATTATCATAACTTGCTTGTTATTATTTTCATAATGAAGCTGTCTCTGACCAGGTATGATCTTGGGCTTACATAATTGAATTTTAGATGGAGAAGCGCTGCTGGTTTATATGAAATTTCCACGGGTACCAGCGTGAGTCCAGGATTTAGCAAACAATATTTTTAATTGAGATTTTATGTCCTTGCTCTCAAATCAAGCACTTTAATAGGATCCCAGTTGGAATAGGTGACTTAGTAACAGGTTACCGCTGCTTTCAACGTCAGAAAGGTGTTAATTTCTCTAACTCCTGCTGTGAGTCCGTCCACTCCAGTGACCCACTGCCTGCATGTACCATAAAACCGGTTTTTCTGCATTCCATTATGTTCAAAGTATAGCTTTAGTTGTCTGCATATTTCTTGCAGGACATGCTGGCTCTATTCCATCAGAAAACATTAAGATGGAAAAAGTATTAGAAATATTGATTTGTCATCTATAACACTGAAGTGATAGATTAAGATGAAATTTGGATGTACTCCAAACCTCCAATAACTTTGACATTCTTGGATGGAATGGGATGATCTCAGTCTAATTAATAAACTACATCCATGTGAGAAAAGTTGGGGGAATGAACCAGAAATTGGCCGTAGAAAATTTCACATTTTTCAGATATGTGTAGGCTTTTGAGATCTTAGAGGATACTCCGTGTAGCAGGAACTTGCTGTCAGCTGAACTTGGTGTTCTTTTCTGTGTTGGCGCAGCTGAATGTTTTATACTTGTTTAGACTTCTCAGGTCACCTTACCTTAGTTAGTTAGTTAGTTCAGTCACTCAGTTGTGTCTGACTCTTTGCAACCCCATGAACTGTTGCCTACCAGGCTTCTCTGCCCATGGGATTCTCCAGACAAGAATACTGGAGTGGGAAGCCTTTCCCTTCTCCAGGGGATCTTCCCAAACCAGGGATTGAACCCAGGTCTCCCACATTGCACGCAGATTCTTCAGCAGCTGAGCCACAAAGGGAAGCCCAAGAATACTGGAGGGGGTAGCCTTTCCCTTCTCCAGGGGATCTTCCTGACCCAGGAATCGAATGCAGGTCTCCCACATTGCAGGTGGATTCTTTACCAGCTGAGCCATGAGGGAAGCCCTCTCTACTCTAATGTTTCCCTCATTTTTGTAGTGGGATTCTCTTTCCTTCCAGCTGCTCTGCTCACAATTAAATAGAATCACATAGTTAAGTTTATGTGTTTTCCCAGAGAATCTTTCTCTCCTGAAGGACCAGGTGTTTATAAGCAGTGGCTACATAGTAATTTATTTTTTTTTTGAGAAGGAAAAAATGCACATTTGAATTTCATGTGTACTCTCTTTGGAAATTTGTGCAAATTTGAGAATTTATGTTAACTATTTCATAGTTGTCATGTAGTTGTATGAAGTCATGATAGCATGAAGAATGCAAGCACTGAATTTGAGTTAATATCACATGTGCTCAAAAGTGGAGAAGGCAATGGCAAGCCACTCCAGTACTCTTGCCTGGAGAATGCCATGGACAGAGGAGCCTGGGGGGCTGCAGTCCATGGGGTTGCTAAGAATCGGACACGACTGAGCAACTTCACTTTCACTTTTCACTTTCATGCATTGGAGACAGAAATGGCAACCCACTCCAATATTCTTCCTTGGAGAATCCCAGGGACGGGGAAGCCTGGTGGGCTGCCATCTGTGGGGTCGCACAGAGTTGGACACGACTAAAGCAATTTAGCAGCAGCAGCAGCAGCAGCAGTGCTCAAAAGTAGGTAAGGGGGTGGTGATGATGTCTGAAATTTACTTCAAAATGCACTGAAAATAAGATGGATTTTTGGAGGGATGGGAATATGGAAAGTTCTGAGATGAAGCAGAAGCCTAGAAAAATGCTGAGTAGAGTACAGGTGTGGGTAACAGCTATTTGCTGTAAAATTATTTCAACTTTTCTGTGGGTTTACAAATGCTAAATAATAAAATGTTGGGACTGTATAGTACCAAAGTTAACAATCACATTGATAACTCGTAGACTGAGTTTGGTGGCTCAGATGGTAAAGCATCTGCCTACAGTGCAGGAGACCCAGGTTTGATCCCTTGTTCAGGAAGATTGCTGGAGAAGGGAATGGCAACCCACTCCCGTATTCTTGCCTGGAGAATTCCATGGACAGAAGAGCCTGGCAGGCTATAGTCCATGGGGTCACAAAGAGGTGGACATGAATGACTGACTAACACTACTTTCAGACTGAGTTTTAAATTGTATGCTTGCATCTCACATCCATTCTATTACTTGAGGATGGTTCGAGGACCATGTTTGTAGCAGGATTATCTTGCCGTCATCCTTTGACTCCCCTCTACCCCCTGCTTCATGATTCTTGGCCTGTTTTTGTCTTTTGTTTGAATATTTGTTTTATCTGCTTCAATAGAAACAGTGCAATTTGGTCTCCTCATCAACTTCTCAAAGTAAAAGAAGCATCAGACCAAGAGGAAGAAAGAGAAATTTTTTTTTTTAAACTGAAGTATAATTGCTTTACAGTGTTGTTAGTTTCTGCTGTACAACAAAGTAAATTAGCTATATGTATAAATATATCTCATCCCCCTTGGACCCCCCTCCCATCCCCTCATCCCACCTCTCTGGGTTATCACAGAACACTGAGCTGAGCTCTCTGTGCTGTACCATAGCTTCACGCTAGCTAGCTATTTTACGCATGGTAGTGTATATATGTCAATGCAATCTTCCAACTCGTTACATAGTTACATTCCCTCCAACAGTGCAAGAGAGTCCCCTTTTCACCACATGCTCTCCAGCATGTTTATAGATTTTTTTTTATAACGGTCATTCTGATCCATGTGAGGTGATACCGGTTTTCAGTTTTGACTTACATGTCTCTAATAATCAGTGATGTTCAGCATCTTTTTATGTTCCTCTTGGCCATCTGTATGTTTTCTTTGGAGAGCTGTCTATTTAGGTCTTCTACCCACTTTTTTTTTAAATTGGATTAAATATATATA
Source organism: Redunca redunca (assembly GCA_006410935.1). Lineage (NCBI taxonomy): Eukaryota > Metazoa > Chordata > Mammalia > Artiodactyla > Bovidae > Redunca > Redunca redunca. Next base: position 1,378,445 of record SJYQ01000330.1, on the reverse strand, counting down.
TATATATATATATTGAGCTCCATAAACTGTTTGTATATTTTGGAGATGAATCCTTTATGCGTTGCTTTATTTGCAAATATTTTCTCTCATTCTGAGGGTTGTCAGCCACTGTAGAGAGCAGTATGGATGTTCCTTAAGAAACTAAAAATAGAGCAGCCCCACTACTGAGACAAGCGTTTCTTATCTTCCTTCTCTTCCCTTCCTTCCATCCTGAGCCTCCCTGGCCCCTCCTCTCCCTTCCCTCCTTCTCTGTGTCAGAGCCAGTGAAGCAGTTCTGGCCTCCTTGGATTTATGCGGTTCAGGGTGAGAGGATGCTGCTGCCATCCGGGCTGCTGTCTGCTCTGCGCTGATTGAGCTTTCTGGGCTTGAGGGATTTTTTTGCCGAGCTGAGTTTTCCGGTTGATATGCTCTCGGTCATTTGTCATAAAATCATTCCAAGCAAGCTGTTTACTGGTCTGAATGCTTAATTACTGACGGGGAGGAGCCTGGCTCCTTGAGGAGCTGGGTGTTCTTCGCATGCCTTCTCGGAGCTCACTTATCATCTGGGACCCCATGATTGCCGAGTCGTGTATACCGTACACATATCCCACTTCAGAATGAAAAATAAAGACACCCACGATTGTACCTAACTATTCTGAGGTATGTGCACACAGATCATTTCCCCTCGTACCATGATAGTATTTTCTTTTGAATATAAATTGATTGCCAGACTCAGCTCTTGGCAGCTCCGGTGATATGAGCTTCTGCTTCCGGTTTCCCATCAGAATGTTCACCTGGTTTATTTTGAGCAAGTTCCAGAAATGCTTTGCTGATTCCTCTCCCACCCCCAACTCAAGAGCCTCCATCCTAACTGCTTAAGTGGTGCTGGGTGTAGTTATCTTCCTGAAACAAAAAAAAAGTTTGTATAAATTGGAGTCAAGTTTATTTGTGAATGCAAAGCCATCTTGAGAATTATATTTCAAAATCTGTCGTCGAGGATTTAGCATCTGAAGTCCTTTCCTAGTGGTTTATTTATAATTTCAGCTCTTTTTTTATGAGGAAAATTAAAACACTGTTTGTGCCCTCCTCAACATTAATTGACACAGACAATGGCCCTCTACAAATTGGCCTCAATTATCTTTTTTTCATTGATTGCATAGCAGTGAATATTTAGGGAGGACATTTTTAAAAATTAATTTATTTTTTAATTGAAGGATAATTGCTTTGCAGAATTTGGTTGTTTTCTGTCAAACATCAACATGAATCAGCCATGAGTGTACATATATATGTCCCCTCCCCCTTGAACCTCACTCCCTTTTCCCTCCCCATACCACCCCACTAGTTTGATACAGAACCGCCATTTGAGTTCCCTGGGTCATACAGCAAATTCCCATTGGCTGTGTATTTTACATATGGTAATATAAGTTTCCATGTCTTTATAAAGGTGGTGCTTTGGGTGAGATTCAGAGAGACAGAGGAAGTCAGAGAGAGATTCAGAGAGCAAGAGAGATTCAGGAAGACAGAGAAAGTCAGAGAGATGCAGAGAGAGGAGAAAAGCAGGAAATGGAATGTTTTAATGCCAAGATAACCTGTCAGAACGCCTTAAATATTTACTGGAGTTTTGATGTTTCATTTATCTCTAAGTCAGCAGGGCATCGTGTTATTTCAATTTTTTATCGTGGAGTATCATGGCTCTTGTCTCTGTAAGGAATTAGAACTTAAAAAAAGAAAAAAAAGAAAAACACACACGAACTTTTAATCACTCTGCTTTAGATATATTACAGGAGAATTCTCTTCCTGTCCTGTCACTTTCCCCTTATTAAAAATAACTGCTTGTCACCCCTTGAAACTCTTTCTCTTGCCATACCCCCAACCCTTCTTATGACCAGTCCCCTTATTCAGAGCTATTGCTCTTAAAGTAATAGGGATGCTTTCAGAACTGCTAAAAGGTGAAATTGACTTTTTGAGGATGCATTCCTGAAAACTGCAGCTGATGCATTTTCCCCAAGTAGAAACATCCTGTGTGTTAAGACTGAGAGGGGCAATTTACAGCCGGTTCCAAATGGGGACCTGAGGTCAGTAAGTGCCCACTTCAGCAATCTTATCAGCCTGGCTTGGATGGCAATGCACGGAGAGGTCCTTCCGAGGGAGCAGTCCCTGGGGACCCGGCCACCTCCGCCTGCAGCAGGCCTGCTTTGCAAGTTTTATGTATGGTGACATTCACAGTAGACACCTCCCGAAGTCTAAACTTCTTTCAGCCATTGTGAAAAATGTACTATCTTGGCAATTCTGTGTCAGAGGTTTTATGTAAAACCTGGAGCCACACACTGAGCTTATTGCTTCTTTTTAATGTGTACTTTTTATGAATGATCACTCTGAACCCTCCCATTTATTTTCAGAAACCATTTACCTTTTTTAAAAAATTATTTATTTATTTTTAACTTGGAAGATAATTACTTTATGATGTGTTAACTTCTGCTATACAACAACATGAATCAGCTATATGTATATGTGTATCCCCCTCCCCCTTGAGCCTGTACCCTCCCATTTTTGAAGGGCTGTTTACAGGGCTTAGAAAGTTGGGGCAAAGACGCAGGTAAGTCAGCATGGATTTGTGATTTAAAACTACCTGGTTTGTGGGTCTAGTTTAAACGGTCTTCTTAACCCAACAACTTATATTCTGTTGTACAACATCCTTTTATTTAAGGACTTAATTTAAAAGTCTTTTTGTTACTCCCTGTAAAATTATTTTGTCATTAGTAAATTTTGCTTATAGGAGCATGGCTCCTCTGTTACAAGGGGAAAATATAAAGAACACATTTTAGGATTACGATTGTTAAAAGATAACTTGTGCATATCATTATACAGTAAGTGTCAACCGTGTGTCTAACTATTCTATCAATAATTCTTTAACAAAGAAGAAACAGCCATCAGAATGTCAGTTGTTTTTATTGAACTAAAAAGATGATGAAACATTTTATTTGGTTTGCATTATATTTTGTCCATCCAGAAAATACTAATAAAGTATTAGCAGATCTTTAAGAAAAAAAAAAAAGCTATGTAATTTGACTCTAAAGTCTGTCCTCTTCACCACCCCCTGCAAGGCTTGAGATCCAAGAAAAATTGGCATTCTTGAGACCCCAGAAGCTACCATCAGCATCAGCTCCTCCACTTGTTTTGTTAATGTAGACTAGAGATAATTTAGTGTAAAATGTCCCAATAAAAATTTTCCCCAAAGCATATGTAAACCACAACATAACAGATTTATCAAAGTAGCAGAATGCTATTATGTTCAAAAGATTAACCAGACCGAAGCTATTTGTCATAGCAACGGGTGCTGGGGTTGACAAATTACAATTGAACCCAGTTTGTAGCAAAATGTTAGGCAGAGCCTTGGCACTGATGAATTGACGTGGGAGTCCAGCCTGGAATATATTAGAGCAATTTAAATATCATTCAAAACAGCACACATCCTTGTCCTGGAATATCCTCAAATTGTACCAAGTGACCGCTTCACATTTTGATCCTAAAATGCATCAGTAGCCAGACATACCATCCCTCTAGTCATTCTTAATTGAGAGGAAGGAAATTCTGCATAAACGTTTACATCAGTTGTCAGGGAGTCTGATTATGTGCTGCATGCTCAATCATTCAGTCCTGTCCAACTCTTTGCTGGACCCCATGGACCGTGTCTCCTCTGTCCATGGAATTTTCCAGGCAAGAATACTGGAGTGGTTTGCCTTTTCCTCCTCCAGGGGATCATCCCAACCCAGGGATCAAACCTGTGTCTCCTGCATTGCAGGCAGATTATTTACCATCTGAGCCACCCGGGGAGCCCCTTACAGGCATTTAAAAACTTGTGGTGGGGGCACAAGGTGATATTATCTTAGAAATAAGAAAAATTCCAGATAATGTGTTTTACCCTAATGAGATAAGAAAGCTTTTCCTAGTAAAATTTTTGGACTGGGTGGTGATAGGAGCTCAGAGAGGGAAGAGGAAGTGTTCAGAAAAAGGAAGAACCTGTGATTTTAAAAATAGAAAATGGATCTTTAACTTGTATCCCTTTGTACAATGAGTTGATCAAATTATCACAAGAACAGGTCTTCTCTTTCTTGTGGTTAGTTTTCTGCTATGAGACAAAGAATGTGATTAGATTCTCTGGAAGCAAAGTTGAAATGTAGTGGAGTCAGCAGTTTCGTATCACTTACCTCTGTCTTGCCAGTTAATTTGCAACACAACTGGCTTCATTTCAAGGTATGTTGGTCCCCTGCGTGTGTGTGCGTGTGTGTGTTTGTGCACCTGTGTGCACGTGTTTTTGCCTTCCGCTCCTGCCCACCTGACTGTTGTTTTTGTCATTTTCATTCTTGGGGTTTGAGTCTGGGTATCTGGGGTAGGGTCTCTTCTTTTTCATGCAGGATTTTATATGCATCTGTCATCTATTTTCACTTTGTCTTTGCCTTTGCTTAAATTTCAACTTTGATAGTAGCCTTTTATAGGCTTAGCATGTACAGTCCCTTTCCTTGACTAAATTTATGCTAAGCAATATGTGCAAAGCTCTGGTCATGATCCATTACAGGCTGCTTTTATGTATGTTCATGCATGTTCGGTCGTGTCCAACTCTTTGCGATCCCAAGAACTGTAGCCCACCAGGCTCCTCTGTCCATGGGCTTTCCCAGGCAAAAATACTGGAGTGGGTTGCCATTTCCTGCTCCAGGGGATCTTCCCGACACAACGATTGAACATGAGTCTCCAGTGTTGCAAGTGGATTCTTTACTGCTGAGCCACTAGGGAAGCCCAGAAGATAGCATTAGTGTTAATATTTGTCCCCACTTTTCTGTTGTATATAAAGGTGAAAGAGGAGTCAGGAGTATTATATTTTTTAGGTATTATATTTTTTAGTATTTTTTTAATTAATTTATTTAGTATTTTTTAGGTACTTTTTTTTTTTTTTTTTTTGCATTTTAAGCTCCATTTGCAGTTTTAGGTTTAGAGTAAAATTAAGAGGACAGTTATAGAGATTTCCCTCGTATACCCTGTCCCCACCACATGCATACCCTCCCCCATTATCAACATCTCCCATGACAGTAGTGCATTTTTGACAACTGAGGAAACCACACTGATGTCATAATCACTCAAAGTCCATAATTTACATTAGGGTTCACCCTTGGTGTTGTACAGTCTATGGGTTAGCATAAACATAAAATGACACATGTCCATAATTATAACATTGTGGAGTGTTTTCGAGTCAAAGGGAATACTTGGACAAAGTATCCATCTTTTGCCTCTTACAATTATAACCTGTGTTATTTTTGATACCAAGGAAATGTATGCATTTAAAACAAATGCTTAAATACAGTGATAGCAACAGTCCTGCTGGACTAGGTGGCATGTGTAAGGCCGGACCCCTGGGGCCATGATGGGCCACTCCTCCTCTCCCTCCCGCCGGCTGGGGAAGTCCGGAAGGAGCCTCCCAGATCCCGGGGACCAGTGACAGCACACTTCACCAGCTAAAGCCGCTGCAGAAGGACCTGTCAGCCCGTGACGCCTCGGCCTGGCGACCTATCCAAACCCCCGTCCATCTAGCCTGACCATCCCTCGCAAGGAACGTATAAAAACTACCCCCAACACGGTCCAGGTGCAGACTTCCTTGACCTGCCTCGTTTGGGTCCGGGAACCCCGCCCGGGAGTGCTTCTCCATTAAAAAGCCTGTAGACACTCTTTTGGTGTCCTAGTCTTTTACCTAACAGCATGTACAAATGCAAATGGTTTTAGAAGGAATGGTCAGTTCACTGGACAACTTAGCATTCAATAGAGTTCTACACTAGCCTGTTACAACTGTGGCCTTTTTGATTGATTTGGGTAAACCAAGATAAGATCATGCACTGGAGTAGAAAGCCCTGTCTTTCTCTGCAGGGTTTGGTTATAAAAACCTGTTTAGGTTTTAAAAAAAATTACTAGGGACTTCCCTGGTGGTCCAGTGGTTAAGACTCCATACTCCCAATGCAGGGTGCCCAGGTTCTATTGTGGGTCAGGGAACTAGATTTTGCATGCCACAACTAAGACCCAGCGTAGCCAAATTAAGAATATATATACACTGGGAAGGAGAGCTTTTAGAATAACTCAGAGCCTTGGCGTGTGACACAGAGATGATCTTAGTCTCTTGAATGGAGGAGGATCAAAGATTCCCACTGAAGACCAAGTCTATAGAATGTGGTCCTTGGGAGCAAAATCTGCCTTAAGCCACAGAACCTTCAAGAACTTATTTTATTTTATTTTTTGATGTAGACCATTATTAAAGTCTTTATTGAATTTGTTATAATATTGCTTTTGCTTTATGCATTTTGGTTTTCTGGCCCTGGGGTGTGTGGGATCTTAGCTCTCCAACTAGGGATCAAACCCATACCCCCTGCTGGAAGTTGAAGTCTTAACCAGTGGACTACCAGGGAAGTCCCTCAAGATATGATTTTAATGGATGTGCATCCCTAGCTCTCTACCTAAAAGTTGACTTGCCATCTTCCCAATTAATAAAATACCAAACAGAGCATTAAAGTTTACAGCTTCACATTTTCAAATTAAATTATCTATTGATTAGTTGGGAGCTATTATTAAAAATCAGCACAAGCACATCTGACAAGATCTTAAAAATATATTCATCATGATGACTTTCATCACATCGTAAATGGTGGATCTGCACTTCATTTTAGAAGTAAGGGAGGCAAAAGAGCAATTAATTTGAAGCCCAGGTAATTGGGGGGAAAACTAATCTATTTAATCAGTCCCAAGAGATACGTGATTTCAGAGAACTGACACTGGAATATTTGGTTAAGATATTTTTGTCTGAAAAGGTTCTTTATATATGCTTAGGAAACTCTTCTGTAGTGTGCTTCAATTTGGCATTTGCATCTCTTATGCTAAGCTGTGCTTGGTTTGTGGATATATTCTTTTTTTAAAAGTTTTATTGGTGTATAGTTGACTTACAGTGTTGTGTTAGTTTCTGCTATAGAGCATAGTGAATCAGTTATACATACACGTGTATCTATTCTTTTTTATATCGTTTCCCTGTGTAGATCATTAGAGAATATCGAGTAGAGCTCCCTGTAGTATACACTAGGCTCTTACTAGTTATCTATTTTACATGTATGGGCATCCCTGGTGGCTCGATAATAAGGAATCTGCCTGTAATACAGGAGACCTAGGTTTGATCCCTGGGTCAGGAAGATCCCTAAAGGAGGGCAACCCACTCCAGTGCTCTTGCTTGGGAAATTTCTTAGGGAAGCCCGGTGGGCTATAGTCCATGGAGTCACAAAAGAGTCAGACACGACTGAGCCACTGAGCAGGAACTGGCAACGTATTAATCCTGGGATTTGTATTCCAAATGTTTAGCAAGCTTACTAATGCACTTAGAACCTAAGTTTTAGTAAACAGTACCTAATTGAACATAATGACACACACAATGGAATCACAGATTATTTTCCGTAAGAACAAAAAGGAAAGGTGTAAATTTGGGGATTAGTTCATGACTCACCAGTAGGGGCTTCCTTGATAGCTCAGTTGGTAAAGAATCTGCCTATAGTGCAGGAGACCCCGGTTTGATTCCCGGGTCGGGAAGATCCACTGGAGAAGGGATAAGCTACCCCCTCCAGTATTCTTGGGATTCCTTTGTGGCTCAGCTGGTAAAGAATCCATCTGCAATGCAGGAAACCTGGATTTGATCCCTGGATTGGGAAGATCCCCTGGAAAAGGGAAAGGTTACCCACTCCAGTATTCTGGCCTGGAGAATTCCATGGACTGTAAAGTTCATGGGGTCGCAAAGAGTTGGACAAGACTGAGTGACTTTCACTTTCACCAGAATGGGCTCTTTACTAATTCTTGCTCCAAGCAAGTTTGTTCAAAAGCTGAAATCCTAGGCTACCATGTTTAATTGCCCTCAAAAAAAATCTTAGAAATAGAAGAAACTGTGAAAGTTTTTGAGATTCAGTCTCAGTGCCAGAATCCCATTAAGCTTGATATTAAATGATATATTTAAAGTTTCTGTAATTGGCCCCATACTATGTTGAATTCTAGAAAGACAGTATGAATGAGGCACAGACCCTAAATCCAAAGGGCATATAGACTAATCAGAAAGAGAGGAAAGAAAAAATGCTATTGCAGAGTAAAATAACATGTTACCAGGGTCATAGCCACCTAGGACATATAGAGAAGAGTGCACTTCCTTGACAGACATGGATGTAGGGTGAGTACAAAAAAGATTTTCTGAAAAAGATGTCATCTAAGCTGGCAGCTGATGGATAAGGAAGAGCTTTCTAACAGGAGGTGGAGGAGGAGAGGAAAGTGCACACAGATGTCCAGTAGAAAGATGTCGGATAGACCATGCCATGCTCACTCTCCAGGTACTTTATCAAGTCCCTAAGATAGAGTAGGACTATATTCTGAAGACTTACAGAAATGTCAGATTGCTTTTTTTCTTCATCCCTAAACTGAGCTCCTTTAGGGAAGAAATAGTCCCATTTCTCTTGGTTACCCCAAGACCCTCAGCTTAATGTATATCACATGAAAGCTGTTTAGTAACTATTAGTTGAATAAATGAATTGATCAACCAATGATTTATCACAATTGACTCTTGTTAGTGAGAGGCAGAGTCATTGGTAAAACCACTGATTTTGATGGAGTCAGGGTGGAGACCTAAAGCTCATCACCAGTGATCAAGTTCCTGGTGCTTCCCAGACCATTTAATCTGCACTTTTCAGTAGTCATTCAGCCAGCAAAAAAAAAAAAACAACAAAATAGTATCTTTATCCAGCCCCACTCTTCTCTCATATTCCTGGAGTTTTCACAAACACAAGGACAGATACGGGATTTCTGGCCTCTCCTATTGCCTGAGTGACTTAGGATTCTAGCAACACAGGAAATGATCTAAGCTTGGAGTAACTTCTTGGTAAATGAACTATAGTTAACCACCAGTCATCAGCAACATTTACCTTTCTAGTGCCTTATCAATCATGTATTTCACTTTCTGATTGGCTTCCTGTCAAAGTTTCAGGTCTATTTTAGAATCTCCTTTTTATTAGGAATATTTGCCAGTGTTCATCCATAGTGGGGCTTCCCTGGTGGCTCAGAAGGTTAAGGATCCACCTTCAATGCAGGAGACCCAGGTTTGATCCCTGGGTTGGGAAGATCTCCTGGAGAAGAGAATGGCTACCCACTCCAGTACTCTTCCTTGGAGAATTCCATGGGCAGAGGCGCCTGGTGGTCTGCAGTCTATGGGGTCGCCAAGAGCCTGATGTGACTGAGTGACTAACGACCTGATAGTACCTTTATCATTCCAAAAACACCTGACAGATTACTAACAAATATTAAATGTTTAATTATGTGTGCACCACAATGTGTGAGCATGGCAAATTTTCTTTGGCTGCCATTTGTAAAAATCTTCTGAAATTCATACATTTAATTTGTGTATTTGAGTGTCTACTATGCTCAGGAAACCAAGCAAGTATTTGGATATACCCTGCAGTTCCAGATAACAGTGTGATCTGAACAAAGATGAATCAGTAAGTTTCTTTACAGTGGCCACCAGGAGAGTGAGATAGCAGGTTGGTAGCAGTGTCTGATGGCAGGCCATCAGAATCCCTCATAATGGAATCTACAATTTCTATACATTTCTCCTTCATCCCAGCCCTCACATCTGGAGAGGGGAAGTTCCCTAGTCAACTCAAGCTCTGGATACCCTAAATCCTCTACTAAAGCATCTTAACTCTTCATGTTGTTTTAAAATAACAGGAGCTAGAGTACAAGTTGGAGGCTTCCCAGGTGGTTCAGAGGTAAAAAAAAAAGAAAAATGCCTACCAATGCAGGAGACGTGGGTTCACAGGTTCAATTCCTGGGTCAGGAAGATCCCCTGGTGGAGGAAACGGCAACCCACTCCAGTATTGTTGCCTGGAAAAATCCTGTGGACAGAGAAGCCTGCCAGGGGTCGCAAAGAGGTGGACATGATGTAGCGACTGAGCACAGGCACATTGGTACAGATTAAGTAAGACATGAGAGCATTCTCGTTCACTTCCTTTTGTCCTTGCTGTGCATCAGGGATCCAGTGCAGCCCTTTTGGAAATGGCTCATCCTGGAGGGAAAACAGAAAATACTTCGTCTGAGTTCTGTATCTCCTGATGGTGATGGTATCAGGCAATGCCTGGTGGTGTATTTCTTAGTTCCTGTCACTGACAGGTAAGCCAGATTGCTGAGCACAGTCCCACAGTCTTTTCTCTGACTCTCTTTCTCGTCCACTTATTTGTTTATCCCACAAGTATTCACTGAATGTCCACTCACCTTTGGGACAATCATGGGGAATAAGACACACATGGTCTCTGCCGCTGTGGAACTTGCATTCTACTTGGATCCGGCGGGAACAAAAGAAGTAAATAAAGCAGAGATTGTAAGTATCATAAATAAACAGATGGGATATTGAGGTGGAGAATAAAAATGTGTATGTCGGCTGAGGTGATCAGAAAAGGTTTTCCAATGATATGAACCTTAAACAGAGCTAGCACATAAGAAGGAATCTTGGAAGTGTGTTCTAGGCTGATACAGCAGCAAGTAAAAGGGCACTGAAGTGCTGAATTAAGCCTTTGATGCAAGTGAGGAGGAGAGACTGAAAGTCAGAGGGACAGGGATAGACCAGAGAAGTCAGGATTCTATATTCCGAGGCTTGCATTTGGCTCCAGACATCACATATACCTCAACTCAACTCAACTCTGCACACAACTAAATTCATTCCATCAACCACTGGAGAGAAAACAGCAAGTACTGCCTGTCAGAAGTCTATGTGTAAACTATAATTATTACTGCAAAATTTCAGATGAGGAAAAAATAAAAAAGAAATAGGAGCCTTTCAGTGCGACAGACATTTGACTTAGTTATCCCTTCATTGTCTTTGCTTTTATACATGCTCTTTGTCTCTTTCTGTTGGAGAAAACAAATAATTCTTCCTTTTTAATTTTGTATAATATTCAGGGAAAAACATAATTTTGACCCACTTGAGCATTTGTGTCTGTTTTCACCGCAACTGTTAGAATTATAGTCTCCACAGCCTACGGAACCTTTCAAAGGTCATTAGGCACTTCCAAAACCAGTCAAATATCTTTTGTTTTTTCTTTTCTTTTTTTTTTAATTTTGGGGTGGATACTCAAATTCGGTAGAAGTTTCTGAAATAATACAGATTTTTACATCTTCGATGCCTAATAAGATACCCACTAACCATGTTCAAGCTGAGTTCTGGAACTCATGCTATTGCTCCCAAGGAATGACATTTTAAATTTTATCTAATTTTGATTAGTTAAAATTTAAATAGCCACACATGACTAATAGCTATCATCTTGTACTACACAGCTCTAGGGCCTCTTTTGAATGTCTTGCTGGGATTTCAGAATTCACAATTAACAGTGGTTTTCAGAGAGGATTTTGGTTATTGACTTGATGTTGTTATTTAGTTGCCAAGTCATGTCTGACTCTTTTGTGACCTCGTGGCCTGTAGCCTGCAAGCTCCTCTGTCCATGAGGGTGGATCAATTCTGCATGTAGTTACTTTTTTTCAAAGTAACTGTTGTTTTCACCTTTTCTACAAACTATTTCTTCTCCCTCTAGTTTGCCGTTGTTCAGTCACAAGTTGTGTTGAACTCTTTGTGACCCCATGGACTGTGGCACACCTGGCTTCTCTGTCCTTCATCAACTCCCAGTCTGCTCAAACTCATGTCCATTGACTCAGTGATGCTTCCCCCTTCTCCTCCTGCCCTCTGTCTTTCCTAGCATCAGGATCTTTTCCAATGAGTTGACTCTTTGCATCAGGTGGCCAAAGGCTTGGAGCTTCAGCTTCAGCATCTGTCCTTCCAATGAATATTCAGGGTTGATTTCCTTTAGGATGGACTGGTTTGATCTCTTAGTAGTCCAAGGGACTCTCAAGATTCTTCTCCAGAACCACAGTTTAAAAGCATCAATTATTCGGTCTGACTCTCACATCCATACATGACTACTGGAAAAGAGGCCTCTATTTTAAACAACCACCTCTCCCATCACCTTCCCCCTCTCATGCTTACAGGGAGCATTTCCTTGCCTAGTTCTAGAGTTGGGTATGTAATCTAATCCTGCCCAACTGTCAAAGTGTCATCTCACAGACAAATGGATTGGCCAGGAGAGATGAGCATGTGACTCAAATCCAGACAGGGAGACTCATTCTCAGAACACAAATCAAAATTTTTGGTAACAGCATGTTTAGACTGAAATTGTTGGCACTCTCTGTGCTTCTCTGAGAGCCTGACCAATGCTACAGAAAGCCCAGGAGCACTAGGACTCATGGTCAAGCTCCTGAAAATCACTCTGCCAAAATCCAGAGTTATTCTCGGGTTTTTCACTCATATGATCCAAGAGATCCCTTTTTGCTTAAGCTAAGCTGAGTGCCGAAGAATTGATGCTTTTGAACTGTGGTGTTGGAGAAGACTCTTGAGAGTCCCTTGGACTGCAAGGAGATCCAACCAGTCCATTCTGAAGATCAGCCCTGGGATTTCTTTGGAGGGAATGATGCTAAAGCTGAAACTCTAGTACTTTGGCCACCTCATGCGAAGAGTTGACTCATTAGAAAAGACTCTGATGCTGGGAGGGATTGGAGGCAGGAGGAGAAGGGGACAACAGAGGATGAGATGGCTGGATGGCATCACTGACTCGATGGACATGAGTCTGAGTGAACTCCGGGAGATGGTGATGGACAGGGAGGCCTGGCGTGCTGCGATCCATGGGGTTGCAAACAGTCGGACACGACTGAGCGACTGAACTGAACTGAACTGGAGTCTGAATCAATGTTGCATTTGAAACAAACAAACAAGTTTTGATGAGTACAATGATTAGACAAGCTGTCCGACATTTGTGGAAAATATAAATTTCTTGAATCCAAGCTGTCCAACATTTGTGGAAAGTATACATTTCTTAAATACCATAAGACTGATATCTAGGAAATTATGATAGAAAACTAGACATAGTCAAGAACATGGAAAGTGATATCGTGAAGGAGCTAGCAGAATTTCGTCCTTATTTAGCTGAATATGTGAATCTGACAACAAATGCTATTCCTTTTGCATCCTACACGGATTGAAAAATGTGACAGTCCCATCAATGATCAAAATTAAGTTTGAGCTAAGATTTAAACTCAGAGGAAAATGCTCTTGTAATAAAACAAAAACCAGTATGAGCCAAGTAAAGATATTTTTTAATTAGTATAGCTGTTACTCTGAAGCTGTTTAGGTAGGACCTGAGAGGTAAACTCTTCCAGAAAAGAAAGTCCATTCTTATCAAATTATTCCCCAAACTTGCTTCATTTCAGTCTTGTGAGAGGGCTGAACATGGAGGAAATGTATAATTTTGAACTCGTTGTGTGTGTCCCTCGTGATGTGTTTACACCCGTGTGTGTGTGTGTTTGTGACTTCCACCTGACCTTATTCCTGGGCTTCTTTCTGGAGTGGAGCGTGGTCCCTTTGCCATTTCTGTGTTTCCGCACGATGACTCAGTGATAATCGCTAAATTCAACTCCCATGTCACACCCCAGAATTTTGTCTTTCATGTGATATGAATATATGTTTCTCCAGCAGTCATCTGTCTACCCTAGGCACAGTTTTAGGCTGAGAGTCCATTTCCTTCAGTGCTTCAAGNTTTGAGCTAAGATTTAAACTCAGAGGAAAATGCTCTTGTAATAAAACAAAAACCAGTATGAGCCAAGTAAAGATATTTTTTAATTAGTATAGCTGTTACTCTGAAGCTGTTTAGGTAGGACCTGAGAGGTAAACTCTTCCAGAAAAGAAAGTCCATTCTTATCAAATTATTCCCCAAACTTGCTTCATTTCAGTCTTGTGAGAGGGCTGAACATGGAGGAAATGTATAATTTTGAACTCGTTGTGTGTGTCCCTCGTGATGTGTTTACACCCGTGTGTGTGTGTGTTTGTGACTTCCACCTGACCTTATTCCTGGGCTTCTTTCTGGAGTGGAGAGTGGTCCCTTTGCCATTTCTGTGTTTCCGCATGATGACTCAGTGATAATCACTAAATTCAACTCCCATGTCACACCCCAGAATTTTGTCTTTCATGTGATATGAATATATGTTTCTCCAGCAGTCATCTGTCTACCCTGGGCACAGTTTTAGGCTGAGAGTCCATTTCCTTCAGTGCTTCAAGTTCTTTCTCATGTCAGTTCTCCAGTTCCAGATGAGTACTACGTGGAACTGTGAACACATTTCCCATTCCTTATCTTTGCTTGAAACACACCTCACTACTGCTGCTGCTGCTGCTGCTAAGTCGCTTCAGTCGTGTCCAACTCTGTGCGACCCCGTAGACAGCAGCCCACCAGGCTCCCCCATCTCTGGGATTCTCCAGGCAAGAGCACTGGAGTGGGTTGCCATTTCCCTCTCCAATGCTTGAAAGTGAGAAGTGAAAGTGAAGTCACTCAGTTGTGTCCGACTCTTAGCGACCTCATGGACTGCAGCCTACCAGGCTCCTCCGTCCACGGGATTTTCCAGGCAAGAGTACTGGAGTGGGGTGCCATTGCCTTCTCCACGGCCAGCCATAATTCAAAGGCTTGGAATATGAGAGGTTGCCTGGGTATTTCCTGTCTTTTCCCTGTCGATGTCCCTTAGCGACTGAGCTCACTCAGGTTTCTGCGAACCATCTCAGCCTGGTGGGAACCAACTTCAGTGACACCCAAAGATGCTACGTCCTCTTGACCAGGCTTGAGGGCATGTGGAACACAGGGCAGCTACTCTCCCTTCCCTCTCTGCTGCAGAGCCAAGACTCTTAGGACCAAGTTTGTCTGTAGCTTCAGGAAGTTGGTTTTTCCCAAGGAACATCATCTGATTTAATTAAAAGCAGGCCCTTCAGTTCAGGAAACTCAAACTGGTGCTCTGTGACAACCTAGAGGAGTGGAATGGGTGGGAGGTGGGAGGGCTGATTCATGTTGATGTATAGCGGAAACCAACACAATATTGCGAAGCATCTATCCCCTAATTAAAAATAAATAAATTACAATAAAACCAAGTCCTTTGAGACACATCCTGAACTGTCGACAGTAGATGCCTCTGGAGTCCTGAGTGGGTATTATGGAGAGTTAGGGTAAATGTTGACTTCACTTTGTTTGTTTGTTTGTTTTCCAAAGAGGAAGCATTTGCAATGTTTAGAACAATAAAGAATGCTATTTGAAAGCATTTTCAAAGTTTTTTTTTTCTCCTAGAGTGGATGGCCTAATTTTTTTCTTTAAAAATACAAATATGATTGTTCCAAGAAGATCAAACGTAAGATGCATAGAGTAGAAAGATGAAATTCCCTTCCCAACCCACACAAGCTTTTTAAATGTACTTCCCAGAGGAAGCTGTTGTAAATAGCATCTATTTTCTAAACATTGACAAAAATATCTAGAGATAATCGGTATATCTGAGATGAAAAGATGCATGAATAAATGTACTCATATATATTTATTGCAAATCCAAAGACCTGTACAGTTTTGATCAAAATACCTCTCTGTATACATGTTGCATATATATATATATATATATATGTGATGTATGCATATGTATGTACACACACTCACGCACACATGTATATATGGTGCTCAGTTGCGTTTGACTCTTTGTGACCCCATGAACTCTAGTCCACCAGGCTACTCTGTCCATGGGGATCCTCCTGGCAAGAATACTAGAGTGGGCTACTATTTCCTCCCCCAGGGAGTCTTCCCAACCCATGGATCAAAGTGCTATCTCTTATGTCTCCTGCGTTGGCAGGTGGATTCTTTACCACTACCACCACCTGGGAAGCCCGTGTGTGTGTGTGTGTGTGTGTGTGTGTGTATGCATGCACATGAATATATACATACATATATATATTATATTTTTTTCATTTAACAGTATATCATGAGTGTTTTCCAGCTACAACATTCTTTTGAGCAATAGCCCAACATTCTTTACTATTCACATCTGTCTCTATAAATGCTCACCCCCTATTAACAAGCATTGGGCTGTTACTTAATCTGAATAATTACCATTTTTCCTACCTATTGGTAGTAGTAACACAACAGCATCCTGATACATACAAGCAAGATTTCCCTGTGGCCTCCCCAATTTGTGCCAGTTGACTTTGATTTGCAATAACAGGTGGTATTCCATAGCCATCTCTGCTAAGGTTCCCTGAGGAAATAGGACACAATCATGTGACCTGATCTTTGCTGATGATCTGCACCTAGATATAACAAAAAGATGATATATGTTTTAAATGCACCTCTAGATATGTGGAGTGTTTACTCAGGGGGTGATGCTGCAAAGCCCATACTGAGGACTCTCACCTCAGGTTTGAAGATGATTTGTTTGGAGCGATTTGAAATAAAAGTTCAGGCTTATTTCTCATAAGTCTGTTATTTGGAGGGGGATTTCATGAACCATTCTATTTATCTTATGCCTTCCGGGCATAGGGTTTTATGAGATGGGTATTTTTAAAGGAACAACTTTATTCTTGGGTAGGTTGACAGGACTTTTAATGAGGAAAGAAATTAGAAACCAGAGCTGGAGGCAACATGGTCAGTAAAAAGAAAAAGGAAGCAAGGAACAGAAATTTAGTTTAAATGTCCTTTAAAATGGTTGTTCCTGTAAATATTTTTGTATATATCCATTCATAGTTATGGCTAAGAAAAATAGGGTGGTGTGGCTCTTGGGCTTTTCTTAACAAGAGAGTGATTGTTACTTTTCCAGGTGGCCCTGATTTTACTTAAATTCCACAGAGTGTAGTATCAACTGAAATTATACAAATCCAGTAATGTATATAATGTTCAAAGGCCGGAGTTGACAGACTAGCCCAGCCTGCCTGCCTGTTTCTGTAATGAATTCTTCCTGGAATGCAGTCACACCCATTCATTTATGGGTTGTGGCTGATTTTGTGCTCTGAATGGCACAGTTGAGTAGTAGGATATCCCTCAGAGCCTAGGGTCCTTCTTATCTGGCCCCAGAGACTGGCTGGGAGGAGGGGAGTGACCAGGAATTTCTCTCTCTGCCTGGCAGGGAGATGCAAACAAAAAGAGGGGATGGAGCTGTAGGCTTGCTCAGTTCTTTCTCCTTGTATCCCTGGTCAAGGAAGTTACTCTTTCTTTAACAGGAAAAGGATGAACATTGGAGAAAGCCTGATTCTAATCAACAGGTCTGCATCTATAACAGATAATGCAGCAAAGTTTTTAGTGATACAGAAGAATCATGTAGTTGGGTCTGGGATTTGCCTCTTGTTATGAGCTAAATTGTCTCCTTAAAAAGGAGACAATAAATTCATACATTGGAGTCTTAGTCTCTGGTACTTCAGAATGTGACTATATTTGGAGATAAATGAGATTGTTAGGGAAGTCTCTAATCTAATATGTTGGGTACCCTTATATTTCTGAGTCTAAGCTCATATTGCTCACTGCATGACAGGTCAATAAATCAAGAGATGATTTGTTGAGGTAAAAGTTAGTAACTTTATTTGGAAAACCAGGAGACCTGAAAGCTGATGGACTAGTGTCCCAAAGAACCATCTTCTCTGAGTTAGGATTAAGGCTTCTTTTATACTAAAAGGGAGGGGTGTGTTTGGTTGTTGCAAACCTCTTGGTGCTGGAATCCTTTGTTCTTGCAGCTGTCCATGTAGGTCAGGTGACAATGTTCCTATAAACCTCCCCGACAAATGTTAGTTTCCGTTGTGCAACTTTTTATCTTCATACAAATAGAAAAATGTTATATGTTTAAATATCAGAGGCTTGAGAATGGGCTATCCTGTATATTTCAGGCTATGGGCAATATTCTTAACTTGTAGAAAAACAATAGAATACAAAATTTAAAGCAAGAGAAACAGATCTAACATGGAGTCAGGTTTGTTCTTCCCTATTGAACTTATAAGAAGAAGAGATAAGGACACAGGCACATACAGTGGGAAGAGCACATGAAGAAACAGGGAGAAGACGGCCGTCTACAAGCCAAGGAGTGAGGCCTTAGGGCACACCAACTCTCTTGGCCCTTGATCTAGGACTTTTGGCCACCAGGGTACAATTCTGTTAGTTAAACCACCCAGTCTGTGGTATTTTGTTTTGACAGCCAGAGCAAACACACACCTCTGCTTAAGTCTAATTTCCTTGCTTCTTAGATATGACATGGGCTCTTGCTATATTACACAAGCCTTTCTGCGTGTAAATCAGCAGTTCTCAACCAGGAGAAATTTTTTGCCTCCCATTGTCTACTCCCAACATTTGGTAATGTCTGGTAATACATATACTTCTAAATTTTTTATTTTTTATTTGGGAGTGTGCTCTGTCTTCGTTGCTGACACGGGTTTTCTCTAGTTGCAGCGAGCAGGGTCTCCTCTCCAGTTGTGTTGCACGGGCTTCTCATTGTGGTGGCTTTTCTTGTTGTGGAGCACAGGTTCTAGGGCTCTCGAGCTTCAGTAGTGTGGCGCACAGGCTTTGTTGTCCCTCAGCATGTGGAATCTTCGAGAACCAGGGATCGGACCCGTGTCTCCTGCACTGGTCGGCAGATTCTTAACCTCTGGGCCACCAGGGACGTCCTGGAGACATTTCTGATTGTCACAACTAGGGAAGGAGATAGGCTCCTTTGTCGCTAATGGTTAGAGGCCAGGATACTATTAAACAGCCTACAATGCAGAGGGCAACCACCTGTAACCAATAATTAAGCCATTGTGCGAAAGCTGCGAAATCCTGGTGCAGAAAATGCATCTCTGTCACTTCTCTGCTTCCCCATCCCTCTCAGAATGATGCTTATCTTTGAAAGTGTTGGAAGAGGTTCATCCCACACTGAGCAGTGTGCACAATGTCCATATAGGATCATCAAGATAATTTAAACTAAGGGTGCCTTCAGCCATTAGATCTGGTCCATTAGTTCCTGCTCAGTACACTCTAGAAAAACTATTCAGTTTGGTATGATTTTGAGGACATGGACTTCGGGATTCCTAAGGGCCAGTCTTCCTTTCAATCCTGTTAACTTCCCCAAGTTTGCAGCCTGGGGGTGGTGCTGGAGCAGGCAGAGGAGAATGAATGATTGATGGATGGCGAGCCTCTCAGGTAGAAGCAGGCTGGTGGGAAGCTGCCTTTAAAATCATATTTTATATACAACTGTGGGTCAGCGCAGGCTCCCAGTATACAGTGCCTGACCTTAGTATGGGGGAGCGATCGATTGTGCTCAAACAGCGAGCCATCCAAATGATTTATTTATGCAGCAGTGCAGCTTTCCGCTTCTTTGGAAGTAGGCACCAACGAACAGTTTTGCGCATGCGCCTGCCTGTGTGTGCGTGCGTGTGTGTGCGTGCACACGCATGTGTGTGTGTGCATGCATGCGTGTCCCATGACCCTCCCAGTTTCAACAGAACCTATAATTAGCTCCTTGGAGACCAGATAATCACTCTTTGCTTTTTCTACCTGTAAATGCTCATTTGGCTTTGGTGTTTTTGTTAATGTCCCAGCTTTAAACCACCTAGTATTGAGCTTTTGGCACAATATCAAGTTATCAGAACACAGAATGACAATCTAGGAAGATAACTGAAAGACTCCAGAGTCTGTGATACAGATTGCCCCCCTCCCTTTTTATTGCCTAAATTTGAATGAAAGCTTTTGAGGGATTAGTTTTGAACATATCTACTGTATCCCCCTCCCAACTGGAATACCGTCCTAGGAAAGCACTGGAATATAGTCATTAAGGCTAGACACTTCAAAGCAGATAGACTACACAGGCATCATAAATAGATCCCTGGCGTTCTGTGCTAGAGATCACAATCCTTACAACCAAGGCTTCAAAAAATAAGTTTCTGAACCAAAGTAAGTGTCTACAGCCCAGTTTTCATTTCTGCCAGCAAGAGGGAATTCTGACAGTCTTACTTCTTGAAGTTAGTCAGACTGTTCAAGAATTATTTGTAAGAAGGAAGAACAAAATTCCAGTTTATTGATAATTAGCAATATGCCATGTCAGCCACGGTCCAGTAGAACCTTCTGCAACGAGGGAACTGTTCTATGCATGTGCTCTCCCATGTTGTAGCCATGGGCCATACGACATTATAGAGCATTTTAAATATGCTTAGTAAAACTGAGGAAGTGAGTTTTTTATTTGATTCGATCTTAATGGGTTTCTCTGGTGGCTCAGATGGTAAAGAGTCTGCCTGCAGTGTGAGAGACCTGGTTTCAATCGCTGGGTGGGGAAGATCCCCTGGAGGAGGAAATGGCAACCCTCTCCAGTATTCTTGTCTGGAGAAACCCATGGACAGAGGAGCCTGGTGGGCTACAGTCTATGGGGCCGCAAAGAGTCAGACACTGACAGAGAAACTTCAGTTTTTCACTTTAAATATTAAATAATCCCATTGAGGAGTGTCTACCATATTGGAAAACACAGCTCTATATGGCCTGATCTTATAACTTTAAAAAAATGTGAATACATCTTTATTATCTCTGTACATGTACATACAAAGGACTTTAAAAGTGTAGACAAAGAGCCTATAAAGATACACATACACATCAAACTGTTAATACCTATTAGGTTGGGATTAGAGAGGGGGTAGAGAGAGGATTTTAACATCTTATTTTGCCAAGAAGAAAAAGTGATGGGATTAAAAACTAATCAAGCAAAATGAGACCACTTATAGAGTCAATTTTGTCAAGCCATCTCCTTGAATTAACCTCAGAAGAGAAAGATGGAGGATTATACAATTATCTCTGGATCCCAGACAGCCTTCTCCCACCCTTTGTCCCAGTCATTTCAGAGAGCGTGAATTTGGGGTCTTAGCCAATATAGTCCTTCTGTTTTCTGCAATAAGCACTGAAAAACAGCCATCTCAGTGGCCTTTAAGGCTGTGAACCCGAAAACAGGAAGCAGTGAGGAGAGAAGGCAGTCACACAAACAAATGCATGAACCACACAGTCAGTCCCAGAGATGAAATCCTTGTGTTTTATGAAAATCCCCTATTGTGGAAAGCTATTTGCAAAGCCTCCATAGGCTTCACTTGGCTGATAAATGGCAGTGAATGCCTCTTTCAAAGTCTCCTGCCAGTGACAGAGAAATGGCTAACCAGGGATTGTGTGCATGGGCTTATTGATTCCAAGTTTGATCCCAGCCACAGATTTCTTTCCTAGGTTCTGAGGAAGAAATCAACACTTTACTGGAGCATGGGTTTTTAAATGTTAAGTAGGAATGAAATTAAGGAAGAGAGAGAGAAAAAAAAGAGAGAGAGAAGGAGAGAAATACACTGCTGCTGCTGCTGCTGCTAAGTCGCTTCAGTCGTGTCCTACTCTGTGCGACCCCATAGACGGCAGCCCACCAGGCTCCCCCGTCCCTGGGATTCTCCAGGCAAGAACACTGCAGTGGGTTGCCATTTCCTTCTCCAAGGAGAAGCAAAGGGATGGAATTTACAATGCCTAGAATTAAAACAGATGGAAGATTTGCTAGGATCACAAGAAATTGACCAGATCCCATCCAGGGTTTACACTGTTTTCTGGGGGGATTTGGAGACCCAGCTGACTCTCTGGGCAGTCAGTTTTCTTCATCCATGACAAATGAGTATGCCATCTCTACATACTTGAATTATTGCAACAGCAACAACTTAGAAAGCTATGCACATCTTTTGAGGCTCAGTGCTTTCCTGTGACTAAGACACACTAGGGTGCTAAACCTTTCTGCATAGATGCAATCAAATTAGAAGTTAAATTTAATACTCTAACAGGTTACCACCTGGGACCAGAAGTGGCTTGCGTTGTATCTTTTCTTCCTAGCATTGTGAAATGAACAAGGGATATGGCCCATTTTCATTTCAGTAAATATCAATTTTTAAGGGGAAATTTACACCTGTTATTGTATAGTTCCTGAATTATCCCTGAGGTTAAAGCAATTTGTGTTTGTGATTCTTATGCAATTGTGGGCTTTCCTAGTGGCTCAGACAGTAAACAATCTGCCTGCAACGCAGAAGACCTGGGTTCAGTCCCTGGCTTGGGAAGATCCCCTGGAGAAGGGAATGGCAACCCACTCCAGTACTCTTGTCTGGAGAATTTTATGGACAAAGCAGGCTACAGCCCATAGGATCTTAAAGAGTTGGATGTGACTGAGTGCCTAACACCTTCATGTTTTATGGAGTTGTAATTACAGTGAAAAAACTAGTATTCTTCTCTCATGGATGACACATTGATCTGAAAGCTGCCTGTGGGGAGGGATTCTGTTTTAAGTCTTATTCTCAACTGAGTGAAATGCCAGGCTTAGAGTAAACAGTCCCCTATACTATCTGCAAGATACTCTATCTCTCTGCATCCTGACCCTCAGAAAAATTATAATATGGCCTTGGGCTGAAGATAATTGCCAAGAAAAGAGGAAATGCTCGCACATTCTCTGGCATTGCTTTAAAGATAAATAAATAGTAATTGATTGGTATGTAAGTGCATGAACAAGTTACTTTCCTCCTGTATCTAACAGAGAGTGTTTAAGTTACTAATATTTACCTGTTTCTGAGAAGGCAAACTGGTAAAGGTGGGGTGGTGGGGCAGAGGGCAAACAAACAAACATACAAAAACACTAGGGATCAGTTTGCAGCTACATGTACACTCAAGTTATTTTTTAATGATTTTATTAGGCGGCTTCTATATTCCATTTTGTAATTCATTTCCCGGAGGCAACTTTAGACCTTGCAGGCCTGTTTGCAATTCCTATCAGAGTAGGGGGAAAAAAAGAGAGGATAATGGAAATTTCACAAGTTATTCAGTTGTTGTTGTTGTTTTAATTTGGTTGTTTGCCCTGACAATTTCTTAAATCTGCAGACCTTGATGTTTTAATCTCATGCATGTTGATAGTGCTTGATATTCATAACTGGTAGATTTGATAAATTTTTAACCAGGAAGCTGAATATGATGAGAAAACACAAGGGGAGGTTTGTATTTTGTACCTTGTAGTGGAGCAGCCTTCCAGTTTCATTTTCAGTCTTTGCACTAAGAGTGTTCCCGGGAGGCATCAGGATTGCCCAAAGCTGACTTCCATCCATACTGAAATGGCTTCGTCTAAGCTTTTCCCAAATTCCAATTGCACTGCAGGTGGTAATATCTGTGCAAGAACAGCAGTATAGATATCAGTTTAAAACTCATATAAATATACATTTATACTCCAGGTGTGAAGTCATAACATGTGGGATAAATCTTATCATTTCAACATAAGTAGAATAACAGATTGAAAGTAGGATGTATTGTTGGAAAAAAGCAAACAAACATGTTTTAGATTCACAGTGCCAATCATGCAACGATGGTTTCATGAGAATTGATTTCCAAAGATCAAACAATCGATGATAACAATTCAGTCTCTCTAATCACTTTCATAAAAAATTAAAATATTTCTTTTATCTCAGGAATGTCTCTCAGTGTTTTATTATAGAAAACAATGCTGCATATCAATGTAGAATATAGTAAAATAAACCGTTACATCTTTCAATAATTATCAGCTCATGACCCATTGTGTTTCATCTATATCCCCATGTATTCCCCTCACATTCCTGGATTTTTTTAAAATAATATGTATTTACTTCTTTAGCTGTGTTGGGCCTTAGTTGTGACACATGGGATCTCCATTGCATCCTGTGGGATCTTTCTTTGTGGCACATGGACTCTCTAGTTAAACAGTGGGGTTAGTTGCTCCAGAGCATGTGGGATCTTAGTTCTTAGATCAGGGATCAAGCCCAAGTCTCCTACATTACAAGATGGACTCTTAACCACTGAACCATCAGGGAAGTCCCTCCTGGATTGTTTTGAAGCCAAGGGCAGGCATTGTACATTGTAAATGTTTCAGCGTGTATTCCTAAAGGAGCAGATCCACTTTCAAGACAGCCTCATGCCTAACTCTACAACATGAACGTTGATCTGGTCAGTGTCCATGTTATTTTTTCCCAATTATTTTACATATTTGTAAAGTTAGTTTGAAAAGTGAAAGTGTTAGTCTCTCAATCATGTCCAACTCTTTATGACAGCATAGATTGTAGCCCACCAGGCTCCTCTGTCCATGGAATTCTCCAGGCAAGAATATTGGAGTGGGTAGCCATTCCCTTCCCTCCAGGGGATCTTCCTGACCCAGGGATCAAAACTGAGTCTCCTGCATTGCAGGCAGATTCTTTACCATTTGAGCCATCAGGGAAACCCTATAAAGTTAGTTAACTTGAATTGAAATCCAACCAAACCCTGTGGATGCAATTATGAGATAAGTCTACATTTCTTGAATTTATACCCCCAGCCCCGTTCATAATTTTCTTTTTGTGTGTGATTTTCAATACAAGATATTAGTCTAATAGATCAATTATTGAACTAATGATACCTATTATTCATTCTGTTCAATGTGTGCCTATTGGTGGCAATATTTAGATATTAATTGAGTGTTTTGTATATATGACATTTGGGAATAAATATAGCTAGAAGTTGAGAGAACTACTCAAGAGCTAAGTTAAGGCGGTTTAGAGTTATTGTCACCTAGCATTCTTCTGCAGTTGCTTGAGAAATGGTGTAAGCCATATTTTTTAACAGCTTAGATATGGAATTTTCCTTTCATGGATAAAATATGGCTGCCATTGACATTGATTTTTTTTTCACTTCTGAGTGAAGTAAATATGGACATTTCACATAATATATATTACTCATATGAAATACAGGATATGACTTTACAAAGTGGTCATGGTTTCTCCTCCCAAAGTATTCATTATTAAGTGTGGTGTTATATTTCATTCTTGAGCTAAGGGTTCTACCAGATCAGGTCTGTTCTTGAGAAAAATGACCAAAGAGACAAATTAGAAAAGCACCCCCGTCACTTTCCTAACTCACTTAACAAATGTCATATGTTAATTTGTATATGTGGAATCTAGAAAAATGGTACAGATGGACCTGTTTGCAGGGCAGGAATAGAGACACGAGCATGAGAATGGACATGCGGACCTGGGGTGGGGAAAGGCACGAGCTGCATTAGGAAATTGGTATTGGCATATATTCACTACAGTGTGTTAAGTAACTAGTCAGGGGAGAAAGGGGTGGGATGAATTGGGAAGTTGGGGTTGAGCTATATACACTACAGTTTGTAAAATAGATAGCTAATGGGAAGCTGCTGTATACAACAGTGAGCTCCCCTCGGTGCTGATGACCTAGAGGAATGGGATAGGGGTATTGAGAGGGGACATATGTATGCGTATAGCTGATTCAGTTTGTTGTACAGCAGAAACTGACACAACTTTATGAAGCAGCTATACCCCAATCTAAAAAAAAAAAGACAGAGTTGCTGTGAACCAGAGCAATGATCCAAAATGCCATGGATAATGAGGAACAAGCCATGTCATTTTTCAAGTCATTTCTATGGTCCAGCAAATTGCCCCAGAGTCCTGGATATAGACTGTGAGAGAGGAAGGTGATGGACAGGCAAAGGGCTGCTGGCCCCAGGCTGAGCAAAAATGCACTGATCCTTTAGCAAGAGTCTAAACCCGAGAGTTGGCGCTAAGAATCCTATCTGTCTGTGTAACATCTTCTGGTCATGATGTCACCAGACGGCATTGGATAGAGTTTGTTCTTATCACTTAAGCAACCACTTTCAAAACGTCTGGGCCAATTTTCCACTGAATGTGCCATGTTTTGTGTGCTTCCAACCCCAAAACAGCCATCAGAAGTGCTTACCGGAGGCCCATCGTGGTCTATGCTACATGTGAGCACTTGCTGACTACTGTCCAGTGTCACGTGATATAAATTCATTGCCAGGATCACCCTTTTCCAGGTGAAGACACATGACCTATGCAGGAAACAACAGCAATAATACGAGAACTTCTTTTGGGTTCCAGAGCTAGAAAGTGGCAGAGATGGAATTTGACCCAAAGGGTATTAGACTCTAAAATGAGTGCTATTGGCTGGGGTCCTCTCAGCCAATGGCACTTGATTTGGGGACTTTGCATGCATGTGTCTGACCTCCCCAGCCAGTACTCTGAGCTCTGTCCACCCTCCCCACCCTACTCCTTGACTCACACTCTCAGACATGGGGGTATGTACATAAACGGTGCAGTCTGCCTTGGAGAGGGTCTATTTGGGAGAGAAGTCTGTATGAGGGGACTGAAGGGGAACTGTCTACTCGTAGCAAAAACACTGTGATCCCGGGTACCTCCAAATGAGTGGGATTTGGCATCGAAGTGGGCATCCCCTGGACCCTGTGGGCTCCTCACTTATCAGAGGTGTGTGTCAGAATAAGGGGATCTCAATGGGCTCAGAGAGGAGCCAGTGCTTCTTGGGTCTAAAGCCTCGTAACCCCCAACCATGTAACAAAACAGAGGTTCTTGCCACGTGCTCCATACTGATGGAATTTCCCACAGGTCCAACCAGAATCCTTGTCTTAACTTTGGACTTACTCACTGCCAGCGTTTTCAGGACACAGAGCAAGTGAGAGAACATATTTTTGCAGGTGCAAGGCAAAAGCAAGAGAAAAGCAATGTAGTCCCTTTAAAGATGGTGGCCATGAACATTTCAGACAGAGCTCAGTTCAGTTCAGTTCAGTTGCTCAGTTGTGTCCGACTCTTTGCGACCCCATGAATCGCAGCACGCCAGGCCTCCCTGTTCATCACCATCTCCCAGAGTTCACTCAGACATCCATCAAGTCCATGATGCCATCCAGCCATGTCATCCTCGGTCGTCCCCTTCTCCTCCTGCCCCCAATCTCTCCCAACATCAGAGTCTTTTCCAGTGAGTCAGCTCTTCGCATGAGGTGGCCAAAGTACTGGAGTTTCAGCTTTAGCATCATTCCTTCCAAAGAAATCCCAGGGCTGACCTCCTTCAGAATGGACTGGTTGGATCTCCTTGCAGTCCAAGGGACTCTCAAGAGTCTTCTCCAACACCACAGTTCAAACGCATCAATTCTTTGGCGCTCAGCCTTCTTCACAGTCCAACTCTCACATCCATACATAACCACAGGAAAAACCATAGCCTTGACTAGACGTACCTTAGTTGGCAAAGTAATGTCTCTGCTTTTGAATATACTATCTAGGTTGGTCATAACTTTTCTTCCAAGGAGTAAGCGTCTTTTAATTTCATGGCTGTAATCACTATCTGCAGTGATTTTGGAGCCCCCCAAAAATAAAGGAGATACCCCTCGTCCAAGGTAAGGAGCAGTGGCTGTGCTTTGCTGGAGCAGCCGTGAAGAGATACCCCATGCCCAAGGTAAGAGAAACCCAAGTAAGACGGTAGGTGTTGCAAGAGGGCATCAGAGAGCAGACACACTGAAATCTTACTCACAGAAATCTAGTCAATCTAATCACACTAGGACCACAGCCTTGTCTAGCTCAATGAAACCAAGCCATGCCTGCGGGGCAAGCCAAGATGGGCGGGTCATGGTGGAAAGGTCTGACAGAGCATGGTCCACTGGAGAAGGGAATGGCAAGCCACTTCAGTATTCTTGCCTTGAGAACCCCATGAACAGTATGAAAAGGCAAAATGATAGGATACCAAAAGAGGAACTCCCCAGGTCAGTAGGTGCCCAATATGCTACTGGAGATCAGTGGAGAAATAACTCCAGAAAGAATGAAGGGATGGAGCCAAAGCAAAAACAATACCCAATTGTGGATGTGACTGGTGATAGAAGCAAGATCCGATGCTGTAAAGAACAATATTGCATAGGAACCTGGAATGTCAGGTCCATGAATCAAGGCAAATTGGAAGAGGTCAAACAAGAGATGGCAAGGGTGAATGTCGACATTCTAGGAATCAGTGAACTAAAATGGACTGGAATGGGTGAATTTAACTCAGATAGCCATTGTATCTACTACTGCGGGCAGGAATCCCTCAGAAGAAATGGAGTAGCCATCATGGTCAACAAAAGAGTCCGAAATGCAGTACTTGGATGCAATCTCAAAAACGACAGAATGATCTCTGTTCGTCTCCAAGGCAAACCATTCAATATCACAGACAGAGCTCAGAGATCCTCAAAAGTGGACCAAGTAAGCCAGGAAGTCTCTTAAAATAAAAAAAGACATTCATTTCCCTGACTCACAGGGAGGTGATGAGGAGAGTAGGATTATGTCCTGACTTAGGAGTCAAAAAAGCTGGGGAAGGGCTGTTTTCCAAGAATAGAGGCCCCTTGCATTTTGGTTTCCCATCCAGCACTGTCTGTAAACTGTTGGAAATAAGAAAGAGAAAGCCCCCCGAAAAGAAGTGGGTGGTGGGGTCATAGTGAGGGTCGTGGTCTCTATTGACTGAGAGTGGGAAATTGATTTGAGGATAGCAGGTTTCAGACCAGAAGGCAGAGAGTTGCTTAGTCAGCAGTTCCTTTTCTTAAAAAGGGCTTATGAAGCCTTAGGGGTCTTATCTGAAATTCAGATGGCTGTGCGCTCCCCACCTCAGAGGTCACCCATCTGGCTGCAAAGCCCTTGCTTTGGGACTTAGGTTGAAAAGTCAGCAGTGTACCAGTTGGTTTGAATTCTGAATATGTGCAAAGAAAGCCTCCCTGGTAGATTGTACCTCCACTAAGATCCAATGATTTCCTGCTCCCTGAGCTCTCCAAGAAGCATCCATGAAACATTTATCAGGTGTGTGGAATAAGGTCAATTGTGGTACACTCGGTCAGAACTGAGCTGGAGAGAGGGGACAGCATTCTCAAAGGCAGGTTCCTACCTGATCTGGCCATTCTAGGCAGCATAATCTTAAAAAGAAGAGCCTGGTTGGCTCCACCTTATTTAGGAATTTGTCAGCAATGGAAAGGAAAGAAGCTCTCTCAGCTTTATGCAGAAATAGCAAAACAATGAACAAGTCAACAGCATCAGCAATGCCTTTTGTTTCCAAATCCTTTTTCTCCTGGGCTTGCCTGCAGGCAGACTGCATCCCAATCCTCATAGGTTAAGTTGAGGTCATGTGACCATGCTCTGAAACTCCAGTACTCTGGCCACCTGATGGGAAGAGCTGACTCATTTGATAAGACTGATGCTGGGAAAGATTGAAGGCAGGAGGAGAAGGGGTCTACAGAGGATGAGATGGTTGGATGGGAGCACTGACTCAATGAACATGAGTTTGAGTGGACTCCAGGAGTTGGTGATGGACAGGGAGGCCTGGCGTGCTGCAGTCCATGGGGTCGCAAAGAGTCAGACACCACTGAGAGACTGAACTGAACTGAACTGACCGTGCTCTAGATAACAGGAAGCGGATATAAATGATATTTGTCCCTTCAGATCTAGCCAGAAGTCCCCATGTGGCCCTTCAAAACCTGTTCTCCATCTATGGTGACAGCAGAGACTGATTCTGATGATGCCATATGTCCTAGTCCTTTGGAGCTGCTATTAACAGATGCTGTAGACTGGGCGGCTTATAAACAACACAAGTTTATTTCTCCCAATTATGGAGGCTGGAAGTCCAAGATAAAGGCTTCAGCAGAATAGATGTCTGATGGGGACCTACTTCCAGGTTGATGAACAGGTCATCTTCTTGCTGTGTCCTTACATGGTGGAAGGGGCGAGGGAGCTCTCTGGGGTCTCTTTTATAAGAGCACTAATCCCATTCATGAGGGATCCACACTTGCAATCTAATTATTTCCCAAAGTCCTCATCTCTAAATACCATCCCTTTGGGATTAGGCTTTAACAGGCAAATTTTGGAGGGACACAAATAATCAGTCTATAGCACCATGGAGAAGGCAATGGCACCCCATTCCAGTACTCTTGCCTGGAAAATCCCATGGACAGAGGAGCCTGGTGGGCTGCAGTCCATGGGGTTGCAAAGAGTCTGACACGACTGAGCGACTGCTTTCACTTTTCACTTTTCTGCACTGGAAAAGGAAATGGCAACCCACTCCAGTGTTCTTGCCTGGAGAATCCCAGGGATGGCGGAGCCTGGTGGGCTGCCATCTCTGGGGTCGCACAGGGTCGGACACGACTGAAGCGACTTAGCAGCAGTAGCAGCAGCACCATGCATGCCCATGTGTGCTAAGTCGCTTCAGTTGTATCCAACTCCTTGCAACCACGTGGACCATAGCCTGCCAGGCTCCTCTGTCCATGGGATTTCCTAGGCAAGAATATTGGAGTGGGTTGCCATTTCCCACTCCAGGGGATCTTCCTGACCCAGGGATCAAACCCATGTTTCTTATGTCTCCTGCACTGGCAGGCGGGTTCTTTACCGCTAGTATCACCTGGGAAGCCCCCTATAGCTTGTAATATGTTACAGTATAAAAGAAATTGAGTCTGTGAGTGATTATATGAGCATAGCCCCTCATCCATTACCCTAGGAAGACCTGCAAATGAGCAACACACTTCTCTTGGTTTAATCTCAGTGACCTGAAGTTGTGTGTTACAGAACTAAGCCTCCCCCAGTAATACGACGACTTAACCCAATGCTATTAAAATTGAATTATGCTTTTATTACATTGTAAAGTTAGCACAAGCATAATTCCATACCACAGGGAGGAGTCCTAATATTAATATCCCATCCTTGTTTAGTAAGTGACTAGTGAGAAAAAAAGTCCGTGAGGTCTGCATCATGTCTGTTCTTTGATTTGAATAGGATTTCCCTTTTTCTAAATTCCCCACCATCTGCAGAGTATTTCCTGTGGGCTCCACACCCCAGTCAATGAGGCATCTAATTCTCTTGGAATTAATTTCATAACAATTGTTATTCCCTCTGTAAAGATGTTCAGCCTGCTTGGAACACAGAATGTTCAACCCATCTCTACGGATGCCTCTGTAATGCCATGCGGTTATGCCTGTCACCAGCTTATGTCCTGAAATGACAGTGCTGTGCTTGAGAAAAGCTGTGACTCTGTGGCTGCCTTTAAGCTTCAAGAACTCACAGTCCCTTTCCAAACTGCCTGATTCCCTCCTTGTATTTTCTCTCCTCTTCCTGCTGCATGATGGGACAGTATGGTTTTATTCTCTGAAAAGTCTCTCCTCTCAGATGGATCCAGTCTGAAAACGTCTCTCCTGCTGTACAGAAATATGAACGTCCTGAAACTTCCTAGGTGACATCACTCACCAACCTCCTTGAATTTGGTAGATCAGAATTTTAGCTCAGAATCCCTTTCTCCTAAGTAGAGTTTTCTTTAGAAAGAACTTAAGGCTGAAGACTACAAACCAGTGTTCTTGCCTGGAAAACGAATAGAGGAGCCTGGTGGGCGACATTCAGTGGGGTCACAAAGAGTTGGACACGACTGTGTGGCTGACACCTTCACCTTCCCAAACAATGAAAAGGGCATGATAGAATGAATATCACTGAGTTATTTCCCAAGCCCCGGTAACCACGCTATGGTTTACCAAGACTTAACAGAACAGCTGGGCTTTGTGGTCAAGCGGTGTCAGATGCTGCCATTTGAAGGATGAGGTTCAGTCTTTGAGATACATCCTGGAATGTTACAATGTTAAGAGGTTCTAGAAAGTATCTTATTTAATTCTATAATTTTTAAGGCAAAGAAACCTAAGCATGTTGAGGGCACGTGAATCACTGATAGAGTCAGGGTGGTATGTTTTTTAAAAAAGCATTTTATTAATAAAAGCAAAATCACTGCAATCTGTTACTACTTGTACTGGCTGTATGAATTTAAGCAAATTAGTGCCTTTAGTGGGCTCCCCTTTCCCATTCCACATTGATTCAATGCCATGAACATCTTTTCATATACTCAAGAGGCATTTTATATTGATTCCTTTTTGTGGATGTTGTCTATTAATTTCTTTTGCCCATCTTTCTGTGGGATTTTTGTTCTTTTTTTAATGTTCTCCATTTCATCAAGATTTTCACCTTAATTTGCACAGAACTTTGCAAAGTAGTCTCCTATGATTTAAAAAAAAAACTTTAATGGCTTCCCTCTTGTAATTTTTTATTTGTATTTTTGTGTTTTCTCCTTCCCCTCACCCCTTCATTAAGTGGTGATTAGTTTCTGTAGATTTTATTTTACAAGAAATATGATTTAGTAATAGTATCCAAGGTTTTTTTCTTTTTGTAATTCATTGATTTCTGGTTATATCAAGTTTTGAGGTGGGGATTTAATGAATATATTG
>SJYQ01000330.1:1177669-1346395 GCA_006410935.1 Redunca redunca | reverse complement strand
GAGTTTCAAATATTCATTCCATTCCGTTAGTTTCTTTTTATTTTTTCTTCTCCATGGACTTTTACATAAATTGGATATTATTTGTATGTCTTCTATTCCCTCCACTGACTTTGTGATCTATTTCCTTGACTGTTTTATTGTTTTTCTTTAATGCTCATTTTAAACTCTCATTCAAACCCATTTTTCCCCCCCTTGAGTGCTTTATAATTTTGACTTTATTTTTTCTATAATTGTTTCTTTTTTTCTTTTCTTTCACTCATTAACTCAGTCAATGGCCATTTCATTGTATTCGTATGTCTTGACCATTCCCACTTTGTATTTGTGAATTAATCATTAAGATATTGCCAAATGCTTTTTTTTTTTTTTTTTAAGATATTTAACTGAGTGCAGGGTGTTCTATTTCAGTTTTCTTCTGTAGCTTGCTTGGAACGTGGGGGAGACTCTTCAGCAGCTGACACGCTTGGATTATCACTTTTGGTTTACAAAGCTAGTGGTGGGAGTGGTTCGCAAGATTTCAAGTTCACAGATGCTCCACTCTGTCTGTAGTCAACTATATTTTCTTTAATGGTTGGTTTTTATTGGGGAAAGGGAGGGTCAAGAGGAGGAGTTGTGTTTACTGTTTTCTTTTGTAGTTCTTTGTGTTACTGGATCCTTAAATTCCTCCATCTAGCTCTGTGTTTTCCCTTCACTTTATAGTTTCCAAAGGTCAGTTCCCTCATCCTAATTACCACCTATTTCTCAAAACCATCCTCTTTCCAATGCAGCCTCCTCACATTCTGAGAACATTAAGTCCCTTCCCTGTAGTTAGCGCTCTGAGCCACCAGTTCTGTTTCTCTATGGTTTCACATCTAAGATAGATGTTCCTTCTCAGAGTCATTTTAGTTCAATCTTGACACTTCTACTCCTCTTTCTTCTCTTCCCTATATATTTCCGAACTCTCCTTATTTTTGTCAAAACTTGGGAGATGTCTTTCTACTGGAGTGTGGTGCTTATTTTGAAATCAGAGGTTATTTAAAGTTACCGTGTTTTTTGTCTCCAAATAATGCTGCAGGTGTGGAAAGATTGAGGGCAGGAGAAGAAGGGGACGACAGTATGAGGTGGGTGGATGGCATCACCGACTCAACGGACATGAGTTTCAGCAAACTCTGGCAGATAGTGAAGGACAGGGAAGCCTGCTGTGCTACCGTCCATGGGGCTGCAGAGAGCCGGATAAGACTTAGCAAATGAACAACAACAACAGTCAGTACAGAGTTTGGAGAAGGTGCTGGAGATTAGTTTCAGCAGCTGCCATTGTCTCAGCTATGTAGAAGTTGCTTTTCTTTTTTAATAAGTCAGTTATGTATGGTTGGTTATTGATTATGTATTTTAAGCATTTTTTTCCCCTTGTATTATGTTTTTACCCTCCAGGCAAGACTGGTTACATAATAGGTGAAGCCCTGTGGAAAATGAAAATTCAGAGCCATTTGCTAAAAACTTGATAAGAAATTTAAGAGAGCAAAAGCAGAACATTAAACCAAATGCTGGAGCCTTCTGAGTATGGGATCCTGTGTGACTGTACGGGTCATACACCCATGAAGTCTGCCTCGGTGCAGTACTTTGTATATGTTAAGTAAGTTTGCTTCAGTAGCTTCATAAGTGTTATCTTTCATGTCCAGAGCCAGAGAAAGCAGGAGAGGGAGTGTGTGTCTTAGTTTGAGACTGGGGCTTAGGAGATCTGAGTCCTGTCCCCAAATCTGTAAGGGATTTACAGGTGTGACTTTGAACAAGTCATTTTCTCTCTGGAGTTCAGGTTTCCTATTTGAAGAATGGGAAAAAAAAATACTATACTTTGCATTTTGCTACACAAACTATCACACATATCACTGAGGAGAACGAAATAAATTTTAATAGTGCTGTTAGTCCTGTTACATAATAGAAAAAATATAGACCACGGAGATGACTGGGCTTTATGTATTACTTCTTAATACTTGGGTAATGTGAGTAATTTATGAAAAATCAAGGTTCAGTTTTAAGATGTGATTGATGAATTACAAGTAGAGATGATAATCATATACTGAAAACCATGAAGAAGGCACAAAAGCTAAAATTTGGGGAACTTGGAATAAGATGATGCCTGAGGACACTTTCAGTCTATTTCAGCATGTTAGGATTCTATAATTGGGTGTGTTTTTAGAAAATCATGAGTGTAATTTTTCTAATTTGGAAAAGAGGAAGAGTTTAAATATATAATTCAGAGTCAACATGTTTGCACTTTCCAGAGAGACAGGTGGAGAGATGAAGTCCACATTCCTGGTTCTCCCTCAAAAGCATTCCATTTCAAGACTAATCTATGCAGTGTCCCCGAGCCCCCAGTCAGCCCCCGCCCTTGCACCCAGCCACCCAGCGCTAAGTCGGGGTCTAGAAAGCTGTCATGCAAGGATGTCCTCTATGGCAGCTTGATGCCAAGTCTTCTTGACTGCAGCTTTTCATGTCTGCCTTGTCTGACACTCTCCAAAGTTCAAAATAGGCTATTCGTGAAGGGAATTAAAACAGATGCCACTCGTCTGTTAACCAGTCACTAGATGTTATCTGTCGCATCTCACACAAGTTCCTGATCCAGTTGCACAAGACAGTAGCCCACGCCAGACAAGTTTATCACTTATTTTTTAAGAACCTGGAATTTAACACTGATACTGTGATCCTCTTCACCAAATGGTATCATGTTTACAAAGGTAGTGTTTGCAATTTTAAGGAAATCCTAGTGGCTCAATGGGAATAGACATTCAGTCTCCCCTTTACTCATAAGTTTCACATGTAATTTTTGAAATGAAATTTGATGGCAGATTTGTTGACCTTTTACACTGAAATTTGATTTTCTTCCACTGAGATTGATTAGATTCTATAAGTTCCTTGGGGAAAAAATAAGTGAAAGCATTAGTTGCTCAGTCCTGTCCGACTCTTTATGAGCCCATGGAGTGTAGCCTGCCAGGCTCTTCTTCCATGGAATTCTCCAGGTAAGAGTACTGAACCAGGGATTGAACCCATGTCTCCTACATTGCAGATAGATTCTTTAACATCTGAGCCACTAGGGAAGCCAAAGTTCCTTATCAGAAGCTAACTTCCCCACTTGTTCTTAACCTAACACTCCACGAGAAATTCTTCTGAACTTCTGTGTCCTGGAGGACATTGTTGGCATGCTAAAGTGTTTAGACATTTTAGTCCATTTCCAAACATTTCTGGGCATCCCCACCCAATCACTGACTTGCTGATGTTTCAACGCCTGGCCCTCCTACCAATGCTAAATCGTTGACTCTTCACAAACATAAAACGGAAACTTTACTCTCAGGCCAAAAAGAAAGAAAGAATCAAAGTGATTGACTCTGTAGGAAATAAGAAAAATGAGTCGTCACAGTTTTCACCCTGTTGCTAGACTATATTAAATTAAAATCACACAGCAACAGACATTCGTTTCTGTGGTTTGTTTTGGATTTATGTTGATGTATGGCTTTGACTGCTTGTTTCTTTGCTTCGTTTAGAAGGAGGTGGTGTATTAAAGTCAAGGTCTTGTATAGCTGATGGGAATGGTTTAAAAAAAAAAAGTTACGAAACATATATCTCCCTCTTGAGCAATAGTCCAGGGGAGCAATCACACATCGAAATAAAAACAAGAGGGTGGTAATAGAGCAAGCAGGGTATGATTCAATAACTCCGTTAGACTGCTTTATTGGCTAGGTAATGAAGCATGCTAGGGAATTTCAACCAAACATGAGTCAACATACTGCCAGCTAACACTGGAAATAACTGAACTACAAGTTTAGGAAACATGGGATGAAGTGAACTGTTCAGTTTCCCCTGGGTTGGAAAGTGTTCCCAAGGTTCACCGTCTCAACACTACCTGGAGAAGCTGACCCAGGGTTGCTAGGAGGGAAAAAAGGACATTCAGGTCTTCCGCGAGCTCTTTCTGCTGTCCCATCATTGTTTTCTTTCTTTGTTTTCACATGAGAACTTTCAAACCAGGCTGATACAAGTATAAGGCATTCTCAACTACAGGAAATGGCTTTGCCTAACTGTAGATTCCTATTGCTTTTCTTTCTCTCTCTCTCTCTCTTTAATTTGGTATTTAATTACCTGCTGCCTCTCTGCGGCTCAGGTTCCCTTCAGGATTCAGGTGGAAGGTTGGGAGAGCAATTTCCTTTGTGGCTTAATATAATTATTCATAATGNTAACTGTAGATTCCTATTGCTTTTCTTTCTCTCTCTCTCTCTCTCTTTAATTTGGTATTTAATTACCTGCTGCCTCTCTGCGGCTCAGGTTCCCTTCAGGATTCAGGTGGAGGGTTGGGAGAGCAATTTCCTTTGTGGCTTAATATAATTATTCATAATGACTGCATATGGTCATTTTATAAGTTCCTAATTATTTTAAGTGATTGGTGCACAGTCATTTGCATAGGCTGTTTAGCAGAGCACTCATCTCGATCAGTGACCTACATATAAATCACTGAATATTCTGGAAGCATCTAAAGCAGGTGGGAGAAACCAGCCCCCAGCCCCTCTCGAAGACCGTTCATGGCTCCAGTGTGTGCGTTCCAGAATGTTTAATGTAAATCATAATAGCCGTTTAGATTCACTGCTCTTCAAATAGATGTGTGGTTGATGTAGGGGAACATGCTTTAATTTTTTTTTCTCCTTTCAGTAGCAGATGGTGCATGGATTTTATTTGGAACGGGCACTGCTGTCCAAAATAATTGTCAACGGCTTTCTTGCTCCACTATTATGAAAAAAAGAGGGACTTAGAGCTTCTGGATCAACCCATTCATTTTACAGATGAGCAAACTGAGACCTCAAATGTTGATTGATTTCCCCTAAGTCACTAGTTTTTAGACAGAGTAAAGACTAAAATTCACATTCTCCTGACAGTCAACCTAATTCTTGTTTCTCTACACTATGCATTTTCTCTCAAGAGCTGGCATGATACATGTCACTGTTTTTAAAAAATGGAATTCTCTTTCTGGTTGTATTTTATCTACCTTTCTCTTCTGAAAACAAACTTCCATTGATTCGAAGGAAGGAGCAGTTAGTCCACAGTGCTGATTTCAAGCTGGGATAGTCTGTGAAGTCAAGGTTACCCACTTGTGTCCAGCATACTCTTTGACGACCCCATGGATTATCACCCACCAGGCTCCTCTGTCCATGGGATTTCCCAGGCGAGAATACTGGAGTGGGTTGCCATTTCCTTCTTCAGGGGATCTTCTCAACCCAGAGATTGAACCCACATCTCCTCCATTGGCAGGAGCCACCAGGGAAACTCTTGAACTTACACACTCACCTTCATAGAAGAGGCTTTAAATGGTCTTCTAACTGGGTGATTTTTTCAGTGTTAATTGGAGGGCTGGTAATGCACTGTTCCAGCTTCTCCCCAGTTCACAGCTAAATAAGAAACACATCAGCACGAGGAGTTTTGTCTTCTTTGGGGAAATAAGGAATGGAACACAGATGCCAGTCTTTCCCCAGAGTCACCCAACCCTAGCCTTTCTCCCCTTCATGGTCTCACATGTTTTTAATGGGTTTGCTGGGGGGTGAAATTCACAAGTTAAGAACCACTGGGGAAATTCTCTGACAGTCCAGTGGTTATGACTCCACACTTTCATTGCTGAGGGTGCAGGTTCAATCCCTAGTCAAAGAACTACAATCCTGTAAGTCACGTGGCATGGCCAAAACATAAAAAAAGAACCACTGGGATGAGGGTTTATTTTCCATGAAACTATATATTTAAAATGTCGTGGTTACCACAGTCATTCTCTGGCTAAACCAAAAAACTAAAAAAAAAGGAGCCTAATTTCTTAAAACCACTAAACTCCCCAGCCCCCACTGCCAAAGAAATAGTCACTGCTCTGGGTCATTTCCCAAGCCTGAGGAATAACTTTTTCTTTCACTGTCATTAATAGATTTCATCTGTGATTTCATTACCTAATTGTTCTTGTAGCTACTTCACTACATCTGTATCTATATCTATCATAGATACTCTAAAAAGGAGGAGTATCATCTCTTTCTTTTAAATGCATTTATTATAATTCTCATATATATATATACACATACATATATATACATGTATATATATATATATATATATATGTATACAGATGTTACTTATGGGCTACAAGTTCTTATATGATGAACTCCCTAAACTGAGCACATATTTATGACAGTAAATCCTCCGTGGAGACATGTCTGTGTCTACCTCCCAGCTTCTTCTATATCCCCTAGCTATCAATTTCAACATTCTCTCCTGGCAGCTCAGTGATAAAGAATCACCTTGCAATTGAATCTGAGGAGACTCGGGTTCAATCCCTGGGTTGGAAAGATCCCCTGGGAAGGAAATGGCAACCCACTCCACTATTCTTGCCAGGAAAATCCCATGGACAAAGGAGCCTGGCAGACTACAGTCAGGGGGAGAGTGTGGTGTCGCAAACGAGTCAGACCCTACTGAGCATGCAAGCAGACGAGAAAAGATAAGAATTTATATGATTGCCATCTTTGTTGTCATTTGGTAAATGGACCATGATTTCTGTCTCGAATACCTTTTTCTTCCACGTCTCAAGTTGGAACATTTGATGGATCAGAGGGAGAAAATGGCCTAATACAGCAGGTGGACATAGGATGCTGTGCACAATCTTGAGATCTGTGCTGCTGGTCTGAAAGGTTTCCATTCTCTGCGATGCTGCGGGGAAGGAAATAAACACATCAGTTCTCTCAGGGGTGGAAGGCTCTGCCATTCTTTGTGTCACCACCCTGAGGATTCACAACAGCCTTGTCAACATTTGGCAGAAAGAGTCGGCTTGAATCACCCTTACCTGCTAGAGAATGTCTGTCCAGTTTTGGTACCTTATGTGGATATTGTTAGGAATCCAGAACTGGTTCTTGGGATCCTGGTAAATCTGAAACAGAACTATCATAGAGGTTAAAGTTTGAGAGCTATGAGTGTGGGTGAACGTGGAAAACAGACGTGGAGGTTATCATCAGGTGGTCCTGTTTGGGGTTGAGGGGAGGCAAGGAAGGAAGGAGAGAAAGAGCGGGAGGGAGGGAGAGATGGAGTAAGTTTATTGCCTAATACAGTTTAATATGTGACGGCAGGGAGGTGAAACAGCTAAATGTATATAACGTATACCATTTCCCGAAGCATATGCTTAATGGTTCTTGATTTCAGGTTCCTCAGGCTTGATGTGGTTATTGCATATGCCATATTCCAGTGAACTAAAATAAGCCTTTTCATGAAACAGGAGCTAAAACAACATCCACAGTAGCAGTGAAAACAACTGTAATAGGCAACTGTAATTGCTGTCCTTGGTCCTGAGAGAGACCTAGAGATTTATGAGTCAATCGGACGATTCCTTCTAGCCATACTGAGAGTCCGGTCTTTCTGAACTGTGACACCTGGGCCCATGACGCCTGGCTTCATGCAGTCCCGGCACTCAAAACTGTTTGGTGAGCTTCCTGTCTGAAATCCGTGAGTCCCAGAATCACTCTGCTTGAGTGTCAGTCCCATTTCTACCAAGCCGTTGGTTGACAGCGGAGGTGATTAGGCTTTCTGTACAACTGGTTCCTCGCCTACAAACTAAAAATGATGATGGTGGTGATAACACCCAAATCATCAGGATGTTAGAAAGATTACAAATATATGCCACATCCTTAAATAGTGTATGGCATGGATATGTGCGTGCACGCTTAGTCACTCAGTCACGTTCGACTCTTCATGATCCCATGGACAAAGGTGGCCCACGAGGCTCCTTTGTCCATGGGATTTCTCAGGCAGGAATATTGGAGTGGATAATCAGCACCTAATAAATATTGTCTCTCATGGTGATCAGCAGCATTGATCCAAACAGGGCCTCTCTCTGTTCTTTTGGCCACATGCCTAAGCATAGCCGGGAGGTGTTTGTTCTAGAGGAAAGTCCCTGGATCCTGCCCCGTATTTCCTGAATTCCTGTGGTTTGTACCTGGACATTTGTCCTTTTGATAAACTCTCTAAACGGTTAAAACTTGAGAATCGATGAACTTGGGAAAGGTGAAAAACATTCTGAGACAAAAGGAATGGAGGCTAACACCAGGTGGTCCTGTTTAATAGAGAGAGAGAGACAGAGAACAGCTATATTCCTTAATTCAGAATGGCAGGGAGCTGAAACATTGCCTAATTCTGAAGCAGCAACAACTCCAGACCCCTGATGTTTAAATAGGAATCCCAGATAAAACCCCTCATTCTAACTGCAGCCATGCTACCCAAGATAACAGCTGTCTCCATTCAAAGACACATATATCTGTTCTTGGTTGACTAGTGCCTTTGGTTTCTGTGGCCAGAACAAATGTGCTCTCATGACTTTAATTTTGCACTTTGAACTAATTAAATTGTATATGCAGAGCTAAAATATTTATATGCTCAAGATAATAAAAATAATCCAGGATAAAGAGAACAATTGGAGTAAAAGTAAAGGAGATTTAGTGGCACCATATTTTATTGAGCGTCTGTGATTAGATTGTGTTCCCTAGTATGCTTTAGGGACTGTAATTCAATCTGCAGTTTGAACTGATGACTTTTCTGTAGAGGTTTAGGGGGCGAAAAAAACGGAATTCTTGTTCTTAATGTCTCAAGTTTGTCTTTAAATGGCCATTTATTCCATCTTGAAGTGGGAAAGGGGTTTTTACTTTAAGAAAAGGAAGAGTGAGATTATTTTGATGCCATCCTGGGTGGGGGGGTGCAGAGAATGAGGTGGGGGGTGGCATTTGGAAACACACGGTCTTCATTCTGTCCTGCATCATGAAGGTGGTGTAGGGTGACCAACCACCTCCATTTACCTGGATTGTCAGGTAAATGTAGGATCCACCACTTAAAACTCAGCATCCTGGATATATTTTGGTCCTGGGTAAATCAGAAGAGTCAGTCACCCTGAGCCTGGGAGGTACACTTGTGTTCTTTATGTAATAACTTGGGCTTCCAAGGTGGCACATTGGTAAAGAATCTGCCTGCCAATGCAGGAGAGGCAAGAGATACGGGTTCAATCCCTGGGTCAGAAAGCTCCCCTGGAGGAGGAAGTGACAGCTTGCTCTAGTATTCTTGCCTGGAGAATCCCATGGGCAGAGGAGCCTAGTGGGCTACAGTCACAAAAAATCAAATATGACTGAACAACTGAGTACTTATAATAACTTAGGGAAGTGGTTCTTATACTTCAGTAGAGGGTTTCTCAAACTGTCACGTGCTTAGATGTTACCCGGGGATCTTGTTAAACACAGATTCTAACTCAGGTCTGGGGGAAGCCCAAGGATTCTGAATGTCTAGCAAGCTGCCATGTGATGTGAAACCTGCCCATTGATGTATGTATGGAAACATCTTCCACAGGTCATGGTAATAACCATAGTATTAACCTGCCCATCAACATATGTATGGGGACATCTTCCAGAGGTCATAGTAATAGCCGTAGTAGTAACCTGCCCATCAATTTGTGTGTGGGAACATCTTCCAGAGATCATAGTTTTAACTGACTTGTTAAAAAGCAAATTCAGGATCCCCACTCCTTCTGATTCTTCCCAACTCTTGCCCTTTCTCTCCCTAGAATTTTGCTCTTTAAACAAGCATCAGGGGTGGCCCCTAGACCATTCAGCTTTAACTAAAAGGGCTCTCCTTACCTTTTGGATAAAGTAAGGTGTTACAGGAAAACTCTAATGAACCTTTTGGCCAACGGCTCTCCAGAAACTAGTAGACGACAAAGTGAAAGTGTTAGTGGCTTGTGTATTTGCTGTTTACTTTTGGATGTGCTGAGTCTCCGTTGCCACACATGGGCTTTCCCTAGTTGCAGCAAGTGGGGATTCCTCTTTCTCATGGTGCTCAAGCTTCTCGTTGTGGGGGCTTCTCTTGTCGTGGAGCACAGACTCTAGGGCGTGCCGATAGTTACAGCACACAGGCTTGGTTGTCGCACGGCGTGTGCGATCTTCCTGGACCAGGGATCAAACTCGTGTCACTTGCCTTGGCGGGTGGATTCTTAACCACTGGACCATCAAGGAAGTCCAAAATAGGTTTCTAAACTAGTATCTCATGTGAGTGATTCTGTATAAGTGGGGTACAAGATGGGGGATTTTTTATTTTTTCATTTTCTCCTGGTTATTTTGCCATGGAGTTAGAAATCACTTCAGTTCTTCAAGTGGAAATCCTGAAGATACCTCACTGTCTATCTCACCCCTGTATGAGGGTCTTTCCATGGTATCTGACGACACTGTGGGCAATCAATAAATAGTTGTTGAATAAATGAAAAAGTGAGAGGTTTATCAGGGCAGCGCTTCTCACACTTTAATGTGCAGAGGAATCACATGGAGATCTTGTTAAAAGTACAGATTCTGAGTCAGTTGTTGTTGTTCAGTAGCTAAGACGTGTCTGACTCTTTGTGACCCCAAGGACTGCAGCACTCCAAGCTTCCTTGTCCTTCACCACCTCCCAGAGTTTGCTCAAACTCATGTCCATTGAGTCAGTGATGCTATCCAACCATCTCATCCTCTGTTGCCCTGTTCTCCTCCTGCCCTCAATCTGAGTCAGTAGATCTGGGGATTAACCTGATGTTAGCCATTTCTAACATGCTCCTGGTCAATGCTGATGCCCTGGTTGGTGCTTTTGGTAGAGAGAATCTGGATTAAACATGAAAGAAAAATGTAAAGGTAAATATTCATATATATTTCACCATACCGTTAAATTACTAAGTGTGATGGTACTTGTATATTCAGGATATACAAATAAGACCTAGCACTGAGATAAAACCATGAAAGTCTCTTGCTGTATTCAGACTTATATATTGAAAATACAATTGCATTTAACTTATGAAAGCTTGTTTCCACTGGGGATCTTCCAATTCAAGATAATTATGCAAAGTGAGACACACATATATAGCCTGATATTAAATTCAATGCAAAATAAGACACACATATATAGCCTGATAGTCAGTAAATTTAATGATTGAGCCAGTTCATGATGACCCAATAAAATTCTCCTTATCATTTATTAATATAAATGAAAGTTAGTGTTAGTTGCTCAGTCGTGTCTGACTCTTTGCAACCCCATGGACTGTAGCCTGTCAGGCTCCTCTGTCCATGGGATTCTCCAGGCAAGAATACTGGAGTGGGTAGCCATTTCCTTTTCATAGGGGATCTTCAGAACCCAGGGATTGAACCTGGCTCTCCCACACTGCAGGCAGACTCTTTATTGTCTGAACCACCAGGGAAGTCCCAAATGAAAGTTAGTGCCTTTTAAATTAAGATTTTA
The DNA here is from genome assembly GCA_006410935.1 of Redunca redunca. Classification (NCBI taxonomy): domain Eukaryota; kingdom Metazoa; phylum Chordata; class Mammalia; order Artiodactyla; family Bovidae; genus Redunca; species Redunca redunca. The sequence goes on along the minus strand of SJYQ01000330.1, from coordinate 1,335,121 downwards.
TTTTCTTGGGCTCCAAATCACTGAAGATGATGACTGAAGCCATGAAATTAAAAGACACTTGCTCTTTGGAAGGAAAGGTAGGACACACCTAGACAGTGTATTAAAAAGCAGAGACATCTCTTTGCTGACAGAGGTCCATAATGACAAATATGGTTTTCCATCATCGAAGCCATGGTTTTCCTATAGTCATGTGTGGATTTGAGATTTAGACCATAAAGAAGGCTGAGCACCAAAAAATGGATACTTTTGAATTGTGGTGCTGGAGAAGACTCTTGAAAGTCCCTTGGACAGAAAGGAGATCAAACCTATTAATCCTAAAATAAGTCAACCCTGAACATTCATTGGAAGGACTGATGCTGAAATTGAAGCTCCGATACTTTGGCCACCTGATGCAAAGAACCAACTCATTGGAAAAGACCCTGATAATGGAAAAGATTGAAGGCAAAAGGAGAAGGGGACAGCAGAGGCTGAGATGGTTGGATGGAATCATGGACTCAGTGAACATGAGTTTGAGCAAACTCTGGGAGACAGTTAAGGGCGGGGAAGCCTGGCATGCTGCAGTCCATGGGTCACAAAGAGTTGGGCATGACATAGTGACTGAACAACAGCGTTACTGAAAAGACACGAAAAGAGGTTTCCTAAACCAATAGGATTTTAGCCAAAGTATCATTCACCAGTACTCATTTTCCCTTGTACAAATGTGCAGATGTTTTACCAGATAAAGACTAGAGACCTGGGCCTCCTTTTTTAAAGAGTAATTATCAGAAAATTACTTCCCATAGTAAGGAGAGTCATTGTATAATTACACTAGGAAGTTCAAGCCTACATTTTGAGTTTTTTCTAAAGAACTCCCATTACAAAATAAGATGATGCTGTAAGCTGTAAAATGTTATTAACTAGTAAGCTGTTCCCATTAATATAGACCTGGGATATTGGTCAGAATCCAGAATTTCCTAACACTTCCATGTTACATCCTACTTCTGACAAAATGTATCTTTGGACTTCCCGAATGGCTCAGAGGGTAAAGAATCCACCTACAAGATATAGGAGACCTGAGATCGATCCCTGGGTTGGGAAGATCCCCTAGGAGGAAATGGCAACCCACTCCAGTATTCTTGCCTGGGAAATCCCATGGAGAGAGGAGCCTGGTGGGCTATAGTCCAAAGGGTCACAAAGAGTCAGACATGACTGAAAAACTATAAGCACGCATGCACACAGTTTACACCTGAAGCTAAGCTATGTATACAGCATTCCACTCGAAAGTATATTGATAAGATTTATCTTAGAGTGTGCCTTGATGTGATAAATGTAATAAAGTCAAAGAAAAATGCTTGTCCTATCCAATATTCCTATCATTTTAAGTACTTTGATCCATAGCAGTGGACAAAGACAATGTTTCCTCCCTTCACGAAGGTTGCATTCTAACCAGATCCACCCTTAGCCCCTCATCTAGCCCTGACACATTACAGGTGAATATATGTTAATTGAAGACTGGCTGAATAGTCCATGCCCTGTAATAGAACCAACAATGTCAATAGCTCTAGACACATAAACAGTCTTCCTGCTTCAGGTAAAGAATCCTAAATGGGACTCTAGACAGTGCAGGTGGTTACTCTGGAAGTTGGGGGATTCGATTAGATGCAAAATATCAGTTTTCACCGTGTGTTTTTTTCATGGGAGTGTCAATAATGAGAATGCACTGTTCATTAGAAGAGCTGGTTTCCTAAGGATTACAAGCCTCAACATTGCAGATGGCTAGGGCAGAGTGCTGTGCGCTCATTCACACACACACACATCTATATACTACATGTGTAAAAAGGTAACTGCTGAGAAGTTGCTCCCTAACACAGGGAGCCCAGCCTGGGGCTCTGTGATGACCTCGATGAGTGGGATTGCTGGGAGGGAGGCTCCAGAGGAAGGTAATGTATGTATAATTATGGCTGATTTGCATTGTTGTAAGGCAGAAACCAACACAACGTTGTGAAGCACTTTCCCCCCAATTAAAAATACATTTCAAAAAAAGGGAACCTTGGCACCCAGGAGGCTGGGATGAAGGTCCGTTCCCTTTCCTATTGCCAAGTATGTGCATCTGTCACTCTGACTCCTAGATAAAGTGTGGGAACTGCAATTATGTTCTTCAGAGTCCATTTTATCCCAAACAGGGAAGTTTGGTTGTCACTGGAAAACAGAAAGTCAGATCCAATAACGACTTGCCTTGTTATGATCACACACAGAGAAATACAGACCATCAGACGTTAAGAATGCATCACATTGTTCCTGGTGTCTTTTGAAACATGTTTACCAAGGGGAGGTCGACTGTTAATGTATGCTGAGAACATCTTTAATGTTCTCTTGACCTATCTTGTCCAGTCTTTTGCATCCTTCATACAATGTCTGTTGTTTCTCTCAGAAACATTTTTCCCTCCACTGTGTATTCCCAAGACTTCCATTGTTGCTGTTGTTGAGTCGCTAGGTCATCTCCAGCTCTTTGCGACCCCATGGACTGTCACCTGCCAGGCTCCTCTGTCCATGGGATTTTCCAGTTAAGAATACCAGAGCAGACTGCCATTTTCTTCTCCAAAAAGATCCCCATACTCAAGCCATCTGAAGTCCTTCCACATCCCCCTTTTCCTCGTTGTCCAGGTCTTTTGTCTTACCCTTTCTCTGATAGTAAACTTGGCTGTTTGCAAATGAATCTTCAGTCTTTTCTTCTCCTGGTCTAATTTTTTTTTTTAACTCATTGAGCTAGTTCTGAGCAAAGAAATTCCAAAAACAAAACTGGAAATGAAGTTATCTTTGGTAGGCAGGGGAGAGGAAAAGCTGTAAATATTTTCATACTAATAATATTCACTTGCTGTGTCTACATAAGATATCATCTAGCATCTCAGAGATGTATATGGTTCACAAAGATGACCCAGACAAACACCTATTAGAATATTTAGATGATTTAGAATAGAATTAATTGGAGTAGAAATCATGGTAGAATTGTCACAGGTCACAATATAAGAGAATAATTGGTAAACTAATTAACTGGATGCTCTTCCATAGCTAATATTTGTTTAAAGATTTTCATGAGTACTCTTCTTTTCTGAAAATCATTACAAAGCTTTATATTAGTCTGATGATGTTGAGTACTTAGTTTAATATCACCAGAAAAATCAATGTTTCCAAAGACAGAATGGGAAATTGTCCTTTATAATAAGAAAAATCTAGAACCAGAACAAATATAGTGTTCTAAAAAAGTGCATTTGCATTCTTTTCAAATTCATATACTACCTTAAGCTAATAAATGTTAAATGATTTCAGAAATAATTGTTGCTGGGCCTATTCTGATGAGTAAATAAAACCATTTGTATGTATTCACCAGCTTAGGTGGATAGTATTTGTAAAAATAAAATACTTTTTATGGAATCTGGATTGCTCCCTGCAAATGTTATCATTAATTGCTTATATATATATATGTATATACATATATATACTTTACTCATATATAGCACTGAATTTAGATTATGTGTGCTAAAATAGTAAGGTTTATATTAATGAGATAATATTGTTTTGTGTTAATAGTGTGTGTGTGTGCTCACTCAGTCATGTCCAACTCTTTGCAGCCCCAAGCCTGCCAGACTCCTCTGTCCATGGGACTTTCCAGGCAAGAGTTATGGAGTGGGTTGCCATTTTCTCCTCCATGGGATCTTCCTAAGCCAGGGATCGAACCCACACTCTTGAGGCTCTTTCATTAGCATGCAGATTCTTATTGAACCCACATCTCTTGAGGCTCCTGAATTAGCAGGCAGACTCTTATTGAACCCAAATCTCTTGAGGCTCCTGCATTAGCAGGTAGATTCTTAACCAGTGAGCCATGTGGGAAGCCCTGTTCTACCAAAGGGGCATTTTCTAGCTTTGTGATTTCTTCAGCTCTTCCTCCCTCTCCTCCTCCTCCTTTAATGAAGCACTGGTTTCAACTTCAGAAATACAATAGGTTCTAGAGTGAACAGAATGACCAGTTAGTCTGTTGTTGTTGAGCCACTAAAGTCGTGTCTGACTCTTTGCAACCTCATGAACTACAGCACGGCAGGCTCCTCTGTCCTTCACTGTCTGCTGTGGTGTGATAATTAAAACAAGAAGTGATGTTGCCTTAGACTAAGATGTTGGGGGAGATCCAGAGAAGTAATGTGTAAACAGATGCAATAAAGGCATAAAATTAATAGAATTTGGTATTGATTTGTAATAGCTATTTGGGGAGAAAGATGAGTAAAAGACAGCTTCTGCTTTCTGGTTCCTTTGGTGGATTGTGGTTCCATTCACTGAGACAGGAAATGCTAGAATAATGTTGGGATTGAGTAAAGGAATTGTGAGTCCATGTGCTCATTCTCTATTGTGAACTTGCTTGACATATGACATCAAGACACTTATTCTAACCCTATCAATGGCTTCCCTGATGACTCAGATGGTAAAGAATCCAGCTGCAATACAGGACACCCAGGTTCCATCCCTGAGTCAGGAAGATCCTTTGGAGGAGGGCATGACAACCCCCTCCAGTGTTCTTGCCTAGAGAATCCCATGGACAGAGGAGCCTGGTGGGCTACAGTCCATGGGTCACAAAGAGTCAGACACGACCGAGCTTTCATGTGTCTAATAGTCCTATTGAGTTGTCTAGCAGCTTCCAGCAGGTGGTGTCTATATTCTGCTGGGGTCTCAGACCTTTGGAATTGCCTCAGTCCTTCCCCCCTCCTTCCTTGCTGCTTCTCCTTCACTCTGATTTCCTTCTGATTATGCCCATGTTATTGAAGCAGCCTTTTAATTCTCCTCTGGCAGGATTACTTTCCTAAAAGCCATCCAAGTAGAATTTCTTTTCTTTAAGTGAGTAAACTATATTCTGATGAGCTTCCCCCACGGCTTCTCCAGTGAGTGGCTGTTAGATGGGAAGAACCACAGCAGCATTTTTTCTGATCATCTTGAGAGTGACTGTTGTGGATACTCAACAAATATTGCCTGATGGGCATTGACTGCCAAATGTATCATCTCAGTTTTGGGTTTGAGGAGGTGGTTAATATTTTAAGTTAAACTTTAGTAGATAATACATTCATGTGTATCTAATTTCACACATTATAAAATAATACACAATGGAGATCAATTCTTCTTCCAATCTCTGCCCCCAAGTATCCCTATTTCTCTTTCCAGAGACAAATTATTATTTTTTTAAATTGGGGTATAGTTGCTTTACAATGTTGAGTTAGTTTCTGCTGTACAAGAAAGTGAACCAGCTGCATGTAAATGTATATCCCCTCCCTCTTGGGTCTCTCTCTCTCACCCCCACCTCCCCACCCCATCCCCCGGCTCACCACAGAGCACTGAGCTAAGTTCCCTGTGCTATACAGCAGCTTCCCACTATCAAATATTTAGAAACAAGTTAGAAAATTGCAGAGGAAGGAACATTCCCAAGCTCTTTTTCCGAGGTCACCATCATCCTGATACCAAAATAAGACAAAGATATTACACACAAAAAAGAGGACTGCAGACCAATGTCACCAATGAACATAGATGAAAAAATCTTCAATAAAATACTAGCAAACAGAATCCAGCAACACATGAAAACCACAACACCATGATCAAGTGGGATCTATCCCAGGGACACAAGGATTCTTCAATATACACACATCAGTCAGTGTGAATAGATACAGAAATTGTGGTACATATATACAATGGAATGTTACTCAGCTTTAATAAAGAAAACATTTGAGACAGTCCTGATGAAGTGGATGAACCTAGAACCTACTGTACAGAGTGAAGTAAATCAGAATGAGAAAGACAAATATTATTAATGCATGTACAAATATTATTAATGCATGTTTATGGACTCTAGAAAGATGGTACTGATGAACATATTTGCAGGTCAGCAATGGAGACAGACACTCTAAATTCCCTGCCTCTGTCTCCAAGATACTGAAAATCGTCATGCCTTGCAAATATGTAGCCATCGGAGTCAATACTTCCTGTGACAATGCCAGATAATCCCAAAGGACTGGCAGAAAGAAACTAACGTATGTTTCTCCTACGCAATAGTAACTGCACCAAATGCTTTCTATGTGCTCTTGTATTTAATTAATAAGATAGATACTATTTTATAAAAGAGGAAACTGAGGTTCAGAGGTTAAAGACTCAGGGAGAAGGGAGCAGTAAGCCAGGTCTGTGTACTTCCAAACCCTTTGTCTTCCCCATCTTCACTGGAGAGCTGTAATTCATTCTAGGAGGCAGAGTTTAGGAAGTTTCTAAGGACCCAAGACTTCATTCTGTCGTATATAAAATCAAACCAGAAGTGGCATGCACCTTGGGACAGAATCACTATCCCATCAGACATCCTTAGGAACACGGCGCAGAACAAACTGAAATCTGAGAAGTTTAGATGAGGTCTGTGGAGCTGTGGAAAGGAGTTTTTCGTTGTCTCTGAATTGGTCATTCTCAGCAGCAGAGTCATTTATAAGATGGGGGCAATCATAGAAAGCAGTGGCTTTTAGAAAAACACTTTAGCTGCCAAAAAATCTCATTCCAGTTCTCTGGAAGAGTGCTGTCGTACCAAGTATAATTCAGCAGCCCACTGCCTTTCTGGAAGTTGTGAAATTGGAGAGAGTTGCTTTTGTCCAAATGAATAAACACCACCGAGATGAGCCGACCCACTCGTTCTGAGTTGAGCTTGATATGATCAGACATCTAGAGCTGCTTCCCTGGCTAGGCTCCCTTGCGATTCTCTCTCCCTCTCCATCTCGCCCTCTCCTTCTGCCTCCCTCCTCTCTCCCTCCTTCCCTCCTTCTGTCTGTCTCCCTCCCTCTGTCTTTCTCTCCCTCTCTCCCCTCCCTCTCTCTCCCTCTGTCTCTCCTTCCCTGCACCTCTTTCGATAACCAAATAAGGTCAGCTCTGAAAGATCCCAGGAAAGAAATAGCTATCTTTTTCTTCCTTCACTTAATTTCCGGAGATGATAATTCATGGCAAATGTACCTTTATATATACATAATCAGGGATTAAGTCTCAATTACCTTTGTTGACTTGCACGTCTTTGTCCATACAGTCTGGAGTAAATTATGTTGTTTGGCTTTTGATTTTAGCTATCCAGAAAATAGCCAACCTTATTCTTATTTTTTTTATTATTATTATTATTTTGGAGAGATTACCTTTCTATCACACTGTGATCCAAATGGGTCTGACAATACAGATGTCCTAAAAACATGAAGTCCCCTGAGGACCGTACAGACAGCTTCTATGAGTTCCTTCTCCTTCTTGACCAAGTATGGTGAAGAGATGGATGTGGAATCTAAGCCTGGCCAGCTGTCCTTCTCTCCTGGGACTCTGACTCTCTAGAAGAATAGCTGATATGATGATGAACAATGGTATTTATTTCTGCATGAACAATACCCTTTTATGAGTCTTAATTCCATAAATATCCCATGTTCTTCTATAAATCCCCCTTTTTTCTTAAGTTCGCCACAGGTTCTGTTGCTTATAACTATAGAACTGGCAGATAAGTCACTGTCTCATTCCAAAATAAATGTAAACAATTTGTGGGAACAATTATAAAATCTACAGAGGAAAAACTAAGATCACAAAATAAATAAAAAACATCTGGCTACTTCTGTCTGGCAGAGAGACCTTTATTAGAAACTCAGTTTTATGAGATAAATGTTCAGTTCAGTTCAGTTCAGTCGCTCAGTCATGTCCGACTCTTTGCGACCCCATGAATCGCAGCACGCCAGGCCTCCCTGTCCATCACCAACCCCTGGAGCTCACTCAGACTCATGTCCATTGAGTCAGTGATGCCATCCAGCCATCTCATCCTCAGTCATCCCCTTCTCCTCCTGCCCCCAATCCCTCCCAGCATCAGAGTCTTTTCCAGTGAGTCAACTCTTCGCATGAGGTGGCCAAAGTACCGGAGTTTCAGCTTTAGCATCATTCCTTCCAAAGAAATCCCAGGGCTGATCTCCTTCAGAATGGACTGGTTGGATCTCCTTGCAGTCCAAGGGACTCTCTAGAGTCTTCTCCAACACCACAAATGTTAAGGCCTCCCAATTCACAGACAAGTGATACTGGGCTTTGAAAAGAATTGTACCAAACTGCCTTTGCAGGAGTGGACTTAGGGAAGGGAAAGCCTGAGAAGCCTTTAAAATGCACTGGACAGAAAAAGGAATGAGAAGTAGAACTACCATTCAACTGTGCAACAATAGAATTGGACCCAATGATGTTGGCCAAGATGATAAATGGTATGGGATAAAATCACCTCTGTTAATATGGTAAGGTTTTCACCAAGTAACATTTAACATTTTTATCTTTTCTCCATGAATGTCACAGAATTCTAGCTTGTTCAGTTTAGGAGAAGAGAGTATTTAATATAGCTAGTCCTCATATGATTACAAAATTAGCTGGGCTTTTTTTTTTTTACTGATTTGGGGAAGATTAACAACCTGAATGCTGATATTTATAAGACAAAGAGAAAAATATTGAAATATATTGAAGACTAGAATTTCATATATATATGTCAATTTTTCTCAACAGGAATGGGAACAGCCATGGCCATTTCTCCAAACACATAATGCAATACACGTTTGCTGGTTTGATTTTTTTGAATCAACCAATATATATATATTTTTTTTTTCATCAGTCTCCATATGATGTAGCCTTTATAAGAAACTTGCTGTTAAAGCAACGTCATTTAAAATTAGTTAATTGATGACTCTTAAAAGTAAGGCCCCAAGGGATAAATTATTTTCCCTCCTGTTAGAATGAATGTCTGTGAATTTTAAGATGCTCTTTGCATTTCCTATTTTGTTTGGGACTGCATTTCAGTGGGTATTTCTCCCTGCAGACCAAGCAATGAGATTTTCCTGAGAGGACCTTAGAATGGCAGCATAGAAAGCAAAGTGCTAATTTACACTGCTAAGACTTGATTCCGTTTTAAATGCCCAGGTTTGGCCTGCATATTTGAGGAACAAGGGTGGCCCTGAGAAAACTGGAGATTTGCCTGCTGGCCCCCCATTAGTGCAGAGGGCTGGCATTTTCCTTGTAGGTCCTTTGCCACATAAGTTTTTTAACAGCATCATGGAAGTCAGAGCTTTACACAGTGGTGGGAGTTCCTGAATCCTTGGGCAGCCATGGCAGAGTTGAGATGCTTCTAGAGGGTGTTGCTGTCTTTCTTTGGAGACTGGCAAAATAAGGAAGGAAAGGAGGAATTTTAAAAAGTTCCCTCCCTCTGTTTATTTTTGTCTTAGTGTTTACAAAATTGTATTTCAGGAAAATGACACATTGTCCTGGCAACCAGTTAAACAATGCTGAGCTATATGAAGAAAACCATGCATTTTTGTTTATTCTCACTAGTGTGTGTGTGTNTTTATTCTCACTAGTGTGTGTGTGTGTATATATATATATATATATATATATATATATATATATATAAAACCTCTCTGTCCAGGGGACTCATTGTTTTATGGCTGAAAAATTAGGTCACAAGTACTATATACCAAAATTATGACTGTAGGAAATAAAATCACTGGCTTATTATTAAAAATTAGGCTTCCACCATATCCTAGGGCATATCCAAATTATTTCTGGCAGAGAAAGACAAATATCATATGATATTATTTATAGGTGGGATCTAAAAAATTTATACAAATGAACTTATTTACAAAACAGAAATAGATTCACAGACATTGAAAATGAACTTATGGTTAACAAAGGGGGGCGGTGGAGAAATAGATTAGGAGTTTGGGATGAATGTATATACATTGACATGGCATGGTNGGGGGGGAGGGATACATTAACACTTTAGGATTAACCTATACACATTGCTACGTATAAGACAGACAAACAAGGATCTACTGTGTAGCACAGGGAGCTATAGTCAACATCATGTGATAACCTTACAATGGGAAGAACCTGAGAAAAGAACTGAGTCACTTTGCTGTACACCTGAAACTAACACAACCTTGGAAATCAAGTATAATTAGGAGGTGGGAGGGAGGCTCAGGAGGGAGGGGACTTTGTATACCTGTTGCTGAGTCATGTTGATGGATGGCAGATACCGTCACAGTATTTTTAACTAATTATCCTCCAATGAGATGTAAAATTTATAATTAAAAAAAAACAAATTATTTCTGGCCGTCTTTCCCAGGTGACACTTAAACTCGTATCCCATGATCAGACGTCTGTCTTTTCCAACCCCGCACTGACCATGTAGCTGCTCCCAGGGGTCCACTGTCGTCACCTCTTACCTGGAGAACTCTGACGTCTGCTCCTAGACATCCCCTCGGGATGCCCCCATGGCTCGGTTTGGGGACCCCAGACCACCCTTCCATTGTCTTTAGAGAAGGGCAAACGGCCCCCTTCCCAGCTCTGTGTTGTGTCGCCTCCTCCCTAAAGGAGATCTCCTTACTTTGATATCAAGCCTCCCCCACCTTCTGCACCTAAACCCCCTCCATCCACAGGTGGCTCAGAGTCAACCCCAGGAGCCGAGCAGGGGACCAATACCTTGCCCCCCCATTCCATTTTGAGTTTTCTTGTCCCCTTTCTGAGTCCCAAACTCTCACCTCCTATCAAAATCTTCTTCCTTCTCTAGTAATAAAATAAAACCTCCCGGGCTTGCCAAGAGCAGGAAGCACATGGAGTTTGGGAAAGGCTCCACTGGGAATGAGTGGAATAGAACAGGAAAGGAGTGCTTACCCTCCCACTGCCTCCATTTCAGCTCAGCCCCAAACACCCTGTTACATAAAGGAAGAGAAATAATGGCCCAGACTGGGTGCAGTTCTTCCCTTGCTGAACTTACCAACAAGTTATTAACAGGCCTCCACCAACACTCTCAACTTGGCACCAGCAATAGCTGAGGTTCAGTTCAGTGATCTAGATGAAGGGAAATTAGATTCAGGCAAACATAACAACTTGTCCTGGAGTGAGGAGCGAATGCATAATTCCTCTCATTTGTCCCCACTTTATTTAATAGCCCACATAGGGAGCTTATTTAAAACTACAAAACAACACCACACCAAACCAGCCAATATCAGGAGACGGTCTCATTGAATCATCAATATCAGAATAGTAATTATTATTATTTTCTCTTGTGATATAGTAACAAAGGGGAAGGCAGGGAGCGGATATCTAAAAGAGAGTCAGAAATACCCTTTTGTGCTGTTTAAACTGAAGGCAAGGAAGCTAATTAAGACAGAGCTCATGTACTAGTCCTAAATGTCTTTTTTATTTTTTAATGAAATATAATTGCTTTATCATGTTGTATTAGTTTCAGCTGTACAGTGGAGTGATTCAGTCATATGTAGACATATATCCCCTCTCTCTTGGATCTCCCTCCCACCACCCCCATCCCAGCCCTCTAGGTCATCACAGAGCACCAGGCTGCGTTCCCTTCACTTCTTTTCTGTGGCATTGTTTTTCATCCACTTATTGAATCACTAACCACTGGATCCCTACTATGTGTCATTCATTGAATAACTAACCATTGAATACCTGATACCTGGCATCAGGCCTGATGCCAGGTCCTAGGAGCAAATTAGATCAGGTCTCCAGTTTCACAGAGCTTAGCGTTTAACTGGGGTGGAGAGACAAGGCATAAATCAAAGAAATCAAAAATTACAATGCTGTGAAGGGAAGTTATACTGGGGCCACAAGAGTAGAAAACAGAGATCATGGATGTACATCCAAAGAGGCTTCTTCAAAGTGACATTTGAGAAGATGCTTGAAGCATGGGTGGCGTTCATGAGGCTGAATTGGGAGGAGAGAGAGCAACAGAGAAGGTCTAGGGAACCTGAAGGAGTGAAGTGCAAAGTCGGCGAGGATGGATGGGACTGGAGGCGAGGCTGGAGAAGAGAGACTTGCTGGCCCCTGCAGGACCATGTCCGGTTCTCAGGCTGTGCCCTATGAACAGGGAATCCACTGAAAGACATGATGTAAATGAGTGCTGTGATCTGTCTGTATTTTTCAACTGCTATTCCAGCATCCTCCCTGGCAGACATTGCCTACTGTCTATCTACACAGCATCTCATGGAATCAGTCCTCCTACAGGGGAGTAAACTAAATATTGGAGACAGTATGTGACTTGCCCGAGGCTGCCCACTTGTCATTTGCCAGAGCCAGGATTCAAACTCAGGTCTGCCTGACTCCAGAGCACTTCCTCTGTGTGTGTGTGTTTTTAATCGGTTAATTTGGACTGCAGCGGGTCTTCGTTGCTGTGTGAAGGCTTTCTCCACTTGCTTCGTACAGGGCTACTCTTCATTGCAATGTGAGGCTCTCTCCTTGCGATGGCTTCTCGTTGCAGAGCACAGGCTCTAGAATGTGGGCTTCAGTATTTGTGGCTCCCGGGCTTAGTTGCTCCAAGGCACATAAAATCTTCCCGGACAGGGATCGAACCTGTGTCCCCTGCATTGGCAGGCAGATTCTCAACCACTGGACCACCACGGAAGAGCTAGATCACTTACTCTTAACCACTGCACTCTGTTGCCTTGACTGCCAAGCAAAAACTCTCCCGTTGCTTGCAGACAACCCTCATTCTAATTCTAATGATCTAACATTCTGTTCTTAATAATTACTTTAGGAGAAAAAAAAATAAGTTCCTACCAAACATGTCAACACTGTGTCTATGCCTTTGGGTCTAATTAGAAAAGTAATTCCACTCCATTGATGGAGCTTTTAGAAGGTGCTTGAAGACCTTGAGATACAGATTCTCGGCTGTGATAAGACGGGGAAATACTTTAGGGAGAAGAGCTCCTTTCTGAGTGTTTACCATTTTAAAAGAGTTGTGGCATCTCTGACTTACTGAAGAAGGCATCTGGATGAGAATCAGTCTTGGGTTTTGTTGTTGCAAGACTGGCCGCAGTTTGCCTTTACATGACTTTTGCACACTGATGAACTGGAATTCAAGTCTAGATAGCTCATAGCAGAAAGCCCCTCAGGAAGAAAGTTTTGACGCGGCAGCATGCATATTGCAATTAGGGGTTCTGAGAGAATGCTCACCCCTTGACTAGACCTATAATATATCAAATCATCCACACAATTAGAGACAAGAACTTGGTTTCTGGAGATTTTAAAGTGAAAGCAGACACCTAGGTAATGCATTTCTGATCACCTTAATCTATCATAATTTCAGACACACTTAACCAGAATGCATCTTTCACGTAGGAGGATGCTGCTGAGCTATCAGCTGCAGGTATCACCTTCTTTGAGTGTCTCATGATGGAAATAATTGTTTTAAAACTTATTATGGAGGCTTCCCTGTCAGTCCAGTGGTGAAGACCTCATCTTCCCATGCAGGAGGTGTGGGTTCAATCCCTGGTCAGGAAGCTAAGATCCCACATTCCACAGCACCAAAAAAAAAAAAAAACCAAAACAAAACAGAAGCAATATTGTAACAAATTCAATAAAGACTCAATTTGAAAAAAAAAAAAAAGCTACTTTGGAGCAGACCTCCCTGAAGTTGGATGGAGGTCTGCTCCAAAGTAGGTCCCTTGAAGTAGGAGGTCCCTTTAATTTCTACTGTATGAGGACTTTCTTAAGTTCATGTCCAGCTACAGAAATCCTGTTAATGGTCATAATTTGAGCATTTGTGAAACACCCTTGGAATGTCATTCATATCAGACAAGAAGGGTCATGACCTCTATGAAGTTTTGCCTCATACCTTATTCCTACACCATCTCCCCAGAATCTCACTGTGTCCCTCTATTGTGCTTTAAAGTTAGATGACCTGCTTTTAAACCCAGCTCTGTCATTTTCAAGCTAAATGGCACTGTTGCTCAGTGTCTGGTTTCCTGTCTCTAAAATGGGAATGCAAATATCTTGGGATGTCATGGTATAGTTGTAGTAAGCTTTCACATTTTTCATCCCCTCTCCCATTGTCTACACGTCCTTTGATGAATCCTCCTGTTAGAGTACCAGGTGGATATTTCCTGTCTCTTTTATCCTGGTCTTGGTCATGTGACTTCATCTGACCAATGGCATGTTAGCACACATGATGCCAGCAGAGGCATTAGAAATACCTGTGGAGCTGGGATCACCCTCATGTGCTTCTGTCGTCAGCAGGAGAGCAAGTCTCTCCATAGTGCACTGGCCTCAGGAGGGTATGCCTGGGTCTGACCTTTGTCATCCTTGGCAGCCCTGACCATGTATTCCATGCACGGTGATTACATGATAATTAAAGCTGCCATCAGTTGCACATTTACTGTGTGTTACATGCAATGACTTACAATAGATTTTTGCAATCATTGTCATTAGATTCTTGAGGCAACCCAGCTAAGAAGATTCCCCATCTGTTTCCAGTATGGACAGCAAGGCTCAGAAATGGTGAAGTCGCCAGCATTCCACAGCTAGAAAATAGTATTTATAGCTCTGAGATTCAATGTCAGGTCCCTGTATCTGTGTTGAGACTTCTACTGTCAACCACACCTATGAACTCTACTCTTGTACCTGTTTTAGACTCAGTGTCACTTTACAGCAAATCCTGACCATGACATTGGTCTCTGGTTTTTTTCCCCCTCCAAAACTGGATCTTGGTACCTGACCTATTCTTGACCCAGAATTAGAAAACTGCTGTAGTCTTTGATATTTATATTTGGTTATTATTTGAGGTGAATTTCATATAAACACACTGCTGTATTTAAAATGGATAACCAACGAGGACCTACTGTACAGTACAGGGAACTGTGCTCAATTTTACGTGGGAACCTGGGCAGGAGGGGAGTTTGGGGGAGAATGGATCCACGTATATATGTATGGCTGAGTCCCTTCGCTGTTCACCTAAAACTATTTGAATGTTGTTAATTGACCAATACAAAATTAAAAATAAGTTAAAGACTAGATATATGTGTATGTATAAATGATTCCCTTTGCTGTACAGCAGAATTTAGCACAATATTATAATCAACTCTACTCCAATATAAAATAAATAAAATCTTAAAAATAAAGAAAATACGTAACTGTGTTCCAGTGAACAATTTAGTGGCACATTGTACACTCAACCTATTACACAATCATTTTTATCTATTTCCAAAACACTTGTGTTACCCAAAAGAAAACCCCATACACATTAAAGCAGATTATTTTCATTTCTACTTTCCCATATCTCTGGGAAACCATGAATCTGCTTTCTGTCTCTCTGAATTGTTCACAAACATGGAATCAGAGCACATGGTTTTTGTCTTTAGGTTCTTAAACTTAGCATAATATTTTTGATAGCATATATTTATGATCTATGAGAAGGCAATGGCACACCACTCCAGTACTCTTGCGTGGAAAATCTCATGGGCGGAGGGGCCTGGTAGGCTGCAGTCCATGGGGTCGCTAAGAGTCGGACATGACTGAGCGATTTCACTTTCACTTTTCACTTTCATGCATTGGAGAAAGAGATGGCAACCCACTCCAGTGTTCTTGCCTGGAGAATCCCAGGGACGGGGGAGCCTGGTGGGCTGCCATCTATGGGGTCACACAGAGTCAGACACGATTGAAGTGACTTAGCAGCATCATCATAATATCTATTTTGTATAGCATCCTTTATTACAGGTGAATAATATTCTATTATATGGCTATACCATGATTTGCTTGATCCATTTATCGATTGATGGACATTGGGTTGTTTCTACCTTTTGACTGTCATGAATAGCGCAGCTCTGAACATGTGTGTACATGTGTTGGTTGAGCACCTGTTTGTGTTATTTTGAGTATGTACCTACGAATGGGATCTCTGGGTCATATAGTAACACTATGTTGAATTCTTTGAGGAAGCGTTGGACTGTTTTCCAGAGTGTTCATCTCTGATTTGCTTGTCTCTAGTATTGGGCTTCTCGGATGGTGCTAGTGGTAAAGAACACCCCTGCCAATGCAGGTAGACATAAGAAACACTGATTCGATTCCTGGGTCCGATCCCTGAGTTGGGAAGATCCCCTGGAGGAGGAAATGGCAACCCACTCCAGTTCTCTTGCCTGGAAAATATCATGGACAGAGGATCCTGGCAGGCTACAGTCCATAGGGTAGCAAAAAGTCGGACACGACTGAAGCAACTTAGCATTTAGAGGTTGGTATTTCTTGACTACCATACCTTCAGCATGACCGAATATGGCAGCATGGATGTATAGAATTGAGAAATGGTCACTAAATGGAGGGCACTGCTAGCTAAATGGTTCTGGGGGCATTTCCTGCAGCCACTGGAAGAGATGGAATGAGAAGGGGCAGATGGAAGTAGAAAGGTATTCTTGACCTGCTCCAAGTCCAGGGGATGATGAAAGGGAAAAGCACCAGTGGCTGAATGCAGCCGGTTTGAGCTGCTGGTACGATGGGCTAAGAACAAAGACCTTGCTCACCAGTTTTGCTTTCTGCCTGTTCCCTTCCATCACAATTATTCTTTCTTGGACACATCCATTCGTCAATGCCTGCTGACTCTCGCCCATCCTGAGCTCTGTTCCTGTCACTTGCAAGAATTTGGCTGTCAGAGGGAGATGCCAGCAGGCCTTTTAAAAGCCACTGCAAACTTTCATTGCTAACTTGTAACTTGGAGGAACTTCGGGGGAAAGGGTTATAAATAAAACGCATGCATCAATCTGGGTTTCACAACAGGAATGCAATTCCACTCCGTGGCTAGAGATAAAACATGTCTTGCCGTGCACAGTGAGCTCTTTGCCGTGCTTGCATTTTATTTCCCATCACAGTCTAAGTTATGGCAGATGAAGCTGCTCATAAGGTATGAGAGTAGACAACCCCATGCTAATTTGCACTTACACACTATGGTGTGTTTTTCAAGGTCCAAGTGCTGGCTTTCCTGGGCAGCATAGGCTTGGAGGAAGGGAGAGGGGTGGAAAAGACCCCATGACGGGGCTGGGGCTGGTCTGACTCTGCAACTAGGCTAAGCCTTTTGAGAGCAATGACTGAATCTCAGATCTCTTTTTGCCTTAAAATACCCAGCAGAGTCAGCCACATAAAGGGCATGGATTAGTATTAATGAGTATGTGCTGCTGGGAATTGTTCTGATCACCATTAGAATTCATCACCAAGAACAGCCACCCCTGACAGTCGCTCAACGTGTACGCACTCTCCTTGGCTGCTGTACGTGTATGATTCCCATTTCATGTTCCTTAGCATCATATGACTTGACTACTGCTGTGACTTCCATTGTGCAAATGGGAAACTTCTATCAAGCTCCGAGCTGGTCAAAGACAGGACCAGGATTGAACCCCCGGATGGGAGGGGCTTGTGCTAACCACTCCTCCTTCCTATATTCTCCACCATTTCAAGTTACCGATGAGGCTGTATGCCACCTCCCTCCTTCCTTAACTATCTTCCTCCCTCTTCCCCACTCCCCCGCATCTTTTCAACTCATTTGTTTATTTGTTCTTTGGCTGGACTGGCCCTTAGTTCTGGCATGTGGGATCTTGATCTTCATTGCATCACGCAAACTCTTAGTTGTGGCATGTGGAATCTAGTTCCCCAACTGGTGATCATACCCAGGCCTCCTGCCTTGGGACCGCAGTCTTAGCCACCGGGCCATGAGGGAAGTACCCCCTGTCCCTTGCATTTGAATTCCCCTATTCTTGTTTCCTTGTAGTCATTAGAAGCATATTCCTAATTTTTTTTCATCCTTGTGTCTGTTTTTTCATTCTTTGAGTTAGTTTCATCTCACTGAAGTTTTGTATAACTATTAAGAATCACACAGTATCTGAGTTGCTGCAGAATCAGAGATGGGTAATCAGATACTCCTGCCTTAGGGGACCTAGACAGGTAACCAGAGACAATTAAGGTTCTGTGCTGTGAGCTGGATGGAGGGAATCATAGGATGCTTCAGGAAGGAATATGCCAGAGGTGCGCCACACAAATCAGGGCAAGGAGCAGCTTCCGGGAAGAGGTGACATCCAGTCTGCATCTTGAATGATAAGGAGCTGGTAATGTGAGCCAAGGCTTCCCTGGTGGCTCAGTGCTAAAGAATCTGCCTGCAGTGCAGGAAATGCGGGTTACATCCCTGGGTTGAGAAGATCACCTGGAGGAGGAAATTGTAACCCACTCTAATATTCTTGCCTGAAAAACCCCATGGACAGAGGAGCCTGGTGGGGTACAGTCCATGGGGTTGCAAAAGAGTCAGATAGGACTTAGTGACTAAACAACAACAGTGTGAATGAAAGAGTGGACATAGTGTACTTTTTTTCCCCCGTGGACTTCAAAATCTTTGTCTACATTTTTCATCTTAAAGTTGTAGAATAGTGAAGAAAAATATCAAGAATGTAAGTAGTTATCTGTCCAACAAGACAACAACTCAGGATTTGTCACTTTGTTTTGAACACAAAGTAGTGATGTGTAATAATTTCTGGGTTTCTTCTTTTTTTTTTTTCCATTAAAATGCTGAGCATATATCCCCTGTTTCTCTTGATCACCATCATCTTAAGTAATAATAAATCTCTTCAAGTTAATATTGTCTTGTTTTGGTCACACAGTAATGAAAGGGTCAATTGCTTGGTGCCATATCACAGGAATTTCTTCTTTGGATTCATCACCCAGTCCCTTGAAAATAATTTTTCTTCTAGTTACTATTTCTTTTGCCTTCCTTTAAAAAGTCCACTTAAGCTTTTTTTTAAACCTTTTCTAAAGAGAACATTTAAAAATATGGTACTTTTTTTTTTAGCTTTGTCATAGGACCTCTTGATGAAGGTAAAAGAGGAGAGTGAAAAAGTCGGCTTAAATCTCAGTATTCAAAACAATAAGATCATGGCATCCAGTCTCATCACTTCAGGCAAATAGATGGGGAAACAATGGAAACAGTGACAGACTTAATTTTCTTGGGCTCCAGAATCACTACAGATGGTGGCTGCATCCACAAAATTAAAAGACACTTGCTCCTTGGAAGATAAACTATGAAAAACCTGGATAGCATATTAAAAATCAGAGACATTGCTTTATCAACAAAGGCCCATATAATCAAAGCTATGGTTTTTCCAGTAGTCATGTATGGATGTGAAAGTTGGACCATAAAGAAGGCTGAGTGTCGAAGAATTGATGCTTTTGAACTGTGGTGTTGGAGAAGACTCTTGAGAGTCCCTTGGATTGCAAAGAGATCAAACCAGTCAATCCTAAAGGAAATCAATCTTGAATATTCATTGGAAGGACTGATGCTGAAGATGAAACTCCAATCCTTTGGCCACCTGAGGCAAAGAGCCGACTTATGGGAAAAGACCCTGATGCTGGGAAAGATTGAAGGTGGGAGGAGAAGGATATGATGGAAGATGAGATGGTTGGATGGCATCAACAACTCAATGGACAAGAGTTTGAGCAAACTCTGGGAGATGGTGAAGGACAGGGAAGCCTAGCGTGCTGCAGTCCATGGGATCACAAAGAGTCGGACATCACTGAGCAACTGAACAACAGCATAACATTTCAAAAATAATACATGTGGGTTGTAAAGAAAAGCTGTTAACAGTTCAGAAGTGAAAGAATTCAAAGGTGATACTGTCTTCCTGGGGCTCCTCTGGTGGCGCTAGTGGCAAAGAACTCACCTGCCAATGCAGGAGACATGAGACATGGGTTTAATCCCTAGGTCAGGAAGATCTCCTAGAGAAGGGCATGGCAACCCACTCCAGTATTCTTGCCTATAGAATCTCATGGACAGAAGAGCCTGGAGGGCTATAGTCCTTAGGGTCACAAAGAGTTGGACACAACTGAATTGACTTAGGCACTGCCTTCTTGTCCCCATATCCTTTCTGGAGGCAGCCATTATCAACAGCTATTAAGTGTGTCCTTCTAAGCTGGGGTTCTCAACCTCACTTCTGCACTGTTGACATTTGGGGTCAGATCATTTTTGTTGGGGGCAGGGACTTGTGTGTACTGTAGAAAATTTAAGAGCATCTCTGACCTCTGCTCCCTGGTGGGCTACAGTCCATGGGGTCACAAAGAGACCTATACAACTGAGTGACTGAGCATGCAGGTGCTGACCTCTGCTCACTGGAGGCCAGTAACACGACCCCTCCACCCAAGCTGTAACAACCACGTTTGTCACAGGCATTTCCAGATGTCCCCTGGAAGCAAAATCACCCCAGTTGAAAATGACTGTTCTAGATGTTTTAAAAATCACACACACAATCCAAGAATCAGTGGGAAAGTCAGAGATTATTGGGCATTTGGGGGCTGATTTGGGAAGGATGATGGAAATTCATTACAGGAGAAAAGGAGTTATGTGTCTAGAATAAGCAAGTTGAGAAGAGAAAAGAAAGGCTTACTCTGGAAACAGTCTATTTGGATAGTGAAGGTCCAAAGAACCACCTATAGGAAGTGTTTTTGAGTTCCACTCTCTCTTCCTTTTTAAAACTACAATATCATTTCCCAGTGAGTGGGTATTTATTCACTGTATCACTGCAGGAAGCATGAGCCCTCAATCAATAGCAGAAGGAAAGAAACTGGTTGGAGATGAAGAAGGCAATCAATGTGGTGAAATTGGTACTGGGATCTTGAAGACATTGGCAGCAAGTGGAAGGTTTCCAGATGGTGGGGCAGGAACCAGGGGTCCTACTCAGGAACTTGGGTCTTTCATCTTGGGAAGGGCAGTCATTACGATCCCTGGGAAGCTCTCTAATGTGAGTGCAGGATTTTAGGAGTCTGGCAAATCCAAATTCACATTTTTGCCATCTTTACAGGTGGGGTGAGCATAACGCATCATGGTTAAGATCATGGAGCCAGACCTGGGCTCTTCGTCTGGATCCCCCTCTTACTACGTATTCCACCTTGATCTTGTCATCTTACACCTCCCAATCTCATTTTTCTCACCTGGGGAGGACAGGTGTCATCTCACCGATGTGGATTGTAAAGACTGAGCCAGATTTCGCATGCAACACTGCCTGGCACACAGGAAGTACTCTTTGTTAGCTGGTATTACTACCACTGGGGCAATCCTTCTTGCTTGTGCTGAGGCTTTTGTGTGTTGTTCAGTCACTAAGTCATGTCCAACTCTTTGCGACCCCATAGACTGCAGCACACAAGGCTTCCCTGTCCTTCTCTATCTCCCCAAGTTTGCTCCAAATCATGTCCATTGAGTTGGTGATGCCATCCAACCATCTCATCTTCCCCTTCTCCTTTGGCCTTCTGAATTTTCCACTGTCAGGGTCTTTTCCAGTGAGTAGGCTCTTCACATCAGGTGGCCAGAGTATTGCCGCTTCAGCATCAGTCCTTCCAATGGATATTCAGGGTTGGTTCCTTTAGAATTGACTGGTTTGATCTCCTTGCTGTCCAAGAGATGCAACGGTTTGAAGAAATCCTGAAACTGACTGGAACATAGTCAGTTGCACAGCCCGCATCAGATAAGTGTTAGCGCAGGCGCATCAGATAAGTGTTAGCGCAGGTGCTCTTACGCACATTCTATCTCCTCCTCTCTTTTCACCTCTCCCTCAACTATGCTTTTCTCTTTTTTCTTCTCTCTCACCTTCTTTGGTACAAGCCTCACAGCTCAGGCACGAGAGAACTCACCCTCAGGCCACGCGATTTATTTTTCTCATGCTCATTTCTATTTTAATAATTATCATATTGACTCTGAATTTATTACACTACAAGGATGAGTCTAAGCAAAATCTCATGAATTTAAACATTAACGTAAGATAAATTAGTTTGAAATTGAATTCCTCGAATGCAATTGAATGTGTTTCCGTATGATGAATAAAGAATTTTCCAAATAAAATCTAAATCACTGCTGTTCCATTTTTGAGCGAGTAGAAGGAATACGTGGGGATATTTGATAAGGTGAAAATATGATTGCATCGCAATAGATTAGCCATGCTCTAAACTAACTTTTCAGTTTGGGGAGAAGGAAGCGTGGGCACGAAGTTGAGTAGATGAAATGTGAAGGTTTTTGTGTACGTGTTTATTAAGGCTCTTAGTTACCTCCAGTTTAACACCAGTTATTGTAAGATATCATATTCTTCTAAAGAGGCTGCTCTGTTTTTGTTTCCTTTTACATTTTTGAATTAATGAATTCCCTTGTTAGAGGCTAATTAAAGCAGATGTCAGTTTGTTGATTTTTTTAAAAAAATCCTGTTTTCTTCAAAAGCTCTTCCCTTCAATATGATCTCCAAAGGGCTGAAAACACTCTCCTCTAAAGCACACCAAAAAGCCAGTGGTCGTGGATAAAGAAAGTGAACCCATTAAAGAAGAAATGGGCAGTGTATACATACAGCTGATTCACTTTTTTGTACAGTAGAAACTAACACAATATTGTAAAGCAATTATACTCCAATAATAAAAGATGACTGTAAAAATTAAATAAACATAAAGATGCAATGATTAGTGTACCAAGACTATTTGGGAGAAAGCATGGGAAATCAAACCAGTCAATCCTAAAGGAAATCAACCCTGAATATTCATTGGAAGGACTGATGCTGAGGCTGAAGCCCCAATACTTTGGTCACCTGATGTGAAGAGCCGACTCACTGGAAAAGACCCTGATGCTGGGAAAGATTGAAGGCAAAAGGAGCAGGGTTGGCAGAGGATGAGGTGGTTAGATAGCATCACCAACTCACTGGACATGGATTTGAGCAAACTCCAGAAGATAGTGGGGGACAGAGGAGCCTTGCAGGCTACAGTCCATGGGCTTGCAAAGGGTCGAACACAACTTAAGAGACTGCTGCTGCTGCTGTTGCTGCTAAGTTGCTTCAGTTGTGTCCAGCTCTGTGCAACCCCATAGATGGCAGCCCACCAGGCTCCCCCATCCCTGGGATTTTTCAAGCAAGAATACTGGAGTGGGTTTCCATTTCCTTCTCCAGTGTATGCAAGTGAAAGGTGAAAGTGAAGTCACTCAGTTGTGTCCGACTCTTAGCGACCCCATGGACTGCAGCCCACCAGGCTCCTCCACCCATGGTATTTTCCAGACAAGAGTACTGGAGTGGGGTGCCATTGCCTTCTCTGACTTAAGAGACTGGACCACTGTAAATGGGAATTATACTAAAAATCTCATGTTTTTTAATGGAAAAAAAATGAATTTCATTTAAATCAAGACATACTCTGAGAAAAAAAAAAAAAGAAGAAAAAATGGGAAGAGATATTCAGCCCTTTGTCAGACCCAGAATCATTCCTGGAGGCAAGGGGCTTACAGTAAAAAAGACAAGTTTTGCTCCATTCATGGAGGCCTCTAAGGGTGCCAGCTGGTGGCTCCTGTGTATTATCCATCACATGTCAGTAGTGTGATCTGTTCAAAGGCTAGGTGTGACCATGTCCCTTCTGCTGCTTTCTTGTGCTTTCCCAAAACCCAACTCCTTTCTCAGGCAGCCAAACCCGCTTCTCAGCCTGCAAGTCTCAGAGCATCCTGCCCCCAGCTTCACCTTCCACTACGGGACACCCTGCTCCTTCCCCTTCCCCTGTGCTGAGATCTCTTCTGCTCTCCAAGACCTCCTCCCCTGCCACCAGCGGTGTTTGCATAGGCTGAACTGGCACCTAGACCTTGCCGCCTCTATCACCCTCCGTGGTTAATGCTTCCATAGACTTTGGAGCCACAAAAACTTCATCTTGTCCAGGCACCCCTGTCCCCAAATTCTCTGACTCTATCAGGCCTTATCCTTATCTGTCAGAGGACGTGGGACTTCTCTCCTGGGCAACAGAAATTCCAGCTGTAATCTTCCATGTATTTCTAAGCAATTTTGATTAATATCTTCTTTTAGATCACTGAACCCTATGGTCCTGAGGGGACCCATCCTACCTGCTTTGTGCTCATCAAGTCCTCCCCAGCACTTCGCTCAGGGCTGGCACAGAGTAGACCCTGGAGCAAATGAGCAAAAGGCTCTAAGCTTGGCAGACCCTAAGACCCAGCAGAGGAGAGGACCAGGTGCCTATGACATGGGCCAGATGCCAGGGAGTAAGTGGGCTTCAGCAGAAATGTCAGTGACTCATAGCTGGGACCCCAGCCCAGTCCGTTGCTCCTTGCAGAGTCCCTGTTTGCAATTGTCTAATGAATGGAAGGTGAGAGCTCGAGAGAGACCAAAGAAATGCTCAATGTCCTGCATGACCCCAGAGGGGAAAGCATTTGAGAGGGAGTTAATGAAATGTGGTCAGAAAAAAAAAATAGCATTTAAAAAAACAGAGAGAGAAAACTAAGAAGTTGTACATCTAGGAATTTTATCTACGTAAATACAAAAATATACCCAGAGGAATAAATATATATGAAGAACTAAATTCACTGCAGTTTTTATGAGGAACTAAATTCACTACAGTTTTTATGAGGAACTAAATTCACTGTTTTTATACATATACTTTGTACATATATAAAAAAATGTATATGTATATATGCATATGTATATTGTGTTTATAAGTATATTGCATGTGCTGTGCTAACTTGCTTCAGTCACATCTGATTCTTTCCAACCCCATAGACCATAACCCATCAGGCTCCTCTGTCTCTAGGATTCTCCAGGCAAGAATACTGGAGTGGGTTGCCATGCCCTCCTCCAAGAGATCTTCCCCACCCAGGGATTGAAGCCACACCTCCTACGTCTCTTGCATTGCAGGAGGATTCTTTACCACTAGCGCCACCTGTGAAGCCCAATATGTACACTAAGAAGTGTATGTATGTGAATGTATATATTGTTGCTGTTGTTTAGTCACTAAGTTGTGTCTGACTCTTTTGCTACCCCATGGATTGCAGCCCACCAGGTTCCTCTTCCATGGAATTTCCCGGGGAAGAATACTGGAGTGGGTTGCTATTACCCTCCCTGAGGAATCTTCCCCAACCCAGGGACTGAAATGCATCTTGTGTGTCTCCTGTATTGCAGATGGATTCTTTACCACTGAGTCACCTGGGAAGCCCTGTATACACACACACACACACACACACACACACACACACGTGTCCCAGGAGGAGGGCACAACAACCCACTCCAGTATTCTTGCCTGGAGAATCACATGGACAGAGGAGCCTGGTGGGTTAGAGTTCATGGGGATGCAGAGTAAGACACAACTGAAGTCACTTAGCACACACGCACACACAGATTTATGTGGATACATGCATGCATGCACACACATGCACACTTATGCATGCACACATGCACACATGTATGTATACATATGCAAAGTTTATCAAAACTTGCTTAGGTACATTTTGGCCCATTTATACAATGAAACACTACTCAGTGATTAAAAAGAACAACATTAATTTATGGGTACTAGTATGGAAAAGCATAAGTATAATACTGTCTATAAAATGAAAACAGGATATTTGCATAATGATGTGCATGATATAAACATATTTTCTTGAAATGTGTAGAGACTTGGGCTCCTAAGAGATACTATGAATTTCCCACGGTGGAAAAAGTCTAAAATGATCCACAACTATTACTCTTGATTTGTTCCTGGAATTAAGTTTGATGAGGTGAACTTTCACTCTTTTGTATCTGGATTTTAGTAACTATCAGAAACATAATCATAGATGAGTAGAGCAAAATGTCACAGAAACCTAGGAGAAGAGCTTAGAAACAGAAAGAAGAAAATATCACCCTCTATGGCAATGGTTCTCCACCAAGACAATTTTGCACTCAGGGGTCATTTGGCAGTCAGTGTCTGGCAGCACGTGGGTTTGTTACATTCTGGGGTGGAGTAGGTGAACCTGACATCTATTGAGTAGGGGCTGAATAACTGATACTTTCAAACTGGTGCTGGAGAAGACTCTTGAGAGTCCCTTGGACTGCAAGGAGATCCAACCAGTCAGTCCTAAAGGAAATCAACTCTGAATATTCATTGGAAGGACTGATGCTGAAACTCCAACACTTTAGCCATCTGATGGAAAGAGCTGAATTCATTGGTAAAGACCCTGATGCTTGGAAAGATTGAAGGCAAAAGAATAAAGAAATGGCAGAGGATGAGGTGATTAGATAGCATCACTGACTCAATGGATTTGAGTCTGAACAAACTCCAGGAGATAGTGAAGGACCGGGAAGCCTAGTGTGCTGCAGTCCATGGAGTTGCAAAGAGTCAGACATGACTTAGTGACTGAACAGCAACAGGAAAAATGCTCTGAAACATATTTAATCATATAGTAATAACACACAAATTCTCTTGACAAATTTCTTTTATATACTTTTTACTTGGCCCAAAATGTTTCCCTCATCAATTCCAAAATATTTCCCCTTCTGATCATTACATATGGATTAGAGTGAGTGTTTAATATAATAATTTGACTAACTCAGGGAAATTATTTTTTGCCCAGAGGCAGAGTTGTGAAGAGCTTCCACAAATGGAAGGACATTAAGCATTGTTTAATACAAGGATGATCGCTAGCAACTTAGTTTTGTTTTTCATAACTTTTATCCTCTTTGTTCATCTCTTGGGTAGGAAAAGAGCTGGTTCTTTGGGGAATGTTTTCATTTCATTGCCTCATATTTGGGGAGGAGAGACTGTTGCAAGCACAGAACCCAAAACTTGGGGGATTTTTATGATCATCCCAGCCGTGAATATCAAGGGAGCATCATTTAATAGAAAAGCAAAGTCTTAACTACTAAAAGAGAACCTAGCATTCTCTAAAAGGGGGTGGAATTAAATTACTTTTATAAGAAATGGGAAGATATTGCTAATGGGAATATCCTGACTGGTGTCACTAATTAAAGAAGGCACTTTGGAATTAATTGACAGCCTGCACTTAAGAATATAATTGCATAGTAATCAACCATTGGTAGACAAAACTTAATGCTATTTATTAGGTGAGGATAAAACTTTTTCCTGATGTTTCAAAGCCAGGGATGCGACTCTGTTCTTAAATTCATCTCCAGAAATGAATCGACTATATTTGTGTGTGAGGAACCCAAGTGAATAAACAAGTAGGATTTTCTGAAGGAAACCACACAATGGGATTTATCTTGAAAAGAGCAATTGCAGATATATGTCATACGTCATTACCGGAGAGCTGGTGACAGTATTATTCATTATATGGCTGCAGAGTGTTCTAAATTAGAGAAATGGATTATTGGAAGTAGATGATTTCCCCAGATTGCTACTTAATAGTGACTAAGGGGTCCGCATTACTCATATTTGCAATGAAAATGGTGCCAAAATCCAGCAGTGGTTGACGGAAATGAAATGGAAGATCTATTAGATTTAATCTGGAGGTGCTGCCTAATTTTAATGCCTCTGGCTTATTATAAATGTCCTGGGGTCTCAGAGATTGGGTGCTTGCAGCAATCACAGATGGAAGTGAAGATTTCCAAGATATTTACCTCTTGTCTGTCCCTGCTTCCTTACTGCCATGTATACACACCGCAGGCATCCTTTACCAACTGTTTTTCCCTTTGCTCTTTTCCATTATGGGAAAGTGGCTACCTTTGCAGCTTTCCCTGACTGTTCTTACCTGTTCTGAGCTGTAAAGCTTCCCATTTGAAGTGAGCAACCCAACTGCTGTGTTCATCCATTTATTCATTACATAGAGTTCCAACTACATGTCAAGGCCGGCTGGCTCAGGTAGTAAAGAGGTCACCTGCAATGCAGGAGACACGGGTTCAATCCTTGGGTTGGGAAGATCCCCTGGAGAAGGAGATGGCTACCCACTCCCAGAAGTCTTGCCTGGGAAAGACTGGCTATGGTCTGTGGGGTCACAAAAAGTTGGACACAACTTAAGCGATGGAACCACCACCACACCCAACTATGTGTCAAGCCCTGTACCAGCCTTTGTGGAATTATGGGAACAGTAGTGTCCCTGTACCTCCTGCCCCTGAGCTTTCCATCTCCAGGTGTGTGTGTGTGTGCATGTACTCAGTCATGGCAAACTCTTTGTGACCCTGTGGACTGTAGCCCACCAGGCTCCTCTGTCCATGGAATTTTTGAGGCAAGAATAATGGAGTGGGTTGCCATTTCCTTCTCCAGGGGGCTCTTCTCGACCCAGGGATCGAACCCGCATCTCTTGTATTGGCGGGCAGATTCTTTGCCAGTGTGCCACCTGTGAAGGAGGGTTAGGAACAGATATTAAATGTGTAGTCACACAAATCTTTATGTAATTTCTTTTTTTTTTAATTTTTATTTTAACTTTAGTTTACTTTACATTACTGTATTGGTTTTGCCAAACATTGACATGAAGTCACCATGAGTGTACATGTGTTTCTGCTTATTTCTTTACTGTTGTGATTACCACTTCATGCTAAGCTCCAGGAATACCAGCCTCCGTTCCTTTATTTGAATATTCTAAGCCATTTTGCACTGCAGGGCCTTTGCACTTACTCCTGTCTTCTTGGAAGGGTCTTCTCATGGCTGTCCCCTACTCATCCTTCAAAACTTATTTTAACCACCATCTTTCTTTTATAGGGATTCCCTGGCAGTTCAGATGGTAAAGAATCTGCCAGGTTTTATCCCTGGTTTGGGAAGATCCCCTGGAGGAGGAAATGGCAACCCATTCCAGTATTTTTACATGGAGAATTCCATGCACAGAGGAGCTTGGAAGCTAACAGTCCATGGGGCTGCAGAGAGTTGGACACAACTGAGAGACTGACACTTCTCTTTTTAAAATTACTTATTTATTTAATTTTTGGCTGCACTGTCCACAGGCTTTCTCTAGCTGCAGCAAGTGGGAGCTACTCTCCCTTGACGTACCCAGGTGTGCAGGCTTCTCATTGCCGTGGTTTCTTTTGTTGAGGAGCACAGGCTTTAGGCATGTGGGCTCAGTAGCTGTGACTCTCTGGCTCTAGCTTGCAGACTCAGTAGATGTGGCCCACCAGTCTAATTGCCCAGCGGCATAGCGGGATCTTCCCAGATCAGAAACTGAACCCATGTCTGCTGCATTCCAGGTGGACTCCCAACCACTGGACTACCAGCGAACTCCCTAACTGCCGCCTTTCTTGACTACCTCATCTAGAGTGGCATTCTGCCTGGTTTTTACCCAACAGTTACCCTGATCATTTCCTCACTGCACTCATACATCTGTCAAGAGCTTGCTTGCTGATAAATGTGTTGTGTGTCTCTCCCTCGAAAAGCTATGTATCTCAGGGGCGTGCGTTTTGTCTTCCCGGCATTTTACCACCAGCACCTCTAACTGAGTGGGCATCCAATAAACATTAGTTGTTGACGGACATGGCTGCCAGCCATGATCAGTGTCACAAAAGGAGAACACCAGATGCTACAGAGAATTATAGCAGAAAGACCTCATTTAGATGGAAGGTACAGGCGAGACCTCTGCGAAGGACTGACATTTCAGTTGATGGGTTTGTAGGATTAGATAGGAAGAGAGAGGAGGAAGCCATGTTTCCAGACCAAGGCAACAGTGTAGGGACAGCCTGAAGAGACAGAGAACTTGGCATATCCGGAGACTTGACAGATGAGGATGTCTGGAGTCCAGGGAGGGAGGGGGCAGCAGTGTGAGCAGGGGCTAGAGGAACCAGCCTTGGAGGCTGTGAGAGAGCTTGGACACTGCAAAGCCACTGGAGGCCTTTAAAGGATTACAGGGACACGACCCTATAAATATTTTAATAAGATCTCATTGGCTTTTAGGAGCAGACTTGTTTGGAAGAGAAAGAGTGAAAAGATGCCTGAAGCATTGCTGGGCACAGAGCAAGTGCTCACTAAGGGTCTGTTATGTAAGGACAGTAACTATCTGAATGGATGCTGAAAGGGGAGATCAGTAGGAGGGAATTTGGTTCTTTAAAGAAACCTTGCTAAAACGTGAAGTTTGGCAAGGGGAACACTTGATCATTCTAAACAATTTCTAAAGTCAGGCGTCCTCTTTCTTTGATCTGAAATTACTGGCAAGATACAGTTGCATGTCGCTTAGATGTCTCTGAGTTCCAGAGTCATTCTTGCAGATTTTTTTTTTCTTGCCTTTGTGGTTCTGTCCACCTGGAAGCCAAATTTTCCCTTGGTTGACTGACTTCAAAAGCCCAACGTCTCATGTAGAGATGGCTCCATCAGCAAGGACGATGGGCCAGCCTCCACAAACACAGTCATCTGTGATGATCCATTTTTTTCCTTTCTGAGTTTCAGCCTCCAAAGAAAACCTGGATGTAGGCATTGACTCCTCTGTATTTTATCCTGCATAATCAGGACAAGAAATGAAGTGGCACTAGTATTCAAGTGATAACATATTTTAGTAACAAACTCCCAAGTCTCAGTGGCTTTATACCATTCAAGTTTACATTTTCTTACCCACCAGATCAAAATGGGTGTTCCTGATGGGTTGGCAGCGGTCCTCCAAGAAGCAATGCAGGGACCCAAGCTCCTCCCCTTTGTGGCTCTGCCATGATGGTTGCCAAGGAGAGGGAAGATCACATGGGCCAAGCCTAACATGAAAACAGAGCAGCACCCTCACTCACTTCCTTTGGCTCAATATGGTTACATGACCACACCTGCCTGCCAGGGAAGATGGGAAATGCAGTCTTTGTCCCTGGAGGAAAAATAAACCTGCTTGTGAGCAGCCAGCCAAGCTTTGCCACTGAGCAACTTCCTTAGAAATTTGAGATGCCTTTGCCCAGCCCAGTATTCTTGCCTGGAAAATTCCATGGACAGAAGTGCCTGGCAGGCTACAGTCCATGGGGCTGCAAACAGTTGGACACAACTGAGCATGCACTGGGAGTTGCTATTATACAATTTACAATATGTAATGGCTTTACTACTTTATTAATGTGGTAATATGTTACTGAGTAGGCTAGGCAATTTTTCCTCATGAATTCTGGAAAACAAGAAGTTACCCCACCGTTCTGCCTTCCTGTCCAGTCCTTAGAATCTGGTTTGCAACAGTGATGTAGTTAAAGATTTCTCCTCTGCAGCTGAATTAAACTGCAGAAAGAAAGCAGCGTTTGAAGTCAGGAACTGAAATACACAGTACCAGAGGCAACCAGAAACCCCATAGCGTTTTCACCTTGTTTTGTCACGTCTCCCAGCAAACTCATGGTTTGTTTGAGGACTCTGCTGCACTCCTTTCAGAGGTATCTTGACTTCCATAACACTTCAGATCTTCCTTCTGTGTGATTTAGAATGGCACCTCAAAACAGGAACCTTTTGTTTCTGGGGAAATCAGATCATCTTTCAGGATATGGCTGAAGGCATGTCTCATCCAGTCTTTCTCTCACCCTAGTACGGATGTAACAGATGATTTATTTCTTGGGTTCCAGTTTATGCTGTGTAGCCTTCTGTGATAGTTTGTCTATTACCGTTATAAGGTTCTTTGTTTTCTTATTAAAATATAACCCCAGTTCATTGAAGAACACTTAGAAATTACAGATTAAAAAAAAAAAAAAAAAAGCAAGTGAAAATCTTGCATTTCCCCTCTGCAGTGCACTTACTGCTATTGCACTCTCCCTGTCATTAGACTGAGAGTGTGTTGAAGGCAGAGGCTGCGTCTCTGCCCTGCCTTTGTGGTTGAATTTCTATTGCTGAGCAGAGAGCCTGACATACGTGAGACCCTCATAAAAGCAGAAGAATGGAAATGTGGCTAGGTGGATGGCTAGCAGACCCATCTAGCTAGTCACAGATGGGCACTCCTCCTCTTTTTAGAGTAAGCCAGGCTCAGAGAAGGATGAGTTGTAGGTGACATATATGGTTTAGCCTCTGCCAAAGCAGTGCTGAGATGAGAATCCTGCAGCTTGCAAACTATTCAATTTTAAGTTCTTTGGGAAAGTTCATTTTTTTTGCATGGAAATAATGATACAATAAGACTAGCCTGCATTAGGTAACTTACAAGCCATCCATTTCAATGTTCTGACACTTTCGAGTGTATTCTGAGCTCACACAGGTGTGGTGCAGGTCTCTTCCACGATGTGTGTCAAGATCCAGGCTGCTTCCGTAGCTACATCACCCAAGGTGAGTCTGCATGGGAAGAGCGTGTCAGCGGACTGCTCTCAGATTGTCTGCAATGGAGGGGACGTCCGTGCATGGCCTCCTTGCCAGAATGAGTCACCCTGCTTCACCTCCGTGCTAGAGTCTTTTAAATGACCAGGGATGTTAGGAGAACTAGATATGAGGGAACAGTAGGCACGTGGGCCAAAATAACCATGTCTTCAGTTCAGTTCAGTCTCTCAGTCGTGTCCAACTCTTTGCGACCCCATGGACTGCAGCATGCCTTAGGAGGCAGTATCAAAAGTCTTCAGAATTCAAATACTGCACTCAGACTGCCTGGGTCAGAGCTTTTACTGGGGGCGATTTGTATAATCTTGGTTAAGTCATTCAATCTCTCTAAGCCTCACTTGACTCATAGAAAATTGGG
The DNA here is from genome assembly GCA_006410935.1 of Redunca redunca. Classification (NCBI taxonomy): domain Eukaryota; kingdom Metazoa; phylum Chordata; class Mammalia; order Artiodactyla; family Bovidae; genus Redunca; species Redunca redunca. Next base: position 1,302,969 of record SJYQ01000330.1, on the reverse strand, counting down.
AAGAAGAATAGTTTTAATTAAATACTATGCAGATCAGTGAACTTGGCATTGCACAATCTCACTAAATATTAATTATCTCTTTTTTAACATTTTTATTTTGTATTGGGGAATAGCCAATTAACAATGTTGTGGTAGTTTCAGATGAACAGCAAAGGGACTCAGCCATACATATCCATGTATCCCACAAACTTCCCTCCCATCTACGCTGCCACATAACATTGAACGGAGTTCCATGTACTATACAGTAGGCCCTTGTTGGCTGTCCATTTTAAATATAGCAGTGTGTTATCTTTAAAGGCTAATACTTAAAGGAGATATCATGATTACAATCCTATTATCATTGTTGGTAGTAGTAGTAGCAATCTGTTTGCTTTGCCCCTTCAGTTGCTCTCAATTAGAGACACACACATGGACATACCTTGACAGGGTATACCAGAAGGCTCAGTGCTCAATTTTCCCGGCTTTTCCTATCTAACTCTGAAAATTGCCCTGAGGAGCCACCTGCCCATAAAGTGTTCATTATTGAAGACCGTGTAAGATAGAGCATGCTATTTTTTGAGGAATAAAGGGGGAGGTGTATCTATCATTTCCAACACAGCTGCCTCTGTCTGAAAATGATTACCCCACACACCACCATCAGCCCCACTGCCTCAGTCCCACCACAAAGCCTGATGAAGTGTTCTCAGCAGCAATGCTGCTCAACCATCCACAGACTCAATAAACGCCCTGAAATTTAACATGCGTCTGCTGTCTGCCGAACAGCTCTGGGCACAAATAGGTTTCTTTTATTATGGACAGAAAGGCCAAGTGAAATTTTAATCAGACAGACAAGGAAGGTATCTGAGAACACTGAAATGCCAGACCTGCTGATATTTCCACAATATTGAACTTGTCTTTTGGGGGGCCTCTGTAGCTATTTCAATTAGCTGTGAGACACACAGCCTGTGTTTTTTGCATACTCTCTTCTTTTTAATTAAGCGGCTGTTCACTGGGATATTAGAAAGCACACATTTCTTCTTGTAATATACAAACTATCCAAGAGAAAATTAAGCAGTTGAAACATTTGGGTTTAAAGAGTTCATGGTTATCTCAATCTATGTAGGCATTGTACTGGATATTCTGGGTGTTTTCTTTCTCTCATCTCAAGTTGCTAGATTTCTAGGCCTCAGCTTTTTATAGCATATATTTGCTTCAATACATGGTCCTCTTGCTGTCTTTTTTTTTTTCTTTTTAAAATTACATAATATTTGGTTGAAATAAATTTTAAAAAATACCTGTAACAAATATGGATACTGGGAAACACAGTCAAACTAAAATGCATGAACCTACCACAAATTTGAATAGTAAAACATTTATCGATACTATTAAAATGACCTGTTTCCTCCTTGGTGAGTTTACCTTTCATGATAATTATCAAACACCATTTTGTCAGTTAAGGTGCATAAAAGTACCGCTAATCACTGGAAATGCTAGAAGAAAAAGAAATCTTTATTTCTTTAAAATGAAGCATTGTCAATGTATTAGTCCTCTGGACTATATTGGAAATAAATCCTAAAAATAAGAAGCCAACTTTACGGTGTGAGGAGAAATTGAGCCATCTCTGACATTGATTGATTGATTGATTTTTTTCATTCATTCCCTCACTGGTTCCTGCATTTATGGATTCTCATTCATTCTGCCATTCCTTCATCAAATATTGAGCATAATAGCAGTCTTCTTTAACAGAGAATTAATATGATCATCATTATAATGTTTAATTACAACATTATAATTATACCATTGTGACCATAATACAGGAGTTCTATTGACAATTGCTTGTGAGATGAAAGGAAGACATGAGGTTTAGTTTGCAAGCTCATGTTTTCAGAAACTGAAAGATATCTTTCTTTCAACCGTGTTAGACAGGAATCCACTTGAAATATCCTAATTACACCAAAAAAGCCAAAAAGCAACCACGAGGTTAATTGACACCTTGTTTTCCATTCTTATTTTCCTCGTGTTTGCTTGAAGGTAAAAGCCTCGGAGTGTGCTTGGGAATGGAGAGTCAGTAATTTTATAGTTCTGGATGATTTTCAGAGCTGTCTAACCTCGGGCCAATGAGACAGGTCTTACCATGGGGCTCCTCTCCTGCAAGCTGTTCACCCACAGTTCTGGAACTGACTTTGCTCTTGAAACCCTCAGAAGTGCTTTCCGTTGCTGCTGACTCTTGAGTAGTAAGGAGTGCCAAAACCCTCTGGGGAAAACAATGGAGAAACCTCAGGGACTGAACCTTCCTGAAAGTGGATGGCAGCCCACCTACACCTGCAGTTTCTATGTTCTCTGTTGAAGCCGATGAGCTTCACTCTCTTCATTCGAATGTAGCTCAAGAACAGATTTTTAGCATGAAAAATACATCTGGATGCTAGTCATTTGAATAACTTCAGTAAGGAAATATGTAAGACATGGTATAGTTTCAGTAGCATCTTTTTTCTTTAAATAAATAAAAGCATATATCATTCTTTTATTTTTTCCTAATTGGAGAAGCAACTCATGTCCACCTTTGCAAACACAAATACTTCCTGCTTACATAGAGAAAAAACACTTCCTCCTTAATTCAACCACCTGGAGATTGTTCACTACTTAGGGCAACTCTGCTGACCTAATTCTACATGTATACCTGTGTGTGTGTTTGGAAAAAAATTAGATTATACATTTCTGTCCTGCACAGTGGGTGCATATAAATGCAGCTCCTTTCCCATGGCTCTGCAGCATTCCAGTGTATCAATGTATGGCCATATCATTTAACCAGTCTCCTTCCTGCTGACGGGTATTCAGGTTGTTTCTGGGTTTTTGTTTTTTTTTTTTTNTTTTTTTTTTTTTTTTTTTTTTGGTCTGAAAACACATTTTAAGGAAATGATTTTCCAAGTAAAATATTCTGTGAGAGTGAATACCTCTTGGGTTTCAACAGTGGGTGACAAATCCTTCTCCTTCCCCTTGAGAACTTTTTGCCAAGTTTGACAGAAGTATCCATTTCACCAAGTGGTTATGGTTGCTTTCATGGGGGAAACAATGGTTAGAAAGACACAAGTCCCAGGAAGAAAAAGAAAAAGCTTTCCTGGTGGCTTCTCTTTGCAGACAGAAATTAGTGGATTTGGGACTGTCTCCTTGACTCTTCTGCTCTGTGAGTAATCAATAATAGAGATAGGATTTGAACCCCAGGATAAAGCACTCCTGAGCTGCTTGTTTCCTCAATGCTTTCATAACCCTTAGATGTGTCTCCAGTGTCTAAGAATAAGGAAGAAAATCACCCAAGTTTTCATCTGTCTCATTCAAATCACAGGGGTTGCTTGGACCATGATGGCTTGTGCTTGTGCTTAGCCACTCAGTCGTGTCTGACTCTTTGTGACCCCTTGGACTGTAGCCCCCACCAGGCTTCTCTGTCCATGGGATTCTCAGTCAAGAATACTGGAGTGGGTAGCCTTCCTCTTCTCCAGGGGATCTTCCCAACCCAGGGAATGAACTCAGGTCTCCTGCTTTGCAGGTGAATTCTTTACCATCTGAGCCACCAGGATACCCAAGAATACTGGAGTGGGTAGCCTTCCTCTTCTCCAGGGGATCTTCCCAACCCAGGGAATGAACTCAGGTCTCCTGCTTTGCAGGTGAATTCTTTACCATCTGAGCCACCAGGATACCCAAGAATACTGGAGTGGGTAGCCTATTCACCATCAAAAAATGCACCATTTTTGGCAGAGCTCTTTCTCAATGATGTATTCACTTTTTACTTGTTCTCTCCTCTACCTCCATCATCATCTAAGCCATCATCACCTCATCCCTGAATGGCTGCAGTGGCCTATTAACTGCTTTCCCTACCTACCCTGTTGCCCCTAAACCTACTCTCCCCATGGCTTCTGGAGGAATATTTTCTTTTTATGGCAGCACCATGTAGCATGCGGAATCTTTGTTCCCTGACCAGGGATCAAACCCTGGATCCCTGTACTGAGCGCTTGGAGTCCTAACCACTGGATAACCAGGGAAGTCCCTGGAGGAATCTTCTTAATCATCGGGTTACTCTGGCTTACAACCGTTCAGTGGTTTCCAGGTGCAGTTGGAGAAAATGTCAAGGATCACACTTATCCTTGGCAGCTGCTGCGTCTCCAGCACAGCCCCCTGTACACCCTCCCATGCCTTCAGTCCCTGTCCACACTAGCCTTTCATCAGTTCCTCTGACAAGGAGGGGTCTGTCGTGTTTCAGAGACTCTGCGCTGTCCATTGGTGCTGGGATAACCTCAGTCCCAGTTCCGTATGGATGCTCCTTCTCATTCTTATATCTCAGCTTCAGTGTCACCTTCTCAGAGACCATCAACAGGAGATGTGCCTTCCTCGGGTATCACGGAGGTCAGGCTGTTTGCCTCCCACAGAACCCACATAACCACGTGGAATCTGTGCCCATCCATATTACTCATCTGGCTCTGCCACTGCAATGCAAGTTCCATCAAGGTGAAGTGCTATATTTTTCATGCTTATGTTGCCTGGTCCAGTGCCTTCTATGTAGTGGACCCTTGGTACATCTTTCTTTCTTTTTTAAAAATTTAATACTTATATGTTTTTGGCTGCACTGGGTCTTTGCTGCTGTGAGTGGGCTTCCTCTAGTTGGGGTGAGTGGGGGTTACTCACTGCAGTGACTTCTCTTGTTGCAGAGCCTAGACTCCAGGTCCAAGTGGGCTCAGTAGTTACAGCACACAGGCTTAGTTGCCCCTTGGCATGTGGGATCCTCCTGGACCAGGGATAAAACCCATGTCCCCTGCCTTGGCAGGTGGATTCTTTTTTTTTTTTTGGCAGGTGGATTCTTAACCAGTGGACCACTGGAGAAGTCCAATACATCTCTCTTGAATTGAAGAATGGAGAGGAGAAATGAGATGTGCTTTTTTTTTTTTTTTTAAGTTTCTGTGACACCTTTATTCCTTATTAGATGAGCAGTCTCATTGAGCTCCAGTGCTGTGTCTTCAGGAAAAGTGGATGCCCTGTAGGTCTTGACCCAGTTAACCAAGTAAAGATGACTCCTAAACAGCAAGTTGTGTTGCCTGAAACCCAGACTTCTTCAACAACTATCCATGGACAATGGGAAACGAGAGACAGCATTGTGTTCCATCAGATGACAGCTGGGTCATAATGAGAGAGGGAGAAAAATAAGCCCCCAGCAAATGGGATATAAAACCTGTGACACACCAGGTGGGGGAAGAACCTGGGGAGCTGTTTGGAGAGCTTCCGAGATGTAAGATCAGAGCTCTGATGTGGAAACGCTCAGAGACTTTGGCCCCTATGAATCATGTATTGGGGAAAGAGTTGAGCATCTGCAGACATCAAATAACCAATAAAATTTCATGAATGGTAATGCTCTCCGGGCTCCAGGAAAATAAAGCTGACCTTACAACATGATCCCGCTAACAAAATTAGGTCATTTGTCTTTGATAGGAGATGGCCACTTCCTTATTTTTTATTTATTCATTTGTAAGCAGCTGCTTTAATAAGCCTGCGTGGTCTTGTAAGGCACACTCATAAGTTCTGGTAAAACCTGGAAGAAAATTGCAGAAGGAAGGGCTGTCTCTAAATTACCCCCTGGAAAAAAGAGGAAAAGAGGCGATGGCTAACACTTTCGAGAGATGCAGTTTTGCCATGTCTGTGGGGCAAGACGATTTCCTTGTTTCTGCAGACTTGGTGCATGTGGAAAAGAAGGAAGGTCTCAAATCACAGAGCTGTAAACTAGGTTCATTTCCGCCTCTCTTGGGAAATGAAGTGTCTCTCCTGTGAGCTTAGAACTTTCTCTGTCCTTCCTCAGAGAGCCCTGCTCACAAATGGTTTAGCTATACCTGTCTCACAGCTGGGGAACCTCCAACTGCAGGGGCATGGCTTCTGTGACCTAAGGGCTTCCCTGGTGGCTCGGATGGTGTAGAACCTGCTTACAATGCAGGAGACATGGGTTTGATCCCTGGGTTGGGACAATCCCCTGGAGGAGGGCAGGACAACTCACTCCAGTGTTCTTGTCGAGAGAATCCCATGGACAGAGGAGCCTGGCAGGCTACAGTCCATGGGGTCGCAGAGAGTCAGACATGACTGTCTTCAAGGCTGCATCATATTTCATGACATGCAATTAACGTGTACGTTAACATGTGCGACTTCACTTTCAGGGGGAGCTGTAAAGCCGATGGCAAAGGTCATGAATAGAAGTGGCATTCAGAACCAATTCATATAACCAATTCATATAATCCCGTCAACCCCAACCTACCCTCAGGAGGCTGATGTCGTTAGACAGCTGCAGTCATTATTAGAGCATTTGTACAACTGTGAATGCTTATGCATCTGTATTCTTTGTTTTAAAGCAATCATGTATACTGCAGTAATTCACAAGACTTCACAATATCATTGTTCAAAGATAAGAATGAAGAGACCAAGTTACTCCCCCAGGACTTTGTAATGCCAAGCAAACTGTGGTTGATGGTAGCCTCCAAATGAAGTGACACAGCCAGCGACTGACACTGTGGCAACCTGGGGAGCCCATGGCCATTCAACAGAGGGGCCCCACATTGCAGTTGTTTGTGACCACCTGGAAGAGTCCATATTGTGTGTCCACACCTTCTCATTTGACTGGAGATGCCTGCATTGTATACTTGAAATTTCCTTTTTTTGTCACTTGTTTTTAAAAATACTTTTTTTTTAATTAAAATTAAAAACAAAATTTTTGGAGGCTAATTACTTTACAGTATTGTATTGGTTTTATCATACATTGACATGAATCCACCATGGTTGTACATGTGTTTCCCACCCTGAACCGCCCTCCCCCCTCCTTCCCCATCCCATCCCTCTGGGTCTTCCCAGTGCACCAGCCCCAAGCATCCTGTGTCATGCACTGAACCTGGACTGGCGATCCATTTCGCATATGATAATATACATGTTTCAATGCCATTCTCCCAAATCATCCCACCCTCAGCCTCTCCCACAGAGTCCAGAAGACTATTCTATACATCTGTGTCTCTTTTGCTATCTCGTATACAGGGTTATCATTACCATCTTTCTAAACTCCATATATATGCGTTAGTATACTGTACTGGTGTTTTTCTTTCTGGCTTACTTCACTCTGTATAATAGGCTCCAGTTTCATCCACCTTATTAGAACTGATTCAACTGTATTCTTTTTAATGCCTGAGTAATATTCCATTGTGTATATGTACCACAGCTTTCTTATCCATTCGTCTGCTGATGGACATTTAGGTTGCTTCCATGTCCTGGCTATTATAAACAGTGCTGTGATGACCATTGGGGTACACGTGTCTCTTTCATTTCTGGTTTCCTTGGTGTGTATTTCCAGCAGTGGGATTTCTGGGTCATAAGGCAGTTCTATTTCCAGTTTTTAAAGGAATCTCCACACTGTTCTTCATAGTGGCTGTACTAGTTTACATTCCCACCAACAGTGTAAGAGGGTTCCCTTTTCTCCACACCCTCTCCAGCATTTATTGCTTGTAAACTTTTGGATAGCAGCCATTCTGACTGGCATGAAATCGTACCTCATTGTGGTTTTGATTTGCATTTCTCTGATAAAGAGTGATGTTGAGAATCTTTTCATGTGTTTGTTAGCCATCTGTATATCTTCTTTGGAGAAATGTCTCTTTAGTTCTTTGGGCCATTTTTTGATTGGGTCGTTTGTTTTTCTGGAATTAGGCTACAGGAGTTGCTTGTATATTTTTGAGATTAATTGTCAATTGCTTCATTTGCTATTATTTTCTCCCATTCTGAAGGCTGTCTTTTCACCTTGCTTATAGTTTCCTTTGTTGTGCAAAAGCTTTTAATTTTAATTAGGTCCCATTTGTTTATTTTTGCTTTTATTTCCAATATTCTGGGAGGTGGGTCATAGAGGATCCTGCTGTGATTTATGTCAGAGAGTGTTTTGCCTATGTTTTCCTCTAGGAGTTTTATACTTTCTGGCCTTTCATTTAGATCTTTAATCCATTTTGAGTTTATTTTTATGTATGGTATTAGAAAGAGTTCTAGCTTCATTTTTTTACAAGTGGTTGACCAGTTTTCCCAGCACCACTTGTTAAAAAGATTGTCTTTTCTCCATTGTATATTCTTGCCTCCTTTGTCAAAGATAAGGTGTCCATAGGTGCGTGGATTTATCTCTGGGCTTTCTATTTTGTTCCATTGATCTATATTTCTGTCATTGTGTCCGTACCATACTGTCTTGAAGACTGTGGCTTTGTAGTAGAGCCTGAAGTCAGGCAGGTTGATTCCTTCAGTTCCATTCTTCTTTTTCAAGATCACTTTGGCTATTGTGAAATTATTTGTTCTAGTTCTGTGAAAAATACCATTGAGAGCTTGATAGGGATTGCATTGAATCTATAGATTGCTTTGGGTAGCATACTCATTTTCACTATATTGATTCTTCTGATCCATGAACATGGTATATTTCTCCATCTATTTGTGTCCTCTTTGATTTCTTTCACCAGTGTTTTATAGTATTCTATATATAGGTCTTTTGTTTCTTTAGGTAGATATATTCCTAAGTATTTTATTCTTTTCGTTGCAATGGTGAATGGAATTGTTTCCTTAATTTCTCTTTCTGTTTTCTCAGTGTATAGGAATGCAAGGGATTTCTGTGTGTTGATTTTATATCCTGCAACTACTATATTCTTTAATTAGCTCTAATAATTTTCTGGTGGAGTCTTTAGGGTTTTCTAGGTATAGGATCATGACATCTGCAAACAGTGAGAATTTTACTTCTTCTTTTCCAGTCTGGATTCTTTTTATTTCTTTTTCTGCTCTGATTGCTGTGGCCAAAACTTCCAAAACTATGTTGAATAGTAGTGGTGAGAGGGGGCACCCTTGTCTTGTTCCTGACTTTAGGGGAAATGCTTTAAATTTTTCACCGTTGAGGATAATGTTTGCTGTGGGTTTGTCATATATAGCTTTTATTATGTTGAGGTATGTTCCTTCTATTCCTGCTTTCTGGAGGGTTTTTATCATAGATGGATGTTGAATTTTTTCAATGCCTTTTACTGCATCTATTGAGATAATCATATGGCTTTTATTTTTCAATTTGTTAATGTGTATTACATTGATTGATTTGCAGATATTGAGGAATCCTTGCATCCCTGGGATAAAGCCTACTTGGTCATGATGTATGACCTTTATAATATGTTGTTGAATTCTGTTTGCTAGAATTTGGTAAGGAATTTTGCATCTATGTTCATCAGTGATATTGGTCTGTATTTTTCTTTTTTTGTGGCATCTTTGTCAGGTTTTGGTATTAGGGTGATCGTGGCCTCATAGAATGAGTTTGGAAGTTTACCTTCTTCTGCAATTTTCTGGAAGAGTTTGAGTAGGATAGGTGTTAGCTCTTCTCTAAATTTTTGGTAGAATTCAGCTGTGAAGCAGTCTGTTCCTGGGCTTTTGTTTGCTGGAAGATTTCTGATTACAGTCTCAATTTCCATGCTTGTGATGGGTCTGTTAAGATTTTCCATTTCTTCCTGGTTCAGTTTTGGAAAGTTGTACTTTTCTAAGAATTTGTCCATTTCTTCCAAGTTGTCCGTTTTATCTGCATATAGTTGCTGATAGTCAGACATGACTTCACTTTTACATTTTACTTTCATGCATTGGAGAAGGAAATGGCAACCCACTCCAGTGTTCTTGCCTGGAGAATCCCAGGGACGGGGGAGCCTGGTGGGCTGCTGTCTGTGGGGTTGCACAGAGTTGGACACGACTGAAGCAACTTAGCAGCAGCAGCTGCTAGTAGTCTCTTATGATCCTTTGTATTTCTGTGTTGCCTGTTGTGATCTCTCCATTTTCATTTCTAATTTTGTTGATTTGATTTTTTTTCCCCTTGTTTCTTGATGAGTCTGGCTAATGGTTTGTTAATTTTATTTAACTTCTCAAAGAACCAGCTTTTGGCTTTGTTGATTTTTGCTATGGTCTCTTTTGTTTCTTTTGCATTTATTTCTGCCCTAATTTTTAAGATTTCTTTCCTTCTACTAACCCTGGAGTTCTTCATTTTTTCCTTTTCTAATTGTTTTAGGTGTAGAGTTAGCTTATTTATTTGACTTTTTTCTTGTTTCTTGAGGTAAGCTTGTATTGCTTTGAACCTTCCCCTTAGCACTGCTTTTACAGTGTCCCATAGGTTTCGGGTTGTTGTGTTTTCATTTTCATTCATTTCTATGCATATTTTTATTTCTTTTTTGATGTCTTCTTTGTTGGTTATTCAGCAGCGTGTTGTTCAGCCTCCATATGTTGGAATTTTTAGTAGTTTTTCTCCTGTAATTGACATCTAATCTTACTGCATTGTGGTCAGAAAAGATGCTTGGAATGATTTCAGTTTTTTTGAATTTACCAAGGCTAGATTTATGACCCATAATGTGATCTATCCTGGAGAAGGTTGCATGTGCACTTGAGAAAAAGGTGAAATTCATTGTTTTGGGGTGAAATGTCCTATAGATATCAATTAGGTCTAACTGGTCTATTGTATCACTTAAAGTTTGTGTTTCCTTGTTAATTTTCTGTTTAGTTGATCTATCCATAGGTGTGAGTGGGGTATTAAAGTCTCCACTATTATTGTGTTTTTATTAATTTCCCCTTTCATACTTGTTAGTATTTGTCTTACATATTGCGGTGCTCCTATTTTGGGTGCATATATATTTATAATTGTTATATCTTCTTCTTGGATTGATCCTTTGATCATTATGTAGTGTCCATCTTTGTCTCTTTTCACAGCCTTTTTTTTTAAAGTCTATTTTATCTGATATGAGTATTGCTACTCCTGCTTTCTTTTGGTCTCTATTTGCATGGAATATCTTTTTCCAGCCCTTCACTTTCAGTCTGTATGTGTCCCTTGTTTCGAGGTGGGTCTCTTGTAGACAACATATATAGGGGTCTTGTTTTTGTATCCATTCAGCCAGTCTTTGTCTTTTGGTTGGGGCATTCAACCCATTTACATTTAAGGTAATTATTGATAAGTATGATCCCATTGCCATTTACTTTATTGTTTTGGGTTTGAATTTATATACCCTTTCTGTGCTTCCTGTCTAGAGAAGATCCTTTAGCATTTGTTGGAGTGCTGGTTTAGTGGTGCTGAATTCTCTCAGCTTTTGCTTGTCTGTAAAGCTTTTGATTTCTCCTTCATATTTGAATGAGATCCTTGCTGGGTACAGTAACCTGGGCTGTAGGTTATTTTCTTTCATCACTTTAAGTATGTCTTGCCATTCCCTTCTGGCCTGAAGAGTTTCTATTGAAAGATCAGCTGTTATCCTTATGGGAATCCCCTTGTGTGTTATTTGTTGTTTTTCCCTTGCTGCTTTTAATATTTGTTCTTTGTGTTTGATCTTTGTTAATTTGATTAATATGTGTCTTGGGGTGTTTTGCCTTGGGTTTATCCTGTTTGGGACTTTCTGGGTTTCTTGGACTTGGGTAATTATTTTCTTCCCCATTATAGGGAGGTTTTCAACTATTATCTCCTCAAGTATTTTCTCTTGGGCTTTCTTTTTGTCTTCTTCTTCTGGGACACCTATGATTCGAATGTTGGGGCATTTCACATTGTCCCAGAGATCTCTGAGGTTGTCCTCATTTCCTTTAATTCTTTTTTCTTTTTTCCTCTCTGTTTCATTTATTTCTACCATTCTATCTTCTACCTCACTAATCCTATCTTCTGCCTCTGTTATTCTACTGTTGTTTCCCTCCAGAGTGTTTTTTATCTCATTTATTGCATTATTCATTATATATTGACTTTTTTATTTCTTCTAAGTCCTTGTTAAACATTTCTTGCATCTTCTTGATACTTGTCTCCAGGCTATTTATCTGTAACTCCATTTTGCTTTCAAGATTTTAGATCATTTTTACTATCATTATTCAGAATTCTTTATCAGGTAGATTCCCTATCTCTTCTTCTTTTGTTTGGTTTGGTGGGCATTTATCCTGTTCCTTTACCTGCTGGGTATTTCTCTGCCTTTTCATCTTGTTTATATTGCTGTGTTTGGGGTGGCCTTTCTGTATTCTGGCAGTTTGTGCTTCCTGTTTATTGTGGAGGTTCCTCACTGTGGGTGGGGTTGGACCTGTGGCTTTTCAAGGTTTCCTGGTTAAGGAAGCTTGTGTCAGTGTTCTGGTGGGTGGAGCTGGATTTCTTCTCTCTGGAGTACAATGAAGTGTCCAATAATGAGTTTTGGTGAGTTTTAATGTCAGTGGGTTTGGTGTGACTTTGGGCAGCCTGTATATTGAAGCCCAGGGCTATGTTCCTGTGTTGTTGGGGAATTTGCATGGTATGTCTTTCTCTGGAACTTGTTGCGCCTTGGATAGTGCTTGGTTTCAGTGTAGGTATGGAGGCGTTTGATGAGCTCCTATCAATTAATGTTCCCTGAAGTCAAGAGTACTCTGGTGCTCTCAGTATTTGGACTTAAGCCTCCTGCCTCTGGGTTTTAGTCTTATTCTTACAGTAGTCTCCAGACTTCTCCATCTATACAGTACTGATGATAAAACATCTAGGTTAATGATGAAAAGTTTCTCCACAGTGAGGGATACCCAGAGAGGTACACAGAGTTACATGCAGAAGAGAAGAGGGAGGAGGGAGATAGAGGTGACCAGGAGGAGAAGAGGGGGACTCAAAAGGGGAGTGAGCAAGCTAGCCAGTAATCACTTTCCTAGGTTCTCTCCACAGTCTGGACCGCTCAGAGATGTTCATGGAGTTACACAGAGAAGAGAAGAGGGAGGAAGAAGACAGAGGTGGCCAGGAGGATAAAAGGGGGGAATCAAAAGGAGAGAGACAGATCCAGCCAGTAATCAGTTCCTTAGGTGTTCTCCACAACCCAGAACACACAAAGAGAATCACAGAGTTGGATACAGAAGAGAATCACAGATTTGGATACAGAAGAGAAGTGGGAGGGAGGAGATAGAGGCGACTTGGTGGAGAAAAAGGAGAGTCCAAAGGGGGAGAGAGCAATCCAGCCGGTAATCTCACTCCCAAGTAAAAATGAGTACAAAATTGATAACAAATACCAAGAAGCAAAGATTAAAAATCTAGAGTAGAGGTTAGATTCTCAAAAATACAATATTAAAGGAAAAAAGAAAGTCACAAAGATTATAAAATATATATATATGAAGTTTGCTTTAAAAATTGGGTCTTTTTTTGCAAAGTAATAGTAGGATATAAAAATGAAAATTAAAGGAGTAATAGAGGATTTAAACATTAAAAAAATTTTAATTAAAAATGATAATAGTAAAAATATATCTAGGACTTTCTCTGGTATTGTTGTGGGCAGTGTGGGGTCAGTTCATTTTCAGATAGTTCCTTGATCCAGCTTACATTTCTCAAGATCTATAGGCCACTTCCTATGTAGTCGGTGCTAACTGCAGGGTTTTAATCTATTGCACCTGTCACTTCCAAAGAGGTTCCCTCTGTTTATTTTAGCTTCTTCTGTTTGCTGGCCTCTTCAGTGTCTAATTTCCACCCTGACACAAGAGGGCTGTGGTGGTCACTTTTTTAGGCTCACTTGTTCAGTCGTGCTGTGGGGAGGGAGGAACACTGCAAACAAATATCACTGGCATCTATGGGGAGCGCTCCCAGTGTCTCCACCACCCTGGATTTGCCCCCGCTCACGGCGTGTGTGCTTTCCCAGTCTACACTGCTCAGGCTCTAGGTTGCTCTGCCGGGAACTGTCTGATGTGGGCCCTGGTTTGAGTGCACTTCCCAGGTCTAAGCCATCCAGGTTCAGGTTCTCAGGTACTCCACAAAGGCGCAGAGTTGAATGGGCCTGCGTTTTGTGCCCTTCCCCTGTCCGAGCAGCTCAGGTGACCAGATGCTTGGCAAGCACGGTGGCTGAGTTATCGCCTCCCCCGTGCCAGGTGCTCGGTTTTCTGGGTGTACAACTGGCGCAACTTCTCAGGTGTGCCATGTGTCTCTTCTGGGGAGCTGATCTCTGGCTGTGACCCTCCCAGCAGATGTCAGCTGTCCAGAATCCCAAGGAGTCTTGGTTAGCAACGAAGTCTGCTTGCAGTTTGGTAGAGTGTGTCTCTCTGGGGCCACGGTTGCCCTCTTCTGGCTCTGGCTGCTCCCACCTGCCTGTCTTAGGTGGGGTATGGACTAGCTCTGCTCAGTCCTTTGTTCTGTGAGTGGGGCTGGTGGTGTTTCAGGTTAGGGCTTTTCTCAGGACAGCTATCCCACAGTCTGGGTTTCTATCTCTCATTAGTTCCCTCAGATTGCCCTTGGGAGATTCAGGCCCGGTCCTTACCCTAAGCAATGCAGCCTGCGCCTCCCTGTCCAGTCCCCACTTGCTAGTGGTGGATGCAAGCGTCTGCACTGCTTCTCCCCTGGGAGTTGTCTTTAGGCACATAATCTGTGGGTTTTAATTATTTATTTAGTTTTCCTCCCAGTTATATTTCCCTCTGAGGTTCCAAGGCTCACCACAGATTAGGCAATGAGAGTGTTTCCTGGTGTTTGGAAACTTCTCTCTTTTTAAAGACTCCCTTCCCGGGACAGATCTCCATCCCTACCTCTTTTGTCTCTCTTTTTATCTTTTATATTTTTTCCTACCTCCTTTCAAAGACAATGGGCTGCCTTTTGGGTGCCTGATGTCCTCTGCCAGCATTCAGAAGTTGTTTTGTGGAATTTGCTCAGCATTCAAATGTTCTTTCGATGAATTTGTGGGGAAGAAAGTGGTCTCCCCGTCCTATTCCTTTGCCATCTTAGGACTGCCCCTCCCATTTTTTTAAAATGTTGGCCATTAATACAAACTATATAAAAACACTTTTCATGTCCACCAAAAAAAAGACCCATGCATTTGTTGACTACACATGGCCAGCAAACAACAGATAGCCAATTCTAGGTTGAAGGCAGTATCTGCTATTTTCAGCAATGTTGGTCACATCTAGTTAAATAGATAGCTGAGAGAGAGAGAGAAAGTGAAAGTTGCTCAGTTGTGTCTGACTATTTACAACCCCACGGACTATACAGCCCATGGAATTCTCCAGGCCAGAATACTGGAGTGGATAGCCTTTCCCTTCTCCAAGGGGATCTTCCCAACCCAGGAATCAAACCCAGGTCTCCCGCATTGCAGACAGATTCTTTACCAGCTGATCCATAAGGCAAGTCCAAGAACACTGGAGTGGGTAGCCTATCCCTTCTCCAGTGGATCTTCCTGACCCAGGAATTGAACTGGGGTCTCCTGCATTGCAGGAGGATTCTTAACTAACTGAGCTATCAGAGAAGCCCAAGAGAGAGATAAATAGAAAGGATGTTAAATAGGTAGTAGACAGATCAGTTAATAGATAGAAGTGTGGAGTTGCATGTGATAACCTAAATAACATTGCAAAGTGGCAGAAACGCAATAGCCAGCATTTAAACAGCAAGTTCTAGACTCAGAGAAAGAGGATCAAAGGTCCTTGTCAGGTCCTTCCTATGAGGAAGCATCATTGTCAGAGACAATGACCTGAATTCACAGTTTTATTCCCTTGCATGTGGAGAGGAACAGAAAACAAGAGAATGACAAGGAAAGGCCAAAGCGTTGCCTGCCCTGGCTAACGCCACCTTGCCCTGTGCACACATTTTAGGCATCTTGACTGCCCTGATCTCAAACCACATTTAGGCAGTACCCACCTTGCTTATGCTTGTGCCCTCCTGAACCCGTAGACTTAAAGAAAATTTAACAGCTGTCTTTGGGTATTAATGGGACCCTCTGCAGATTCTTCTTGTCTGGTTCAGATATAACTATCCCTAGAGGATGAAACAAAGGAACCCAAAAACTACTGAAAATTCCTAAATGTATAGGGAGGAAAAATGTCCAAGTATCAGAGACATGTGTTGATAGTACTGAGGTTTGGTATTGAAGAATTCATTTCTGTTGTACCTAAAATCAGCTCCTGCAATACACTGCTCGTTGACAGGAATTAGATTCATTTTCAAGAGAAATAGATTCTGACAAAAGAAGAAAAATGTATCTGAATGCTTTATATAGAACTGAAATGCTGCTTTGCCATGACTAAATGTCTAAATCCCATGAGTTCTTCAAATCCAGTTCAAATGCTACCTCCTCCAAGAAGCCACCCCAATTTCTAGCACTGGAAACTTTCACTGTCTCTCTTCTCTGACCATGGTTCTTTGTTTTTAGTCCTGTCTTGTGTCTCAATTCTTAATGTGCACGTATACCTACTAAGTCTCTTCAGTTCTGTCTGACTCTTTGTTACCCCATGGACTGTAGCCCACCAGGCTCTTCTGTTCATGAAATTTTCCAGGCAAGAATACTGGAGTGGGTTGCCATTTCCTACTCCAGGGGATCTTCCCAACTCAGGGTCCAAACCACATCTCTTATGTTTCCTGCATTGGCAGGCAGGTTCTTTACCACTAGTGCCACCTGGGAAGCCCAATTCTCTCTACCTTGTATTACAGTTACTCATTTCCCCACTAGAATAGGAAATTGATTCAGGTTTTAGGAACCTTGGGCTTTACCTTTATTAAAGATATGGATTTTAGAAGGTGAACAAAAGAGATAAGTGACTTTTAAAATCTCAGATGAACAGAGAAATCCACCCTCTACCTCCGCATACATACATATCTTCTAAACTGGGCTAACAGAAAAGGACCCTTTATACATTTAGTCTCTTGAATTGTAAAGTGAAATGCTAAGTTCCTCAATTTGGGGTGCCTGTCTCTCCATCATTCAATCACTCATTCAACAGTTGTTTGTTGAGGTCTTTTAGAAGCCAAGGACTGAGTTGGATTCTGATGGTCTCTTGGGAATGAAGCCTGTTCTTAGGCTTGAAGCTTTTAAAAAGTAAATAAATTATTACATACTTAAATGGGGACAGGCATGATGAAAGGATCAAATAGGGCATCCCACAAAAGAGATAATGATGGGAGTGAGTGGAAGAAAAATCTACTGAGATAGGGTGGTCCTGGAGGGCTTCTCTGAGGAGGTGATGAGTAAGCTAATAAATAACAGATGGCAAAGAGCTGGCTGTAAAGAACGGGTTTGAGTAGAGAACCTGAAACAAGGCCAGATATACTGAGTGAGAAAGAAGAGATGGGAGATGTTACAAGAATAAGCAATACCAGACCAATGCCCACCCAGCTGAAATTCTCTCCTTTGTTGAGGCACCCTTACTGGCCTCAACTAATCCATACTCTTCTTTCCATGTTTTCTAACAGTTTATCCCTGATTCACAATTTTGCATTATTTCCACCTTCCCTCATTCTGATACAACTATGCCCAGATAAAAATCATCTATTAGCAAATAAATAAATAGTGACAATACCAAGTGTTGGAAAGGATCCCTCATACATTGCTGGTGGTAATTTAAAATGGCACAGCTATTCTCACAGTTTGTCCTTTTCTTGTAAAACTAAACGTGCCACTACCATATAACTCAGCAATTGTGCTCTTGAGCATTAATGCTAGAAAGATGAAAGCATGTTCACACAAAAGTTCATAACAATTTTATTTAATAATGGAAAATGAGAAACAACCCAGGAGCCCTTCAGTGGGTGAGTGGTTAGATAAACCATGGTGTGTCCCCACCCTGGAATACTACTCAGCAATGAAAAGGGACATGTTATCAACACATGCAGCGACTTCACTGAAACTCTGAGGAATTATACTGAGTTGAAAAAGAAAAAAAAAAAAAAGCCAGTCCTGGAAGGTTACATACATGTGGTCCTATTTATGTAGCATTCTTGAAATGATGAAAGTATGGAAATGGAGAACAGATGAGTGGTTGCAGAAGTCAGGAGTAAGGTGTAGAGTTGGTGTTTTGTTGTTGTTTAGTGGAGAAGGAAATGGCAACCCACTCCAGTGTTTTTGCCTGGAGACTCTCAGGGACGGGGGAGCCTGGTGGGCTGCTGCACAGAGTCGGACATGACTGAAGCAACTTAGCAGCAGCAGCAGCAGTCACTAAGTCAGTTGTGTCTGACTCCTTTGCAACCTCATGGACTGTAGCCCACCAGGCTTGTCTGTCCATAAGATATCCCAGTAGAGTTGGTAGGTATGGTTATAAAAGGACAGTGCAAGAGACCCTTGAATTGATGGACTGTGTCTTGAGTGTTTCAACATCACTCTCCTGGCTGTGATATCATCTACAGGTTTGCAAGATGTTACCATTGGGGCAATTAGGTTAGGAGTACGTGATCTCTCTCTGTATTCTTTCTTACAACTACATATGAATTTACAATGATCTCAAAATAGGAAGCTTAATTTTAAAAATCTATCAGTATAACAAATTAGTTTTCTGAGCTGTTTTTTTTTCATCTATTAGCATATGAAATGTTTTTATTTAAATGTCTATCCCCTCTTTCAGATTGTGAGAGCTTTTACTCCAGAGATCTTGTCTTAATTATCTTTGCATAACTCCTCTCAACAATCCTCCTATTTATTGCCGAGGCAAGAACTGAGCCCTGGGGTCAGGAAAACATGAGCAGAATCCCAGATCCAAGGTCAGGCACAAGGCTGTGGCAAACTGAGGGCATGACTGGACTTCAAAGAGCAAAGGGCCAGCAGGCTGCACCCCACCAACACACCCCACCCTTCATCCCCTGGGCTTCCTATGAAGAAGCATATTGGACCAGGCATGGAAGGATGTAGGTGTCTTGTGCTCCGTGAGAGGGACCTCACTACTCTCTTTTGCTTTCTGTTTTTTTGTTTTTGTTTTCTAGGAGAGGCAGGGTGAGTGTATTATTTTCCTGTAACTGCTATCAATGATTATCATAAACTTAGTGACTTTATTTAAAATAAATTTTTTTAATGTGGACTATTTTTTGTCTTTATTGAATTTGTTGGACTTCCCAAGTGACAGGTGCAGCACCTGCTTCCCAGTGCTGGAGATGTAAGAGATGTGGGTTCAATCCCTGGTCAGGAAGATCCCCTGGAGGAGGGCATGGCTACCCACTCTGGTATTCTTGCCTGGAGAATCCCATGAACGGAGGAGCCTGGCAGGATACAGTCCATGGGGTCACAGAGTCAGACATGACTGAAGTGACTTAGTGTGCAAAACTGAATTTGTTATAATATCACTTCTGTTCTTTATGTTGTTGTTGTTTTGGCCAGAAGGCATGTGGAATCTTAGGTTACTGACCAGTGATGGAATTTTCACCCCCTGCACTGCAAGGTGAAATCATAACCTCTGGACCACCAGGGATGTCCCAAACTTGGCGACTTTAAACAACAGAAATTTGTTCTCTCACAGTCTGGTGGGCCAAAGTGTATGAATTAATGTCAAAGAGCTGAAATCACTCTCTTCCAGAGGGTCTAGGGGAGATTGTGTTCTTGCCTTTTCTGCTTTCGAGAGACTTCCTTCAGTCCCAGCCAGGTGGCCACATGGCTCCAGACTGTCTCTGTGGGCACGTGGTCTTCTCTTCTGTGTGTGTCTCTGCCCCTCCCTTAGAAGGACACTTCAGCTTGGCCATTCAGATAATTCAGATTCATCTCTCATCTCAAGATCCTTAGTTTAGTCATTCTGCAAAGAATCTTTTCCCTCACATCATTTACAGCTTCCAGGAATTAGGACCCGATATATTTGAGTGGCCAATCATCTAGCCGCCTGCAGTAAGTGTGAAATCAGCCTTGCAAGCAGAGGATGCATCCCTATATCTCAGGAACTAGCTGTCCAGGTGAAGTGCATGCTGGGAACAGTGTTGATGGATGATATCAGAAGATGGCATCACATATGGTCTCTCCCACTGGAGGAAGGGGAACTAGCTAGCTTGTTGCCAAGCAACCCAGAAAAAGCCTTTGGGACCATCCCTCAGACAACCCTGTCCCTCTCAATCCATCACTTAATGACCATGTGAACTTGGGGAAATTACTTAACTCCTCTGAATCTCAGTTTCCTCCTTCCCCAAAGGGGAATACTTCTAGTATCCAACCCTTAGGGCTTTTGTGAGCATTAGTGATCACATCTATAGATTTTATCACAGCAACTGGCAAACAAATGTTGGCTATGTTATTGTTGATGTTGTTTTAATGACAGTAATAATGATGGTGATGATGATATAACCATGCATGTTGTAGAAATACCTTAAGCATTGGCTGCAGCACATTGAGTTTTAGTTCAGAAAGGGAAAGTAGTTACCGATGTCAGTTCAGTTGCACTTTTCCTTAACCATTGGACTTCTGACTTTTTAATTAAATCATTATGTTTCATTGGATTATAGTTGCTTTACAATGGTGTGTAAGTTTCTACTGTACAACAAAATGAATCAGATATATGTATACATATATCCCCTCTCTCTTGGACCTCCCTCCCAACCCCACCCCACTATGGAACATATACGCTAAGAAAACCATGATTCAAAAAGACACATGTACCCTAATGTTAACTGCAGTACTATTTACAATCACCAGAACATGGAAATAACCTAAGTGTTCATCGACAGATGAATGGATAAAGATGTGGACTTCCTCATTTGAAAGGAAAATAGTTTTGATGGAGGAAAGTGTCCATGACATGGTACCTGAAGTCAGTCCTTACTTGAGAATCTGACAGTGGTAGATGCTCCCAGGATTTGAGTTAAGAGTGGTTGAGGGATGGTAACACATGAATTCCTACCTGTTGCATGCTCAGTTGCTTCAGTCGTGTCTGGCTCTTTGCAACCCCATGAACTGCAGCCTGCCAGGCTCCTCTGTCCATGGAATTCTCCAGGCAAGAATACTGGCGTGGATTGCCATACCCTCCTCTGGGGGTTCTTCCCAACCCAGGGATCGAACCCACATCTCATGCATTGGCAGGCGGATTGTTTACCCCTGAGCCACCAGGGAAGCTCACCTCTTTGCATTAGATGAAGCAATTGGATGGAATTAATTTGCATGGCCAGCAGCAAATGCTCTCAATTTGCACAGTGGCTAATTTGTATTAATTGTAGACCTGTGACAGCTTAGCACCCTGGTTGGATTTGTTTACCAGGACACATATCACTGGGACACTGGGACTCACTGTGCAAAGAGAGGACCTGCATCGCAACCTCACTTGAAGAAACCGCCATGGGGCAGTTTCCTCCCCAACTGAGACAGGCGATGCGGTGACAAATGACCAGTACAGTAAATGGTTAAGATAGCCAGGGCCAGGATCCATAGGATTTATGCAGATAATTAGCTCTTTCTGGGTAGTGACCTGCATGTCTAGGTAATTTTTATTTTTTCAGACAGTCATCTCCATAATGAGCTATTAGTCTGCAGGCCAGAAAGAAAGAAAGGGAGAAAGAAGGAAAGACCTCAGGCAGTTAAGTCTTTGTTGCTTCCAGAAACCCTGATTTCTTTGAAGCCAAATGTGATCATGTTCCCTTTTACAAAAACTCCATTGCTCTGTACTGTAAAAAGCAACTCGAAATACAAGGGTCTGGCTTTTGTTTGTTTCGATAATGGTTTCTGGGGTTTTGGTGGAGCCTGCATTCGATGGTAGTCATGTTATTCATCTTACTCATCTCCACTGGTTCCATTAATGCAAGGAGGGATGTATACCATTAGCATAGTTTTCTAGTTAGAGAACTTAAGGATGATGGAAGATGGATATGTCTAACATAGGCAGGTGTCTTTGGGTACCAAAGGCAGAACCTGTGTAGAGGAAAGGGGTTAGTTATTAAAAGGCTTATATAAATAAGAAATGTGTTATATAAATATGGGAAGATCTGAGGAGGTAAACTCTTGGAGACCCAAGGGCGTATCCAGACCTCTTGAGACTATGAGAAATAGGAAATTCAGCGAAGTTGGGACTTCCTCTCCCCCTTTTCTGACACAGCTTACCTTTTTTACCTGGCCACCAACATCCCCTGAAACTAACATCTCACCTTCCTGCTGCCAAGAAAAAGCTTTCTTTTTCCTTGCCCTGGTTCATACATGACAGTGAAGGTGCCAGTCACTGAGATTGGAATCTGACACCAGTGCTTGGACTAACCCATGAAAGCTGAGAACAGGGTCACATTATGGTGGGAAGCAGAGGGGCAGGCCCTGGGTGGAGAGAGGGGTGGTCCTAAAAGAAGGGAAGGATGCTATGTAGACAAAACAACAGATTTCACTGCAATCCTGAAGGCGGTAACTATGCCTGTCATGCCTAATCTGCAATCCCCAGGACACAGCACAGAGCCTGATGCAAAAGTGAGCACACAGTAAGCACGTGCAGGAGGGTGGGAGAGACGGGGAAGGGGGCTAAACTTCTAGGCATGGGTCTGATGAAGCCAAACCAAGGTAAGCAGGATTTGCAATAGGCAATCACACAAAACGGAAAGAATAAGAGATCTTTAAATCTGGAGAGAGAGCTCAGTGATGGAAGCCCAGATGGCATCTCCTATACTGCTGGAGTCCTCTGATTCATTAGCTCTGGGGAATTCTATCTTTAGAGAATACTGAGTGAGCAAAGAATTTCCTTCCATCCATCTTTCCTTCCTCCCTCCCTATCTCTCTTCCCTTTCTTTCCTCCCTTCCTCCCTTCCCTTCCCCCTTCCTTCCTTCCTTGCTTGCTTGCTTCCTCAGATATGCATTGGCAACCAGCTACTGTACTGGCCAGGAGAAACTTCTGAATGATCAAGACAGATTTTCTTTAGTTAGCTATTTTATTGAGTGTGATGATATAGAAGTTTTATTCCCAATAAGTATTATTTTGAAATCATCATAACCCTTGTGATTATGGATGCTGAATCCATAGGGTCATTATCTGAGGTTAGGATCTGGGTGAAAAAGCCCTGATCCTACAAAGGTGACCACCACTTGAACCACTGCCCTCTATACCCAGGATATAAAGGCCGTGAATGCCCCCTAAAAATAACAGATGGGTTGTTATTGTTGTTTACTCGCTAAGTCATGTCCCTCTCTTTGTGACCCCATGGACTGCAGCACACCAGTCTTCCCTGTCCTTCACCATCTCCCAGAGTTTGCTCAAACTCATGTCCGTTGAGTT
The DNA here is from genome assembly GCA_006410935.1 of Redunca redunca. NCBI lineage: Eukaryota > Metazoa > Chordata > Mammalia > Artiodactyla > Bovidae > Redunca > Redunca redunca. The sequence continues at coordinate 1,280,088 of SJYQ01000330.1, read as the reverse complement.
AATGATGCCATCCAACCATCCCATCCTCTGTTGTCCCCTTCTCCTCCGGCCCTCAGCATCAGGGTCTTTTCCAATGAGTCAGCTCTTCGTATCAGGTGGCCAAAGTATTGGAGCTTCAGCCTCAGCCTCAGTCCTTCCAGTGTAATGTTCCCTTATGGATGTTCTTCAAAGACTATTTCAAATCAAGGAGATGGGAATATTTATATGATCTGACTCTTCAAAATGTCAGATGTGGTCATACATTTCATTTAAAAAGCAAATAATGATCTCAATAACTTACTACCATGAAGCAATTATAATGATTCTATCTGTCAAAAAACGAAACAGAACAGATCTCATCACCAACAGACAGCATTAGGGAGACATTTGCAACACTTTGCATCTTAAGCATTTTGATTCTCAATCCATTAACTGACAGACACCTAAAGCAGTCAATTTGAATACTATTAATTAAGCTACAAAATAGCCCTCAAAAAAGACAGGAAAGAAGAAGGAAGAGGAGAGGAAAAAAGAGAAGAAAGGTGAAAGGGAGGGAGGGATGTAGGGAGGAGATTGGATGGATATTGGGTATCCTACAGTTAGTTTTTTAATAAATCATTGCACAATGCTGTCAGTGGCATTTCTTTTTTGGCTGGTCACCTTATTTACTTTGTTTGTGAAGTGGGTGCTGCAACAACCTGGACACAGACCCCTGTACAGTGATCTTTGCTGTGGTCAAGAACACTGGGATTTTAAAAAGACTCTAGTTCTTGCTGATTCAGGACTCTGGCTCTTCATAATGTTGATTTCCAGAGCTGCGTTCTGCCATATTGATGGCCCTCCCATTCTCTAAATATGTTCAGATCTTATTAGGATGAGTCCCAAAGAAGATGTCAACACCTTTACCGAAGAACTATTTAGAAAGATTTATTGGTCACTTCAAAATAATCACATTATTTGTATTGAATCAGAGAACCCACTCCTAGGAAGCATGGGGGAGAAAGCAAACACCATGTGTGCCGATGGAAAGAGTTAAGCCATTTTTCTATTTACATGGTTTATTTCACAAGTGTCTGACTCATTGGGCATAACCAGCACAGTTAAATTACAAAATTACTATTTGGTCCCTTTTTTATTGACTACAATTCAGGGCTGCTTCAAGCCTCCCAAATTTAATCCCCCTAGCTCTTTGCCGAGAACATTACCTTTTATTTTCAGTGTTAAACTGTGTAAGATACCCCTAAGGCTACATGGAAAGTTACTCCCAGTGATCGCAGCTAACGGAGTGTATCAATTGTTCATGATTTCCCATCTCCAGTAAATTGGGAGAGGCAGGGAGAGCAGTGGAATGCGAATTCTGTTCTGTCAGCACTTTCTTGCCCCAGCTTAGCCCAAGTAGAGCCTGTTTGGGTAATTAATTATAGTGTGTTTGTAGCTCTTCATTCTGAGTCATCATTTAGCAACCTGTCAAAGTCCCCAGCTAATGAGCCTAGCCCATAGACTTCGATGCATTTATTTGATTTTATTTTTTAAGCATCAGGATGATCCTGGTTTTTCTTAGGTCAGATGAAGTTAAGAGGGAGATTCTGCACCCCTTCATGGGGAAGAAAAGGCTTTTATCCGCTAGTCACACATAGGCATGCCAAGAATGAGCTTGCTTAGAGCTTCATGTTGGCTTTTGTCTAATAAACCAGATGCAGGAGTATCTCAAAGACTGTTGTAATTGTGATTTAATACTTGAAGGATGAGAGAGGTCCCTTATAAATGCCCTTGTTAAAGGGGTGGTGACCATCATCCCTGGACTGGAATTTTCATCCCGATTATGGGAAAAACTAGAGTCAGTCGAGGACGTGATTCTTTTCTATTTTTTTGGCTGTGCTAGGACTTTGTTGTCCAGAGAAGGCAATGGCACCCACTCTAGCACTGTTGCCTGGAAAATCCCATGGATGGAGGAGCCTGGTGGGCTGCAGTCCATGGGGTCGCTAAGACTGAGCGACTTCACTTTCACTTTTCACTTTCACTCATTGGAGAAGGAAATGGCACCCCACTCCAGTGTTCTTGCCTGGAGAATCCCAGGGGCGGGGGAGCCTGATGGGCTGCCGTCTATGGGGTCGCACAGAGTCGGACACGCCTGGAGTGACTTAGCAGCAGCAGCAGGACCTTGTGGTGTGCTGGCTTCCCTAGTTGCAGCGCATGGGCTCTCTAGTGAGGCGTGGGCTTAGTTGCTCTGTGGCTTGTGGGATCTTAGTTCCCCAACCAGGGATTGAACCAAAATCCCCTGCATTGGAAGGCAGATTCTTAATCCCTAGACCACCAGGGAAGCCCCAGGATTCATTCTTTTGTGCTGTTAGTTTCTGTGTGGTTCTTTCTTTCACGGTGGCTTGTAGTCACTCTACAATCTGTACATGGGGAGGACTTTGGCATAGCAATCTGGTTTCAGGGCAGAGGTAGAAGGGACAAGTCTTGGAGGGACATTTGCATCACAGGCATCCTCCTTTCACTTGGACTTGTATGGTTACATCCTTTTCCAAGGAGGATTTCATTCACTTCAAATGAGATTGAGAACCCATGAGGTATCTCCATCAAAGAAAAAGAACAGTGATTGTATGGAATGGCATGTCAGAATAAGGCTTCTTCTTGGCAGAATAACTCTTCCTATTCATGAAGTTTCTGAAGCATAGTTGTAACTGAAGTATCATGTGAGCAGTAACCCCTACAGTCCCCCAAAGAAGACTTTTTTTCCCTTATCAGTCAAAAGTGGGTAAAAACACATTCATACCTGATAGTTTAACTGCATCACAGTGATTAACATCCATTTATGCATGGGGTCACAAATGAGGAAGGGAGAAGGAAATAGATTATGTATCCTTAATACCACCGATGCTAGCAGGTCATTCTTTAAAAATGGTAGGAATACAAATGATTTCCTCTATCTGATGAGAAGATGCTATTCCTTCTTCATAAAAATGCCATCTTCTGCATTTAATTTGTTCTCATCTCATCCACTGATCTATTACCTGTTATCTTTTTATAATAAAGGGTCAAGGATTCCACACACAATTCTCTCCTCCCCTCCTCAAACAAATGAGGGAACTTATATTTTATGAACCTTTAGCCCATCCTTGGGGTTTACGATAACCCTAAGATCATAATTTCTTGTACATGTTGACCATCTGTTCGGCAGAAAACTGGATGATTCTAACAATGGCTGTTCATTCTTGTGCAGGTGGATAGATCTAATGGCAATAGACCGGCAAATTTCCCAAATGTAAGTCTTTTTTTCGTGCTGCCTGTAAAAATATGAATTAAAATGAGCTCCACTTTGTCAGATACGTTTCAGACATCTTCCAAGGTGGGGGAATCATCCTTCTGTGTTGATACCTAACCTCCATAGAATTGTCATTTTCTAGTCTCTAACTGTGGTAACCATTTCATTCAAATTTCAAAAGGGACTACCGCATCGGTAAAATGAGAAAGCGTCTTCCAGCCTTGACCTCTGATAATAGCAGACATGTTAATATGAAGTTATTTCAATCCCCCCAAAGACATTATACAAGTTTTTTTTTTTTTAACTAACATTCTTGTTGCTTTATAGATTCACATTTTTGAGTATTCAGAGCTTGCTTTTCCTTTCAGTTAGAGGAATGCAGTAGAGAGAAGTGTTATTGATGAGGGCTGATTAAGCAAATTAATGAATTGAGACAGCTGAATAGTAAGTGAGCAGAATCTGAGCGGTGGAATTGGTTTTTGCTCATTGACTGTAAATGTATGAGTTAAAACCACAAGGGTGCCTGATAGAACAAGCTATATTGCTGAGGTAAGTGAAGAAAGAATATTTGGAATTGCATTATTTTTTTTCCCCTTTTAAAAGAATAGTCATATGCTGGCTATTCACTGCCTTTATTTTTGCACCTGTTTTCTTTGCCTCATTTTCTGAGTCATCTGCAATTGCTCAGATGAATTCATTTGACCAATATGTATTGAATGTCCATTGTGTTCCAGAGATAGCATTAGGCAGGTAAGGCTCCTGGTAGATATGACTTAATACGTCTGATTACTGAATATTCTCAATTCTAATAGGACCATGTGCCCTTTGCTAGATTTGCTAAATATTCATCCCTGAACAATATCTGAAAAGCAGTTATTTGGCAAATACTAAAAGTTAAGACAATGGGCTTCCCACCTGGCTCAGATGGTAAAGAATTTGCCTGCACTGTGACAGACCTGGGTTTGATCCCTCGGTTGGGAAGATCCCCTAGGGGAGCAAATGGCAACCCACTCCAGCATTCTTGCCTGGAGAGTCCCACAGACAGAGGAGCCTGGGGCTCTACAATCCATCAGGTCACCAAAGAGTCAGATACAACTAAACAACAACAAAAGCTAGTACCACATGTTTGCCAGGATGTGGGATCAGTGGGCCTTCAAACTGGCTATAACTGCTTTAGACATTAATTCAGCAACATTTTGAAAAGTTCAAGATGCCCGTAGTTTCATAATTCAGCAACATTATGAAAAGTTCAAGATGCCCATAAAGTTCTCTTAGCTACTTTATCCCTAAGAGACCTACATGAAAATATCAATTTTACTATTGTGGAAGCATGACATTGGGAAAAGAACAGTCAACCATATGTACATTAATTGCTCATCAATAGAGAAAGAGTAAATAAACTGTAGCAAAATTAACCTCTGGAATGCCATGCTGTAGTTAAAATTAACACACTAAATCTCTACGTGTCAACTTGGATTCATCTCAAAACCATAATACTGAACTACAACAAAAAGTAATCTGCAGACGGAGACAGGCAGTGTAACCTCATTTATGTACAGTTTTTTGAACATGGAAAATACTATATATTCTTTTGGGGTACAGATATGTCTAGGAAACCAGAGACATACAAATAGGAATGAGAAATTCTGAGATCTGCAGTGTGGCTGTCTCTTTGGGGGAATGGGCAAAGGAGTTGCAATCAGAAATGGCAGCTGAGAGAGATTCAATTATATGTGTTGTATTTATGATGCGTGCTGCAGAGTGGACATATGGCATGCATTTTAGCATCTTCTAAATTTTTTTTTATGCCTGATGTATTACATTAAAAAAAGAGCACATTTAAGAAGCTACAACCACTGCTCTGCATGCTGTTTCTTGAGCATCAGATTGCTGGTTTGTTTTTTTTTTTAAGATGNTGCTGGTTTGTTTTTTTTTTTTAAGATGACCATTCTCTAATCATTCTTAGGTCTGCAAAAAAGCTTTGTCCAAAAGCAATGCTCATTTTAAGTGTGATAGCTCATCAAGATTGTTGGGGCACATAGGCAAAAGGACAAAGTACTCTTGGTCCACAAGACAAAAGCTGGATGAGTGAACCAGTTTCCTGATGTCTTTGATCAATGCAAACCACTAATTGAAAGGCATGACTCTCTTTTCCAAAAGGAATGAATCTCTCCCCCACTCAATTACTGGGATAATTGCTTCAGCTCTCAATATTCCTTTAACTGGGCAGATCTAATGTCAACACCTAAGGCTCTCATTTCACATTAAACTGCCCAGTTGTTCCAGTAAACAGTCCTTCTGTTGGGACTTTCTGTTGCAATATTACTTTGGCATGTATCCTCCCGTATTCCACAGTGCGCATGATGAGGTCAGATGTGTTTTGGAAGGCCCTGAGGTCTTCCAGATTCGCAGCTAGTTGAAGACCACACATCAATAATAAACATTTGGCGAGAATGTTTTTCACATTCAGGCTCTCTCCCCTTCTCCTAGCCAGAGACCTGTTTTTGTCTAGCCTGCACTTTCTCTCTGCCCAGAAATACCATTAAAATTAACAAGTGTTCCCCTTGGCACCAGCAGGGGGTCTGCCAAGGGAACAGTCTTGGAATGGGCAATGGTGAGACTTGAATCAGACAAGGGGCTGTGATGTAGACTGTGGAGTGTGTCAGGCAAACTCAATAAGCTCCAGTCAATACTGACGGGAAAAAGCAGGGCAAAACTAATTTTGATGAGAACGTGTCATTGAACTGCAGGGGAGGCCCGGAAAAGGATGCCCTCGACAGAAAATAAAAGTGATTTTTAAATTTCACTTTCAAGTTTATCAAGGGCTTGCTTGCTGTGTGCATGGCATGTTTAGGAACATAAAGTTAAATGAGTACTGGCCTCTGCTCTGGGCATAAGAATTCCCTTGAAATCTCCTGAAGACACAGATTCCTGGACCACCCCCAGTGGTTGTATTTCAGGAAGTCTAGAGTGGGGCTTAGAGTTTTTCTTTTTTTGCAAGCTCAAAGGGGACGGTGATCCTGCTGTTTCACAGAAGCACGTTTGGAATAGCAAGACCCTAGAGTGGGTTTTGATGAAATGGAGGAAGAAAGTAACAAATGACAGCAACAACACAAAACAAAACTGAACACTTCCATTCATTGCTATTGGGAGATGCCATGGCAGACCTATTAGCAATACTGCAGGAACAAACAGTTCTGTCTTGCACAGACAGCCTGCAGAAAGGAGGTGGTATTTAACCTGGACCTTCACTCTTGAAGAATGCAGAGATTTTTGAGGCAGGAAAGAGCACTAGTATCTCAGAAAAATGAAATAAACATGAATAAGGTGCAAGATACATTTGAGAATTAGGGAATAACTTAGGATGAACAGACGTGGAGGTGAAAGGGTGATCACATGTGGTGTTAAAAAATTGGCTGCAGCTGGCTCTGAGAGAATTTGTAGAAGCCTTATAAAGGATTTGGTACATTGTTCTCGAGTGGGGAGCAAAGGTGTTTTCACAAGACTGGATGAAAAGGAAGCCAGTTAGCAGGGGATGAGGGTGGGAAGGAGTGTGTGAGGAGGATTCACCTGAATTTGTTCTTGGGGTAAGAAGCGTGTTGAACAAAACATTCCAGCCTGGAGGCAAAGCCCTCAAGGTTGGAGACACAGCATTTGCTGGGTGTAAATTAGAGAGAATAGCCAAAAGCAAATGGTGAAGGTGAATTTATGGAAACTCATACCGGCAACCAAGAAAGTAGGGACTCTCTAATCGTAGGACTTTATGACTAACATGTCCAAGTTTGTTACTGGAATTTAGGACAGACCCATCAGAAAAGAACCTGAGCTAGCTCTGCCTTCTACCACCTCTTGATTCATTATGTTGCTTGTACAGTGACTCCGTGGTCAAGAATCCACCTGGCAGTGCAGAAGACAAGGGTATATGGGCAAGAAGGGCTTCCTAGCTGGTGCTAGAGGTAAAGAATCTGCCTGCCAATGCAGGAGACGCGAGAGACACAGGTTCGATCCCTAGGTTGGAGAGATTCCCTGGAGAAGGAAATGGCAACCTACTCCAGTATACTTGCCAGGGAAATCCCATGGATAGAGGAGCCTGGTGGGCTACAGTCCATGGGGTCAGAAAGTGTTGGACATGATTTAGGGACTAAGCAACAACAGCAGGTAGAATACACAGTGAGGATTGTGTTTAAATATCTATTACTATTATTTCTTAGTTGTGGAGATAAATATAATGGTCAATAAAGATGTAGCCTGGGGATTTCCCTGGTAGTCCAGTGGTTAAGAGGACAGGTTCTAGTGCAGGGGGTGAGGGTTCGATCCCTGGTTGGGAAGCTAAAGTCCCATATACCTTGCAGCCAAAAACCCAAAACATAAAGCAGAAGCAATATAGTAATGGATTCGATAAAGACTTTAAAATTGATCCATATTAAAAAAATCTTAAAAAATAAAGATGTAGCCTGTTTCTGGATGACCCTCGTCATCTTCTTTATCAGATGAAGATAATGTTGGAGGCAGAGAAGATGGTATCAACATATCAATATTTGGGTTTAACAAATGACTCTTGGCATAAATTGGAGGTCTGCTCTCTTTGTCAATGCCAAATACAACCATAGGGAGATAATAAGCCACGTGTATAGTCTCAGGAAGGTGTGTAACTGAAGGAACCAAGTCTCATAACCAAAATGAAATACCAAGTTCTTTACTGGTCCTTTGAATATCTATGTAAAAATTGCCTATCCATTTCTATCTCTTTCCTTCACGCCTTGTATTCCTCCATTCCTCTCTCTTGAAAAAGGCTCACTGATTCTGCTCTTTCTATATTTCCTCCTCATGACCAGATGTTTACCTTGCAAAGCCTCCAATTAATTTCCCTCACAAAGGCTGAACCTGCATTGGAGTGCAGGGTGGGTAGAAAACAAAACCAACAAACAAGAAAAGCTAGGATTGTCTTTACCAGGCAGAGGCACAGGTCATTTCAGGAAAATTATTTTAATAATGCTTATCCTATTTCATAAATAATTCACCATTTTTTTTTCTTTTCAAATTGCTAGATACCCAGACTTTTCTCCATATATATATAACTCTTCCACTTTGAGATGCATTAAAAAATAAGAAAGTCAATTTTTTTAAAAATAAAAGCTTGTGTGTGTGTGTGTGTGTGTGTGTGTGTGTGTGTAGGGGATATATATATATCCCGATAGACAGAGGAACCTGGTGGGCTACAATTCATAGGGTTGCAAAGAGTTGGATACGACTGAGTGACTAAGCACATGAAGCATGTGTGTGCGCACACACACACATATGTATATAAAGAAAGTCAACATGACCCTTCATTCTTTACTCATCCGATTCAGTGATTTGAAGGCATTTAAACAAACAAATTATAATGCAGTGACACTGTAAATACAAACAAAGCATACTATAGGGAGACTGTCTTACTTTATGAGGTTCAGACATTTTACAAAATCATCAGCATTTCAGAAAAGAAGTGACGTGGTCATTGCTCAAAAGAGGAAAAATGATATAATCTCAGAATAAAAGGAAAATAAAAATCATTAAACATTTAGCTTTAGTTTTAAAATCCCGTATTCTCATATTTTTATCATGGACTCAAATACACGTCATCACAGACTATATGGGTCAAAGGAGCACATTACAGAATCATTGATCTAATTAATGCACTTTGATTGCTCACAATGCAAAATTCCAAACTGGCTTTAAAAACCTTTAAATACCTGGAATCCTGAAGAAGAGGCTGCTTCCTAGCATATTTGCTATGTTCAGCCTAACTTATTTTTTTAACATATATTTTTCCTGTAAGGCAAGCTTGAGAACAGCAGACAGAGGCATTTGGGACTCTGCGTCTGCTGTTGGGAGCTCATTGCTTTTTTCTGATGCTGTGTGAAAAGATGTTAATCAAAATAGAAGGGACATTTTAATGGTTTTCTTTTTTAATAAATTCAAAAAAATTACAGTCCAAAGTTAACCTTCTTCCTCATTCCCAGTGAATGTTGATGGTGGGGATGAGTCTTACAAATACTTAAAATAATTAATTTAATATATGTTCATTGTAGATAATGTGAAAATTAAAGAAAAACACAATGAAGAAAAAGCACTTGTAATGTTATCAGTTTATATTTAGCGTACACCATTCTGATCTTTTCTTTGTATCTACACATACCCTTTGTTCTTGTTGTTTAGTGGCTAGGTCGTGTCCGACTCTTTGGGACCCCATGGACTACAGCATGCCAGGCTTCCCTGTCCTTCACCGTCTCCCAGAGTTTGCTTAAACTCGTGTCCATCGAGTTGGTGATGCCATCCAACCATCTCATCCTCTGTCACCCCCTTCTCCTCCTGCCCTCAATCTTTCTCAACATCAGGGCCTTTTCCAATGAGTCAGCTCTTGACACATTACCTAGCATAGACCTATTTAGGTAACACATGCTTAGCAATCTGCTATTACAATTCAGGAATTGTGTTAGGTGTTAGAGATACAATTTATGTGATTCTGTAGATAATATTTTATATTCCAGTTTTTTTTTTTAATCTAGCAAAATATTATGGGCTAGAAGATTTATTATTCTTCCTCAGCAAAGTACTCCCTAATCTCTAACTTAGAAGCTCACTCTTTCTTCTTGAGGTTTCCCTCTTATGTGTTATTTTATCAGTTTTCACAAATGAGTTTGTTTTGCTTGGTTGATAAGTGGTGTTGATCACGATGGTACACTAAAATTTTCAGGTACAATTAAGTTTTCCCTCTCGTGTGTAGTATTTCTGACTGTTCTCCTGTTACGCTTCTAAGTAACTTAGTATCAGTACACTGCTTGATAAAGCTCACTTATTTTGTTCTCCTCCAGAAATGTCTAAAATAAGGAAGACATTGGCAAAAAAAAAAAAAAAACAGGAATAAAAAGAAGCACTATTGACTGGTACAACATCTTTGGGTAAATATGGAAATGGAAGAATTGAAATAGAAGCTAATGGGTGATATTTTTTGTATAAAATAACCCATCCCTCCTCTTTCCCCCAGTCTTTTTCTGTGTAATATGCATTTTTCTTTATCTTAAGAAATGACTTTGCTCACCTTACCTCTGGTGGTTCTTTATGATTTCAATCTCTTCTCATTGTTTTTTCATGTTTCATGAAATGTAAGCTACTTTCTACCACTTTGATTTTGTGCATGGGGTGGCTGGTGCACTTTAGGTTTCAAGCTATGATGAAACAATAATAAAATATAACAATGGTTGTTGTGTAATCATCAATAGCTATGGATGGATGTTAGAAGGAGGGGAAAAAGAATCCAAACCCTGCCCATCATCTCTGTGTCTGCTGGTATCTTTAATCTGCATCTTTGGGTTAAAGAGAAAACAGATGAAGGTAAAAATGTCTTTTGTGAAGGGCTTTGTTAAAAGGCTAGGAATTTCTAAGAGGCTGACATTTGTGTACATACTGCTTGGCATACAAACCATCAAGATGAGGAAGGCCCTCAAAGATCATTAGCTTTAGGAAGCTATCTAAAAGTCACACTGTTCTAAAGTTACCAAAAAAAGGAAAAGGAACAAAACAAAAGCTTTTAGAGGCTATATTATCTAGCCTTAATTTTTTTTTTTTCAGGACTTGCTCTTACTATGAACTTGTATTTAATGATTGCATTCTAACCAGCAAGAACAAGTCCAAAGGGAATTCCCCATAAAGCAGTCAGTTTCAACTCAAAAGATATACTCACTTACAGAAGTTTTCTTGGTCTTGTAAAGAATCTGTTTTCAGCTGCTTGAGCCTTTGCTTCCTGGTGGACACTGGGCCTGGGGAGGGAGCTCCTTCTGAAATGTCATTGGCTCCAGGCTGTGTTTGTGTACAAGGAATCCCTCTCTTAAAGCAGTTATTTTCTTTCGTGAGTCACACAATCCAGAATTTTGGGCCAGCTGCTAAGTTTTCCATTTCTGAGAAATGACTGACCCATAAGAGAAGGAAGGTACTTACCAAGACTACCCTGGTGGTCCAGTGGTTAGGACTCCAAGCTTCCACTGAAGGGAGCAAGGGTCAGGGAACTAAGATCCTGCAAGTTGCATGGTGCATCAAAATAAATAAATAAAAGAGAAGGAAGGAGCTATCAGGAAAGATATCCAATACATATGTATCAATTGCCAGGATGTCATTACCTTTAAGCACACTCAGGACAGGTCCTATTTATACCTTTGGCAGTGGTGATTTAGTCGCTCAATCGTGTCTGACTCTTGCAATCCCATGGTCTGTACCTGCCAGGCTCCTCTGTCCATGGAATTCTCCAGGCAAGGACAATAGAGTGGCTCCCCTTCTTCAGGGGACCTTCCCCACACAGGGATCAAACCTGGATCTCCTGTGTTGCAGGTGGATTCTTTACCATCTGAGTCACCAGGGAAGCCGCAGACTGAATACGTTCCCCTGAAAATTCACATGTTGAAAGCCCCTGTATGATGATTTTCAGAAGTGGGCCTTTAGGAAGTAATTAGGTTTAGATAAGACCGTGAGGGTGGGCTTTCCCTGTAGCTCAGCAGTGAAGAATCCACCTGCAGTGGAAGAGTCGCAGGAGACACAAGTTTGATCCCTGGGTCAGGAAGATCCCCTGGAGGAAGGCATGGCAACCCACTCCAGTATTCTTGTCTGGAGAATTCCATGGACAAAGGAGTCTGGTGGGCTACAGTCCATGGGGTCCCAAAGAATCAGACATAACTGATTAGTGCTCTTACAAGAGGAAGAAGAGACAGCAGAACTCTTTCTCTCTCTGTGATGTGAAGATATAACAAAGAGGGCTGTCTGTCTGTCTGCAAGCCAGTAAGAGAACTCTGTCTTGGAACTGATCTGCGGGCATGTGTTGGGCCATATAAGAAATGGAGATTATTATGGTCTTTTGTGCACAGGCAAAGAAGGGCTTAGAAAAAGGGTGAAGAGGAAAACTATCATCAGAATCTCTTATCTTAACTCTCATTTCTTAAGATTAGGGTTTTATTGTGTCCAGCACACTGCCCTCGCCCTAAATTCTTGACTCTTTATACTTGTACCCATTCTCCTTCCCCTTTTCTGGCTTCTTTCTTGGAGTTTTATGATCATATCCTAACTCTCCTCCCCTTCTCCAGCCTTACCTTCACAGGTCTTACCCAAATTCTGAAACAAATTCTAACACACACATTCATCAGATTATCAAAACTTTATGAATCTTTAGAGGTCCATCTTGAATGCTTAGAAATGGAGAAAATTCTAAATAGCACCAGCTGTGTTGAATTTCCAAATACTTCATTCTGGTGTGTTTTGAAGACACATGAGCCAACTTTTCCATGGAAATCAGAGGAATTGGATTGCAGTCGGTTCTCAGTGTGACTGCTCCCCTGCCCCCACTAGCAATCCAAAGCACACATTCACCCAGAAGTGACTTACATCATCTCAATATCTGGGAGTCTGCTCACTGTTGCAAAATAATAAGGGGCAAAGAGAAACACTGAACAAGTTGAGGCTGTGAGATTTAGGTATATCATTCCCTGAGTTAGCTACACGAATTTGAAAATTGTTAAATGGATAATTTACCTCTCTCTCTCTTTTTTAATTCTTGTTGGAGTATAATTGCTTTACAATGTTGTGTTAGTTCCTTGTTCAGTTGCTCGGTCATGCCTGACTCTTTGTGACCCTGTGGACGGCAGCACGCCAGGCTTCCCTGTCCTTCACTATCCCCCAGAGTGTGTTCAAACTGACATGCATTGAATCAATGAGGTCGTCCAACCAACTGTAAAGCAAAATGAATCAGTCATACACATACATGGATCCCCTCCCTTTTCGGGTCCCTTCCTGTTCAGGTCACTTCAGTGTATTAAGTGGAGTTCTTTTCTTTTTGGTGATGATGCTGGGTTTTGTATGGGGCTCATGAACCACCCAGTTCTCTGTTCTCATAGGCCCGAAGAAATGCGTTCATGGTTTGGCTGGAATATATTGTTCTGTTCCGAATTTAACAGGCAAGACCAAGAGAGTTATCAGCCTGGAATGAGGCAGTGAAGGAAAGAAGATGGTGTTCCGTTTAGTTGCTTGAAAGTATCCGCACCTTTCCCTTGTCCGCACTACTGAGATTTAAGACTGTTAGGAAACAGAAATCTGACATTCCAAGATGCTCCCCTCGGACTTTCAGATATCTCCTTTGCATTTTGATTGTTTCAGCTAGTCATCCCTCACTTCTGATACCTATAAATATCTAAGGTTTTAGTTGATGCACATCCAGGTAGCTTTACAACGAGGATTTAAGAGCTCCGTGATGGTATTTGCCATGAGTAATTGCTAGCGGAGCATATTGGATCACCTTGTATAACTTCTGCAGTCTGGTTTTAATTTCAGGTTTGACTGTTATAGTGTAGCTTTGCAAAGCAATAACAAAAAAGTCATAATTTAGATTAGGAGAAACAAAACAAATGATGATGGGAATATTACCATAACCATAATTTTGCAGCACAGTTTAATTATTTGGTTCAGTAATGTTCAATAATTATTTCAACACCAAAATCCCTCCCACCCCAGCCCCTCAACAAACTAAACAACTGTTTCACTACCAGCAGCTAATTTATAAGGCAATTTCAGAATCTCATGACTTCTTGTCTCTCTGAGATTTACGGTCACTAATAAAAGGCGCTAACTTTGAGAGGCATGAATTAAAACTCATTTATAAAAAGAGGAAAAATTTAGGATTTTTTTTTTCTACTTCTATTCAGAGAGGTCCATATGCTTATAGACTTGGCTGTAAGTGGGTCAAGCTCAGTATCAGGAGTCTACTAGGTAATCTTGAAATGTTGGGAAAATAAATGAATGAATTAACATATGAAGAAGGCAGACGCTTAAGGGTAGACCAGTTGACTTTTTAATTTTTTTTTAATTTTTAAATTCTTTTCTTTGTGTTCTTTTGACTGAGACTTTGAGGAAGCATTTTGTTTGTTTGTTTTTAATGAACCAACCAAAGTTTTATTTTATGTATTTGGAAGTCACTCTTGACTCTCCCTATGCTCATTCACCACATTGTGTCCAGCAGATTGCCCTCGTCCTAAATATTTCTTGACTCTTTATACTTGTCTCTATTCTCCTTCCCTCTTTTCTGGCTTCTTTAAGTTTTATGATCTCATCCTAATTGGCCTTCCTTTCTCCAGCCTTACCTTCACAGGTCTCTTCCCCATATGTGTGCTCAGTCAATCAATCATGTCTAACTCTTTGTGACCACATGGACAGCAGCCCTCCAGGCTCCTCTGCCCATGGAATTTTCCAGGCAAGAATACTGGAGTGGGTTGCCACTTTCTCCACCAGGGGATCTTCCTTCCAACAGGGATTGAACCTGTGTATTTTGCATCTCCTGCATTGGCAGGCAGGGTTTTGTTTTATTTTTTTTTTACCTCTAGTGCCCCCTGGGAAGCCCCTCTTTCCCATATACCAGCCAGAATAATATTCTCTAAAACACGAAGCTAATCATTCTTCTCTCTTGCAGAAATTCCTGCCATCACTTCCACTGATTTTAGGATCAAGTCTGAAACTTCTATCACTGGCCCTAGAGTCCTTGCTTGGTCTTCTCCTGCCTTGTATCCCCACATCATACCACTCTCTCACACATCCATGCTCCATGAAAGTATGTGTGTGTATGTGTGTGTGTGTTTCTCTCTGCAACTGTGACGGCTCTAAAACCACTTTGTGAAGTTATTCCCAATGTTCCTCAAGATTGTGGATGTCATTTCTTCTGGGAAACCTTCTCAGTTAAATACCCCTCATTTTGTTGGGTTGGCCCAAAGTTCTTTCTGGTTTTTCCATAAGATGTCATGGGAAAACCATAAGGAGCTCTTTGGCCAACCTGATATTTTCATTGCCATATTGGAGTACCCCTTCAA
The DNA here is from genome assembly GCA_006410935.1 of Redunca redunca. Lineage (NCBI taxonomy): Eukaryota > Metazoa > Chordata > Mammalia > Artiodactyla > Bovidae > Redunca > Redunca redunca. The sequence continues at coordinate 1,264,965 of SJYQ01000330.1, read as the reverse complement.
AGCATCTGTTTTGTCTTCAATGAGTTCCTAATTCCCCCACCAGATGACAAACTCTACTAGAACACAGCCGAGCCTATCTTGGTCATCATTTTATGCTCAACACTTAGCATGGGAACTAGCACATGGTAGGCACTAAATATTCATTGGATAAATGAATAAATCACCCCATCCAGATAAATGTAGGCTTCCCTGGTGGCTCAGATGGTAAAGAATCCGCCTGCCAATGCAGGAGATGCAAGAGACCTGGGTTTGATCCCTGGGTTGGGAAGATCCCCTGGAGAAGGGAATGGCTACCCACTTCAGTATTCTTGTCTGGAGAATTCCATGGACAGAGGAGCCTGGTGGGCTACAGTCCATGGCGTTGCAAAGAGTCAGACACGACTGAGCGACTGACACTTTAACTTTCGTGAGCTGGATTTGGGTTGTTTCTCAAAACCAAAGTTCTTTATCTTTAAGGATTTAAAAGTGTCCTACTAAATTGAGATAGAATTGAATTCATTTCTTTAACCATAGTGGTTGAATTCTGTTTGAGTCCTTAAAAGAGTTAACAGAATATGATGATTCAAAAACTCCATGTTCCATAAAAATAGTGCTATTAAGAAGAGAGCTATACTTCTCGGTAACCTCAGTGACACACTGCTCTGTTTGACTTCCCTGGCTGCAGCTGGTTTTGAGTATAATGCCATTGATTTTGAGAGATTTCATAAAGATAATTAGATATACTGGAGCGTGTTCTATATTCTCAGCATTTCAGAGGCTATGCAAAGCCACCCTAACTTTTGAAATATATACCTGGCATTACTTTCTTGAGAAACTTTCAGTTTTTTATGCAATGGAAAGAAAATATATAACAGTAAGTCTACCTTCTGAAGCATGAAGTAGGAATAAACCACTAAAGAGTGGGGATTTTTGCCTCTTTTTTCATTTATGGAAATCAATGTATGAAATGTATGTTTAATTCATACATTAGTTATCACGGTCCCAAAGCATAACGGTTTTAACACCTTGAGCTTTCTTACATTGGTGCAGGGAAAAGAGTGCAAAATCATTAGAAACATGATTATGTTTTAATTTAGGTCTTTTAGTTATGTAAGCAGAATGCAATTAAAGAAGAAGTGCTCGCTATGTCTACATATTTCAAATAGGCTTTCAATTTATCACAGTTTTATGTGTATCTTCTTCAAATGCATGAGACTTCCTCAAGGCTATGACATTGAATTATAACTATGTTCTTGTAATTATTTTCAGTTTACAAAAAAGAAAAAAAAAACTATTTGTTGCATAAACTATTAAGTTAAACACATTAGACAGCTAGTTTGCATTGAGATGCTGTGAGACTTGATGCCAGCTGTAGGATTCTCTCCAGTCCTAGGCTAGGGTAGAAAATGTCTTGGATGTTATGACATCAACTCAGTCATTATCACCATCCTCATCATTATTGTCATTTTCACCGTGAAAATTGGATACAGGCATTTTGTTTATCTTAACAGTAACTCTGTGATCTTTATTAATCCCATTTTCCAGATGAGGGGACTTTGAAAGTTTCAGTGATTTGCAGAAAGCCCAGAGCTGGGAAGTATAGTGACTAAGGCAAGAAACCAAGAAGACTGCCTTCCCAGCTCATTCTGTTAATCATAACTGTGCTTCGGAGTTGGCCAGATAATGAGGAGGAGTGGTGAGTGGGAATGAGAAATGGTTGGGGAATTGAAAGAATGGAGCAGAACAACTCAAAATCTAAGTTGTAATCTCATCATCAGTTGACAGTTTGACCCTGGGCAAGTGACTTATGAACACTTAATCATATAACGCCTACAATGCTTGTGCACATGATGGAATTCATCGGCAGTGTTACTGTGTTGCTCAAAGAAGCAAATCTTCCAAAATTAAACTAGAATACACAGGATTTTCTTTGTTGGAATTTTATAAAATAATCAGTTTTATTTGTAAAAAAAAATAAATGTAAAAGAATAGGCAGGGACATTATGAAAAAGAATAGTGAAAGCACTTGCCTTATTGCATATCACTATGTTATAACGCTAATATCATTGTGTGTGTGTGTGTGTGTGAAAACATAAAATAAAGGTGGTACTTTAGAAACAAATTATATTGCTGTCATGGTGGTGGTGATGATGATGGTGGTGCTACCATTATTGTTGCTCAGAAACTCTCAACATTTCTGACCACTTTGGAATTGTCTAAGAGATGCAGCACATTGTGGAGGGAGCAGTTCCTTAGAGAAGTTTATCTGTTTGGATCTGCCTTTTATACCGAGGGCTTTGATCTTTCCTCTCCAATAAGACCCGTGTCTCTCAAGTTGAAAGGGGTCCTTGAGGTGCCAGCTGTGTGCCTGGCCACTCCATATGACTCACATGAAAACCTAGAGCATCAAAATCCTTTGAGTCACCAGTAGCTACAGCACCCATCAAATCAATGCTCTGACAAGGGCTGTGAATTATGTTTGTGGCTAAAGCAAGGCTGTGGTTAAGGAAAATAGCCTTGTTAAGACCTTGCTGCTTTTCAGAAGATTGGAATCAGTCCACATCTGACTGATTCTAAGCACCAGTTTTGACGACTATAAGCTCCCTGGTATGGATACCTTTAAAGAGCAACTGACACAATTCATCTTAGACTCTTCACCTCCAGGTTCCTTGTGCTCACGGAATCATCTGATTACTTCCTGGTCACCATATTCAATGTAAAGTGAACAATTTGTTGGCTCTTCCACCATTAAAGGAAAATAACATTAACCCAATTCAGCCTCCCCGAATGAGTCTATATTCTCTGCAAATTAACCAACTGGAATAAAGTCGCTCTTCAGAAATTTCATGATATCAAAATTAACTATATTCTTCTTGGTCATTATTTATATTAATTACATAGTGTAGTATGTAGAACATGTGTGTGTGTGTGTGTGTGTTGTGTAGTTGCTCAGTCATTCTGACTCTTTGGGACCTCATGGACTATAGCCCACCAGGGTCTTCTGCTCATGGAATTCTCCAGGAAAGAATACTGGAGTGGGTAGCCATTCCCTTCTCCCAGGGATCTTCCCGATGTGGGGATTGAACTCATATCTCTTATGTCTCCTACCACATGTGTGTGCTTAGTTGCTCTATTGTGTCCAGCTCTTTGCAGCCCCATGGACTTTAGCCCACCAGGATCCTCTGTCCATGAGGATTCTCTAGGCAGGAATACTGGAGTGGATTGCCATGCCCTCCTCCGGGGGGATCTTCCCAACCCAGGAATCGAACTGGGATCTCCTGCATTGCAGGTGGATTCTTTACCAGGGAAACCCCTAGCACATAGTAGGCACTTAATAAATATTTGCTGAATAGAATATAAATCACCCCTGATAAATAGACTGAGGAAGCTTGGATTGAATAATGCACTATGCTGGCATAAAAAGATGGCTTGTGATTTTTCTTCTTTCTCAAACTGCCTTTCACAGTACGAGTTCTGTTCCTTAAGCTTGGCTGGTACCAAGAAAGTCATTGGTCTGCCATCTGATAGCGCCTGCTTACTAATTGGTAATCTTTTCTTATTTATGTGTGCATTATGACAAAGCATGAAATAACTCCATCTCCTAAAACCGACCCAAAGATGAATTTCAGACCTCCGCAATGAAAGCTGTGTTGGAATTCATCATCGCGTAAATGCAAAAGTGCTTTCAACCCTCCAAGCTCTGGGTACACTCTTCTAACCTTTTTCCCCCCCAAGTTTCTGAAATATTTATGTGAGAATAATTCATAGAATAATGAATATAGCTTTCCAGTGGAGCAACAAACGCACACTATATTTCTACTATCGTTTCTTATTAAATATTTATATGTGTATTTTGTGCTTGCTTCATAACTGCCCATTTACTGATGCTTAACAAGCACAGATAGTCCAGTTGAGGAAAAATAATACCAACCAACAATAACCGAAAACAAACAGATGAACCAAGGGGAGCTTGTTTCTGCACTGGTTACGTTTAAAAAGTGCATTTAACATTTTTAATACAGTCCATATTTCATAAATCCCACATGTTGACATGTCCTAGAGGAAGATGGATGGGTCGACTTGGAGGTACGCCTCTATCTAGCTTTGTGTGTGCCCCTGCAGAGTTCATCTTTACTTCCCTTTAGCGGAACACAAAAATATGATTCTCTAATAACTGGTATAACTGCATCATCTTCCAATACAGACTGCATTATCAAATCACAGAGACAGACAAAACCAGAGTAGTAGGGAAGCTTAACTTCCACTTGATATCAGACTGTAAAATGCCCACTTACTGTAACCAGAAGGAAATGAACAGCAGAGCCCAGCGCCTGGAATTTGGGATAACTTCTAAACTGACCGCACCAGGGTCTTGTTTGTGTGCAATTATATTCATGCCTTATGTTTTTGCACTGCTTTTTCATACCCAGGGCCATGGTGATATAATCAAAACAAGAATTGTTATTCCCTTTCTGCAATGAGAAAATAAGGTGCAGAGAAGTCACGCAAATGGTACAAATTCTTTCCATAAGACTTCAAACAGTATAAATTGCTTTCAAGCACACAATCACATCACGTTGTGTAAGGGGGAGAGTAATCCGCCTTGATTTTCTTCCAGGTCCTGAGATACCCACTCCAAGAGCATAGGGAGAGGGGTTGGCTTCAGACTAGAAGTTTAAACAGGCTTTCGCAAATGGTAGTTTCAAAACGTACACAGAGCCTTGGCTTAGCCAAGAGCAGTCCGGAGCTGAGTTGGAGGATCAGGGTTGCAGAGAGCTGAGTTGTTCTGTAGAAGCAGAGAAGAGCAATTCAAGGATGCTTTTGTTCTTAAAAGGGATTAGGGCTCCAGGTCTCATCGGGGTGGGAGGGACAGTAGAGAAAAATGGCTGGATAGCAGTGTGTGCGTCGACTTCTAGAAGTGGTGACGCCTGATGTTTGAGATGTGTGTTTCTGCAGTGTCAGCTCCCCCCAGCCCCACCTTCTGCTTCCCTCTCTGCTGGGCATTTCCTGATCTTCTTGGTTTGAGTGGAACCATGTGATTAATTCTGGCCACTGAGCAATAAATAAGTAAAAGTGACAGGTGGTGGGACATTTGGTGCTGATAAAGTACTTTGTAAATGTATTTTTCCCTCTGACATGGTGACTAGAAACATTTGAGATCATGGCTCTTCCTAGGTCCCTGAGAGGTTTTGAGGACCACAACCCACTCCATCCAACCATGTCCATAATGGACCTGTCATATAAGTGAGAAACAAGCTTCTGTTATTCCTCAGCCCCTGTGATTTTTGGAGTTATTTGTTACTGCAGCATTCCGTGGTTCATCCTGACTGATACAGTCTGCTGTATACAAAAAACCCTTATGTGAACATTTCGCTTATATGTTTGTTGTGGAGGAAAGGGCCTGCATTTCATGCTTGGGCCAATTTTCATTCAAACATTACTTAACCACAGCAAGAGACAGAGGAAAGAACAAAGACACAGTGAGGACAAGAGATGGAACCCCAACAAGCCCCGTCACACCCTGGCAATCCACAGAAATCTTAAGAAAGATTTGGATTTTCACAAACTATAAAATGAATGTTTAGACAGAGATCTTCCCTGATGACTCTGCAAATAAAGAATCCACCTGCGATGTAGGAGGCACGGGAATGTGGATTCAATCCCTGGGTTTAAGTGTGAGTGGGGAAGATCCCCTGGAGAAGGGAATGGCTACCCACTCCAGTATTCTTGCCTGGAGAATTCCACTGACAAAGGAGCCTGGTGGGCTGTAGTCCATGGGGTCACAAAGAGTCAGAAAAGCCTGAGCAACAGCATGCTCACACACCGTTGGTTTCCACTGTCATTTTTCTAATAGCTGTTATCTACAAAACAACATGTTGTCAATGGTGGTTTTAGAAGCATAACATCAGGCCCAACTATATCATTGCACTGATCCACACTGTACATCTCAGTGTAATCATAACATGCTTTTCTGGGCAAGCAAATGCAACCTCTGAATCCTTCTTAACACAGTGTGCCAGGCAACCACTAGCAATTTCTCAGTTGACCATGGACTGGAAGTTTGTTTGCCCTCTCAGTTCTATTTAGTGTTGTGTTTGCAGAGACTTGAGACGTGTTGAATTCTCTGTAAATGTACAGCTCTGCCACATACTCAGATCTGATGGTTTTCTAAAAGACTATCACTTCAAGTTTCATTGAATCAGTCCTCCTATCTGCCCAGTCCCATCCATAGTTCTTTCTACGTATATCTGTTAATTAATTGATTTGTTTTTGGCCACACTAATTCTCCATTGCTGTGCATGGGCTTTTCTCCAGTTGTGGCGAGCAGGGGCTATTCTTCACTGCAGTGCTCAGGCTTCTTACAAGAGTGGCTTCTCCTGTTGTGGATCACGAGCTCTAGGCACATGGGCTCAGTAGTGGTGGTGCATGGGCTTAGCTGCCCTACAGAATGTGGAATCCTTCCGGATCAGGGATTGAACCCACGTCCCCTGTATTGGCGAGAGGGTTCTTAACCACTGGACCGCCAGGGAAGTCCTACCAAGCTATTGCTTGCCAGTGGTGTGTGGTAGATTCACAGCTGTCAGTCATAGGATGTTTCAGCTAAGCTTGCGTGGTCCATTAGGGGATAAGAGAGGGCACATGTTCCCACCTGGGCCAACACCGGACAATAAGAATAGGATGGAAGACTGTAGGGAATTGGGAATAAACAGGATGTAAGGTTGGCTGGGCAGCTAAAGGAGGAGAGAGAACCTCTGGGGTTTTTAACCACTCTGGGACCCGCAGTCACATTCTTCTAACTCCAGCCACCATGACCCACTTCTCTGGTTGCAGGGATGAACATGTGACTCAGGCCCAGCCAATCAGCATTGGCTTTTTTCCTGCATTGGTGACTGGTCCACAGTGGGCATGTGGACCTAATCTGGCCAGATAGCTTTCCTGGAGACTTTCTTTCTTTATTTTTTTTAATTTGAGCCATTTTTAAAGTTTTTATTTGGGATTTGTTATAATATTGCTTCTGTTGTCCGTATTCTGTTTTTGTTTTTTTTCTGTCCAAGAGGCAGAGGGGATCTTAGCCTCCAGAGCAGGGAGTACCCTCTGCTTTGGAAGCATGAATCTTAAACACTGGACCATCAGGAAAGTCCCTTCTTAGAGAGTTTTCAAATGGGAGATGAACGTTGGCTTTGAAAGCCTCAGAAACATGAACTGGAATATTCCAGTAGCTGTTTTTTTTTTTTTTTTTTCCTTTCTAGAGTGTTTGAAATACAAACTGGAAAGGCAGGGTGGGGAAAGAAATGAATACCCTTCCCCTCCAAAAGCTAGCCATGGTGAAACCACATGGAGACAAAGGTCACTGTAGGCGTCATGTATTCCAGTTATTATAATTTCTTGTACTGGATGAATGAGTCAATGTCTACATGTTTTTGGAGCTGCTAGAGACCAAAATATATACATTTTATATGGTTGGCAGAAATAACCCGCTCTAAGCTCTGCAGCAGAGAGATAAAAAGATGTAAATGCTACATTAGGAGGCTCAATCTTAATGGTTTTTCAAGCTGAATACACCAAGCCTGGGACAGAGTTAATAAATGCATAGCACATCCCCTACCCTTCCACATCTGTGCCTGTGGCAGACATTACTAATCAATCTGGGCACCTTTATGAACCGAATCATATCCATCTCAATGCAGTGCTGCAGGCAAAGACTGCCGATGAGCAGAGCTAGTTCCAGAATGAAACCCATTTGCTCTTCTGAGCTCAGGGGCAGGGAGAACAGTAGGAGTCAGAACAATAATTAGATGTAAGGTTCTCAAGAGGCTTCTCAGGTGGCGCTAATGGTAAAGAACCCACCTGCCAATGCCAGATACTAAGAGGCACAGGTTTGATCCCCGGGTTGGGAAGATCCCATGGAGGAGGGCATGTCAACCCACTCCAGTATTTTTGCCTGGAGAATCCCATGGACAGAGGAGCCTGGCCGGCTACAGTCCACAGGGTCACAAAGAGTTGGACACAACTGAAGCAACTTAGCACGCACACACGCAAGGTTCTCAAGACTGGGTCTAAATAGAGAGGGAGTAATGGAAGAAATAAATACCTGACACTTGTAGTAGTTGACTGGGACTGCCGCAGATGCCACAGCTGGGTGAGTTAATGTTATAGCTTCACAGTTATGGAGGCTGGGAGTCCAAAATCAGCGTGTTTGCAGGCTTGGTTCCCCCTGAGGGCTGTGGGAAGAGACGCTGCTCCAGGCTTCTCTCCTCGGCTGATCGGTGACCATCCTCTCCTCCTGTCTCTTCACAGTGTCTTCTCTCTGAATGTGTCTGTGCCTGAAATTCCTTCTTCTTAGGATACCAGTTCTATTAGACCAGAGCCTACTCTAATTAGCCCACTTTTCATTTGATCCCCGCTGTGAAGATCCTCTCCCAAATAAGGTCACATTCTGAGGTCCTAGGAGTTAGGACAGCTTATAACACTCGCCATGGTGCTTACCATGGGCTGGACATAGACATGAGTTGATGTACTCTCATCCACTTGACCCTGAAAGCAACCAACATGATGAGTGTTTTATTGTTTCCATCCTACAGAATGGAAAACTGAGACTCAAAGAAATGTATGGAGTCACACAACCAGGATTGTTGGTGAGGCCAGGATTCAGACCCAGGCTCCTGACTGATTCTTTGACAAAAAAAGAGGGGAACTTGGTTATATATTGCATGTAAAGGTAAAAACAAACAAACAGAATCATCAGCTATCTTTGGACTTGGTTTCTGGGGAAATGGTGATGTCAGTTCTTCTTAATATTTCAGTGGCTCCCTATTCTCTGCAGGTTAAGACCTAAATTATTTAGCAGGACGATCAAAGCTGCTCATGATCCTAGATGCCTCATTAATTCTGTCTCTAACTACTTCCTGACCTCTTCAGTCCCGCAAAACTAAACAATTTGCAGTCTCTCTACTTCAGAGAAGGGAAATGAAAAGGGGCTTTGGAAGGTACGAAGGGCCTCGAGTGAGAACAGGATAAACACTTCATCTCATCCTTGTGTTTATTACTGGCTACACTTACCAGCTGGTGATCACAGATAAGTTACTTAAACTCTCTGATTCTCTAGCTTCCCACCTTGTCAGATAAAGTAGAAACGATCCCATTCCATACATTTAAAGGAATATCCATGGAGATTAAATAAGATAACGTATGTAGAGAGCTCAGTTCAGTGTCTAGCACGTGACTGTACCCATAGTAACCATTCAGTTCGGAATACTTGGGGTCCAAAGTAACCAGTAACAGCTAGACAGGTAGACACAAGACCAGGATGCAGGTGACATTCTTGGGGGCATTCACCCTTTGTCTCTTTGCTTCATGAATGTCCATCCCCCAGATGTGACAAAGCCTCCCCGTTTCTCCCTTTGTTCTCTCTTCCATGAGCTCCCCCCTGGAGTTAAGAATTGAAAGTCTTAAACAGATTCCTCTCTTGTTTTAGTGGTCAATTCCTGGCCAGCTCTAACTGTGAGGATCTGGTTCCTTAAGGCCAATCTGTAGATATTCTCAGTGACCCCTACAGCTCCTGACATCACTGTATTCATAGATGGCTTCTCTAAGAAAACCATAATTAATGCTGTAATTAATATGAATGGCTATGGTATATATCAAGCGGGTCGTTAAGGCAGAGGTGGAGATGCAGCCATTTATATTAAAGATACATTTTATGTTCTGAAGCCAAAACATAGAAAGTACTTAGGTTAGAAATCTAACTTTGCTACATTTTGGAATTATTTTAAGTTGCTGGAGACCCTCTTCATGCTTGCTTAATGCTCCACTGTTGAAGCCTCTGGGAATCTGAATGAGTTAATAGGGTAGGTTTTTAATAGAAGTATATAATCAGCTAAATCACAGCCTTTAATGTCACAAATTTCAAAGACCAACCGATTTAATTATGTGTTAGTTCATAGACATGGGGAAAAGATTTATTTGATTTCACTGGTCTCTCCCCCATAGACACTCAGCTGCAAGAAGATTTACTTATAATTTATTGTATGGAAGAATCTTCCTCAAGCAGACACCATATGTAACTCTGCAGCTTACCTTTAAGGGAAAATATTGAAGTAACACCCTCAAGCTGTTCTGTTCTGTGTTGAGAACTCGGAGCTAGATTTCTATCTTTGTAGTGAGTATCGAAACCTTGCCTCCTACATCCAGGCTGTTCAGATATGAGATGAAATCCTTTCTTAGAGTGATAGTGTCCAAACGGTTTCTATCGTCCTTTGTTGATCCTATGAGCTAAAAACACGTGTTTAAATGGAGAGATTTCTTTTGATTTATTTTCCTTTCTTGTCTTCCCCTCCCCTCTTCTTTTTTTAGGAAAAAAAAAAAAATGTTGTTCCTGGTAGTATCCAGCATGTGAAATGTTTTTAATAAAAGCTTAGACGTAAGTTAGAAGGGAACATTTTAACCCCAGGTGTTGCCACTTGCCGAGTTCCGAAGCACCAAGCAGATGGGGGAAGAGGGAAAATTGGGGAGCCACACACGAGGAGGGGGTGCTTTTTATGCCAGTAACAAGCGGATCCTCTTCAGCATTCACCGCTGAGCTTCTGGCAGCTGTGTTTTGCAAGTACCTGTAATGAACTGCAGAGGAAGAGGTGTCTGGTACTGAACGGAGCCGAGCTGTGGCAGACAGGAGCTGGTTCAGAGGCTCCCTCTGCCCACAGGGCACGACGGTTGGCTGGTTGACAATCATCCATGCTCCAGATGCCAGCAGCCCAGAGGCAACCAGGCAGTGAGTGTGCGTCCAGCTTTCCAAACTCTGGGTACTTTGACCCTGCTGCAGCTCTGAGCCTTGATTAACCAAGGCTAGGGAACCAGCAGTCTCTTCCAAAGTGAGCAGATGACAGATGCTGTCCTGGGTCACTATAAGAAAACACAAGTTTACAGATGGGATGCAAGCAGCAGACTCTTTGCCTTCAAGGATCAGAACTCTCTGCTTCTTATTGTCAGTGGCTACAATGTATTGGGGTGGCCAAAGTGGTCCCTGTGATGCTATGAAAAACCTGAACAAACTTTTTGGTCAACCCGATATTAAGCATCTACAATATGTAAGGGCTTCCTTGGCGGCTCAGCGATAAATAATCCACCTGCAAATGCTGGAGACACAAGAGGCATGGGTTCGATCCCTGGGCGGGGAATATCCCTGGGAGTCGTAAATGGCCACCCACTCCCGTATTCTTGCCTGGAGAATCCCATGGACAGAGGAGCCTGGTGGGCTGCAGTCCATGGGATTGCAGAGTCAGACGTGACTGAGCAACTGTACACAAACACACAAACACAGTATGTAAGACCCTCTGTCTACCACATGCTCTGTTCTTCTTAGTTCCAGACCCCAAATATGTCTTATGACCCCCTTTTGGAGAGATAACAAAATGAAGTACAGACTTATTTGAGGACGAAATGGTGCAACTGGGATTCTAGCCCAGACACATCTTACCGTGACACTTTGGTTCTTTTTATTTCAATAATGGTTTGTGTTTAAACTTAAGCAGCCAAACTTATATTCAGTAGGAAACCTCATGGAGATTGAAGCTTTGACTAAAGCAGAGAGAGAACGATTCAAAGGTCTGGGTTGGCCTCTTTATCCTTTCCTGATGTTGAAGGGACCACATAGCCATCACTCCAGCAAACGAAAGCTGTGGTTCTCCAAGTGTGGTCCCCAGACCAGCAGCATCAGCCTCCCCTGGGAACTTGGTACATGCGCATGTTCTCCACCCCAGACAGACTGAATCAGAAACTCTAGGACCAGGTGCTGGAATCTGAATAAGCCCTCCAGGTGATGCTGATGTGTGTTCCAGTGTGAAAACCACTGGCCTAAAGTCTTCAAAATAAATTTTGAAAAGCTCCATCCTGCCTTTTGGTCCATGGGATGCCTCATGTTGGTGCTCAAGCTTTCACTGCAAGAGTGATGAATTAGGTCCAGTCTTATTTTTAAAGGCTTCCCTGGTGGCTCAGATGGGAAAGATCTGCCTGCAATGCAGGAGACCCAGGTTCAATTCCTGGGTTGGGAGGATCTCCTGAAGTAGGAAATGGCAACCCACAAGGAATGGGTCCTATTTACTCAATGCACCATTGGAGAACAAATACTGACATTATTGAGCCCATGATAAAATAGAAATTACTTCTCTTGATCACTTGTGGTTAAGAATTAAAAACTATACTTATTTGAAGAAAGTGAAATATTTACCTGGATTTCATGGGTCAAAGATGCTGTTGATTTTAGTGTGTCTGTTGTTGATGTGCATGTATGTGAATGTGTGTGTTACCACTGAGAAGAGAAACAAATGCTACAAATTATGCCTCACCATTCCTTATGAGGGCCTCCCAGGTGGCCCTGGGCTGGGAAGATCCCATGGAGGGGGAAATGGCAACCCATTCCTGTATTCTTGCCTGGGAAATTGAAGGATCAGAGGAGCCTGGCAGCCTCTAGTCCCTGGGAGTCTTAAAGAATCAGACAGGATTTAGTGAGGAAACAGCAATAGCAGTGTTCATTGTAAATGGCACCCAAATTTGCAAGACATTGAAATGCAAAAAAAAAAAAAGGCAACTTTCTTGGAACTGGTGAAAGCTGGTGTGGAAGAAACAAAGGTTAAAGAAATCTTGGAAAACCCCTTCCTTTGGGTCTGTTAGCCAGGGGTCTGTTGAAGCAAGACTGTTCTGTTCTAGTCAATTTAAAACAAAACAAAGAAATAATGTTTTCTTGTTTGCGACAGTTTTATCCATGCCCAAAGCTTTGATCGCCATCAATTCACTGATGAACCTTTGTCATATTCTCTGAGTTGCATCTTTCCTGCAGTTTTAAAATTATCATGCCTCACACCAAACTTACTGTCTTCCCTCCTCTTTTTATTGTTGACTTTACTTTTCTTGCTCTTATTGTTTTATTTTTTAAGGCATCTTTATTTTTTCATTTTGGCTGCACTGGATTTTTGTTGCCTGGCATGTGGGCTTAGTTGCCCTGTGGCATACAGGATCTTAGTTCCCCAACCAGGGGCCTCATCTATGTCCCCTGTATTGGAAAGTGGATTCTTAACCAGGGAAACACTGTTTTCATAAAATTTCACATCTTCTTTCTCATGCATCTACAATGCTTCTAACTTGACAGGAAACTACAAAGTGCCTGATACCTGCGGTCTGAAATCTAAGTTATCGTGGATGATGTTTCAAAGTGAGGTTGGACGATGAAAAAGGCTCTGATGATAAAAACAAGATGGCGCCTGATAAATTACCTTGAGAAGTTGACCCTAATTTTACAGGTTCTGCTTTAATTTTGAGAAGCCAAAATAGGGTAACATCAACAGAAGCCTCCCTGGAAAAGAGTGACCATTCCCTAGAATTGTCATAATCTTTTTAAATTTTTTCTATCACTTGTAGTAGACGATTCATCCTTTTCTCTTTTTTTCCTTTTTTCTTTCTTCCTTTGTCTCTCTCACACACACTCTCTCTCTTTTTATTTTATTGTTTTATTTCTTGTAGTTTGGCCAAATCACCATAGAAGCATTCATCAAGTTAGTACAAGTAGTTTTTGATGGATTTTCCTTTCTTGCTCTCTCTCTGGATTCATCATTTCATCACCAGTCCTCACTCCATTTGGGGCATTTGCCTGTGTGTTTGATTTGATGTTCTCTGGTAATTATAACATTTTCAATGAGTCTCCTAAGCTTGTGGATCATTTCCCTGGAGAACAAGTTTTTATTTAGCACGCAGGCACGTTCGGCAGTGGTTGTGACATTTTGAACATTTCATTTCTTTAGTGAAAAAATAATTAACGTTTGGAAAAACCAATAAAAAGAAATCAAAAGAAAATCAGGGACAACAAAGCTTTATAGGTTTATGGTTCTGACAGCCCAAATCCCACACTCTCAGTGACATTCACCCGATGGGCACCATAAACCAAAGGGCTGAAGCTGTTTGAAAACTTTTTTTCATTTTTCTGTAAAAATCCAAACTTGGCGGGGAAAGAGCTTACTGATGTCAACATTTAGAAAGCAATGTTCTCTTTATATAGTCACTTATTGTCTTGGGTTTCATTTTTGGTTCAGGGGGAAATTAAATTCCCTGGCAATTGTACTGTCTGTCTACCCGAGAAATTTTATCTCCACATAGTTTTTATTTGCTATCTGTCCTCTGGGTAAAATACCACAGATCCACGGGGTTGGAAGGGCCTTTTAGAGGTCTTCTGGTTCATTCTGTTCTTCCTTGCAGGTCAGTAGTTAAATTATTCCTGACCCAGAAGTCCCTTATATTCTAATATCCAAAGATTCTGTAGAGAAGCCAAGGGGGAGTACAGCCTCCTGAGAATATTTGCAGCATGATTCTACAATCTCATTCTTTGGTTATAAGAATCATTTTAGCATCTGAGTTCCTTCCCATGTCAAGCACAGGAGTAACTTACAGTAGGTATATGAGCGGATCCAACTCTGTCTTTCTGCCTGATGCAAGCAATTCAGCTGAGAGGTGTGTGTGCTCAGATTCCACTGTAATTTCTTCTCACAGAGGTGGGTTGGTTATGGGGCTGTCACCGGAATTCTGGGTTCAAATCTCAAGTTCAGGGACTTCCCTGGTGGCCCTGTGGTTAAGAATCCACCTTGCAATGCAGGGGATGCAGGTTCGATCCCTGTTTGGGGAACTAAGACCCCACGTGCTGGGGCAACTAAGCCTGCCCGCTGCAGCTACTGAGCCCACATGCCCTGGAGCCCAAGCACAAGTAGAGAGTCCGTGCCCCAAAGCAGAAGATCACACTGACTCAACAAGGACTCCTCATGCTGCAAGTAAGACCTGAGGCAGCCAAATAAATGACTTTTTTATTTTTTAAAGATCTCAAATTCACTCCTGCAACATGCGATGGGTTGCAGTATCTCACACAATTTTCACTGCTCCCTCCTGAGTGGCCCTTCATGCCTGCCTTTCCTGGCTAGGGGCTCTGTTCTCCCACCCTGTTGCTGCCATCTGTGGCTACAAGACTCACTTCAGCCCATGAACTGTGAGTGGAAATTGCATATGTCATTTCCAAGTGGAAGAATGTAAGGGTCAGTGTGAGCCTCCCTGGGTCTCTTTTCCTTCTTCTGTAAGGCCTGCAATGCCTTAGGTAGGGGGTGCTCTATCAGTGTGGCATCCCAGAGAGAAGAAGGCTGGGGGCAGAATGGGAGATGACCTGGGTGGGGTGGGCATGCTCAAGAGAGAAAGTGATCATTTATTATAAGCCCTTCGTTAGGATCAGTTGTTTGTAGGAGATGATTTAACTGTGTTGTGCTTGCTGCCTTCCCTTGTCTAATTCCCAAGCGGTCTCTGAGCCTTTGGAGGACGGGAGGAGTTCCGACTGGTATCTGCAAGCTCACTCTTACCCCACCAGCACCCGCTGTGTTGCTTCACACCTACCGCCTGCTTGTTAAGTGCCTAGTGAGCTGTACTGAAGTTTGTTTGGGTCATTTTAGGCCAGCTTTTTCAGTTCTCAAACCCAGCCTTTGCCAAAGGGAGAGTGAGATTTCAGAAGTTCTGTATGTCTATTTCAGGTGGTCCATAGACACTGCAGAAAATAGCATCAGATCCCATCGTGAGAAAGTTATTCCCTTTTCAACTCCCTTTTAATATCTCTTAAGGCCTTCAGAACAAATAGGGGGATCCAGTGGTTAAGAATCTGCCTTCCAGTGCAGGGGGTATGGATTCGATCCCTGGTTAGGGAACTAAGATTCCACATGCTGCAGGACAAGTAAGTCTCCACAGCCACAACCACTGAGCCTGCACACTGCAACTGGAGACACCTGTGTGCTGCAGGGAACGCTCCTGCATGAGGCATTGGCGATCCCACGCGCCACCACTAGGACTTGAGGCAGCCAGATAAATACATTGATTTAATTAATTAATGTTTAAAACAAGGAAGTATCATATCCATAGACTTGACTCAGAAACAGTAATAACTAGAATATAATAAGATTGATCTGTGTATATTTGTGCAATAGTTTCCTATCACAGGATTAAAAAATTGCGTATTGTGTTGTAAAAAGTGAGATAAATAAAAACATCAAGCAAATATCACATAGGCAGCAAGGAGATATGGCAAACATTAAAAGTATGGCAAGGCATTGAAATCTAGGGGGAGAAAAAAACAAAAAAAAAACACCTCTTATAAGCTCTTTTGGACCCTACGTGATTTGTCATAAAAGCCAAAGCCAAAACAGATGAAGTGAGATTGGATGGTAAAATGATGATGTAAGGCCTCATCACCGTGGTGATTGCTGATGGCTTGGCGATAGCAGCAGTTTTTCTTTCCCATCCAGGAACTTTTCCCTCCATATCATCTCTCGACTGAGTCCTCTATTATTAGCCTGTTTCAAGTGGAGAATAAGGCTGGTGCATAGATTCATTGTCACCCTCTGATTTAAAATTTTTTCACCTTCTACACCCACTTCCTGTCCAATTGCAGAAGTTACTGGAACCACTGGTGTGAGTAAAAAGAACAATTAACAGATTCAGTGGAGTTTTAAATAAAATGTGTGAGTGCAGGGAAGCATAAAGTTGAAAACCCTAGAACAGACTCTTCTTGCCTGCCTGTATCTGTGTTTAAGTAGTGCCTCAAATTGGTCCAATGCGCTTGATTATTTGTCTCTGACGCTTCAAGACTGTGAACTTTTTGAGGACAGCAACTGTGTCTAGTTCACAGTTATGTCGCTCAATAAATGTTTCGTCTGCTAGGAGTTGTTCCAACATCTATCCATTCATTGCTAAGTCACTTCAGTCGTGTCCGACTCTGTGCAACCCCATAGACGGCAGCCCACCAGGCTCCCCCATCCCTGGGATTCTCCAGGCAAGAACACTGGAGTGGGTTGCCATTTCCTTCTCCAATGCATGAAAGTGAAAAGTGAAAGAGAAGTCACTCAGTTGTGTCCGACCCTTAGCATGGACTGCAGCCTACCAGGCTTCTCCATCCATGGGATTTTCCAGGCAAGAGTACTGGAGTGGGGTGCCACTGCCTTCTCCATCCATTCATTACCAGCTTTCAATTAAAGCTGGATGATATGTTCCATTCCAGATGCCAATACATCCATTTTTATTATTAATAATAAAGGTTGCACAATATTCATAGCAGCTACAAGTGATAAAATATGAATCTGGAGCTCAGTTAGGGACTTTATGTCTCCGAGAACTTCATCTTATAGCAACAGGAAATTGACCTGGTTGCTCAGATGGTAAAGAATCTGCCTGCAATGCAGGAGACCTGGGTTCAATTCCTGGGTTGGGAAGATTCCTCTGGAGAAGGGAATGGCAACCCACTCCAGTATTCTTGTGTGGAGAATTCCATGGACAGAGAAGCCTGGTGGGCTACAGTCCATGGGGTCTCAAAGAGTCGGACACAACTGAGTGACTAATACTAGCTAAGGAAAGTGAAACTTCCAGTAGTTAATCTACTTGCCAACTGATACTAGAAGTAGAAACCAAATAGAGGCTTGCCTGATTTCCAAACCCGTAAATCCATTTGCCACTTCTCCTTAGCACTACCATGTTGGTAAGGAGAGATTGAGAAAGAGAGAGGGATTGTGTGTGTGTGTGTGTGTGTGTGTGTGAGAAAGAGAGAGAGAGAGAGAGAGAGAGACGGAGAGACAGGCAGAGACAAAGACCAACTTTGCTGTTCAATTAGTAAGTCGTGTCTGACTCTGAGATTCCATGGACTGCAGCAGGCCAAGCTTCCCTGTCCTTCACCATCTCCCAGAATTTGCTCAGACTTATGTCCATTGAGTTGGTGATGCCAACTATAGAGCATTTTGAATTCACTCTTATGTTTTAGTTCCTTATTTCTGTACCTTTGAAGATTAATTTTCCAGTGTCTCCAGCATAGTATTCCTCAATATCCTTGTTCCAAAATCACTGAAGCTGGCAGCATGACTTTCCTTGCTTAATCTCCACAAGTTTTAACCAACTGTTAACACACTATTTTCCTTGAACAAACTGAATGTTTACTTTTATTCATCTGAACGTGAAAGGCAGCACTGCATGTATGTGCAATCTGTTCCCAACCCAGTGTCTCAGCAAGATCCCACTGCCCAAAATAGAGTGGAAGCTGAACCAGCCGGAATGTGGTGTATCATACTGTGATGGCTATTCAGTGGACAGCACAGCAGGAAGGACAGTGAAGAGAGTTCCAGCTTCTTCTTTTTTTGTTTTTCTTCCCAGCAGGTTGATTTTCTGAGAAGCAACCATGGCTGGTCACATTTACCATTTGCATGTTAATCCTGCTTCCTAATACACTGAGGGGGGGGGAAAGTCATCTTCCATGATGTCTACTTGGAATTTTCCTTTGTGCCAATGTGAATTTGCCCAGGTAGACAGAATACATCACATTTCATTGCCTTTGAAACAGATGAAATGTTATTCATGTCCCTAATGTACGTGGCTGGTAGTTAGGGGCTCTCCTTCTGACCCGTCCCATTGCAGTTGCATGCAAAATCCATGGCGTTGGGCCAGTGAAAACTCTCTGAGAGCTCCTGCAAATCTTTGAGATTTTAGCAAGAAAACTTTGTAACTGGCTGTATGTTAGACAAGGTTGTTTGATGGTAAGGAAGAGAATCTCTCTAAAAATAGCTCAGTCAGGTTATTATAAGGAGACAGAGAGAGAGAGACAATGTTTTAAATATCCCAAGACTGAAAGTGAAGTCCCATGGGCTTTGTAGGGTTTGGTTTAGAAGTGGCAATGGCAGAACTGTGTGTTCTCAAAGTCTCCTTCCCTCCCACTCCCCCCTCTTCCTCCCACACCTCCACCTCTGTCTCCACCTCCATCTACCTCTGTCTCCACCTCCCCTCATGGTCTTTTGTGTCTGTGTACCCCTGCTCTCCTGCCTGTCTACAAAGGAGACTGCTCATGTAAAGAGAGAGACTAAATTCCCTTGAGAAATACCCAATGCCACTGGGCTCCGGGTGACTTTGAGAGTCAAGCCTTTGAGTTTGTGAAGCAAAGGATGTCTCTAGCTGCAGTGGAGGTGGGCTGACTTCTTTTCCAACACTGAGCTCTGGATAGTTCCTTCCTGAATCTATGCCTGTGTCATCTCTTATCTTGAGCTGGAGGCTCTATCTTACCCATCTATCTATCTCAACTAGACATTCTCTCAAAATATGCCCAAGACAAAAAAGTGTTTCAGGAATCCAGTTCCAAGGAGTGGTCCTGTATGGGGTTCTGAATGCATTCTCATAAAACTTTAAACTGACACCCTCGATCCCACTGAAATATTTATGAATTAACTAAAGATTTTTATATAAAAAAGGCAGTCACAGCCAGATTGCCTCCGTCTAGATGAATCTCCCTTTACCTCATTTTTTCCTCTAGTATCCTTTAAAGCCATTTTCCCTGTGTTTGTAATTTTATTTTGTTTATCAGTGAAGGTAGTAGACCAGAATAAGAAGTGTCAGGATTAATTCTCTGCTGCAGTTCTCAAAATAGATGTTTCATAAGTAACATGTGGCTCACTCAGCTAAAATTAAATGTCTCAGTGTTTCCAAATGTTTTCCGTCTAGAATTTGCAACATATACACCCTTCCAGAACGAACAAAGACCTTGAAAATGACCACTTAAAAATGTTCATTTATTTCAGACTTTTCACCGTCTAAATTTTGGCTATAGATAATATAAAATAAAACAGCAACAAAAGCCCCTATAGTTTATAACCTATGCCATTAACAAAGTAATCAATTAATTAAAATAAAAAAACTCTAGTTCTTTCACCCACATCAAAGTATATAAAATATGTTAGTGAAACTGTCTACTTTTATAACATTGTAGGAATCAAAGAACAAGTCCAAACCTTTGAGATTATATATCCCAGTGGTTCCTAATTACCAGAATCTCCTGGTAGCTATAAAGAAAATACAGAACCAGGCTTCCTCTCCCTCAATATCTTGATTTAATAAGTATGGAAAGAGATTCAGGGAGTAGAAGGGTCAACTGGTCTACCCTGTTTCTTGGCCTCTACTGTTTGTTGATCTACATGTCTGTCTCCCTGCCAGATAAACAAGAGTTCATAAAACTCAACTGCCCGTTCCTCTGATGGCTTTTATGAGGCATCTGTATGAGATTGATAAGGGGAGGGATCTATGTTCAGAAAAGCTTACAGAAGAACAAGGAAGAGTATGACAAAGATCCAGAGTTGTAGATCCCCGAGTACCAATGCTTGGTGGCAAGGAGACGGAAGGCAGAACTGATCAACGAAATAAAAGATGGTTAAAGAAGACCCATGAGAACATGCACAGTGTAATCGAGGGTAAATGCTATTGAGAGGCATCCTGTAGAGTTCTGACGGTGAGCATTATGGCACTTCTAGTTCCATGAAGTTTCAAGTTCAAGTACAGGTTGACATCGCAGCTCTGCCACTTCCTAGATGTCTGACTTTGGCTGATGTACATTATCTGCCTGGGATCAGCGTTCTCATCCGCAAAATGAAGATCATCCTAGCGCTTTTTCTCCCATGTCATTTTGAGATGGTGTATCTAAAGCACTTAGATCAATGCTTGGAGATAAATGATACTGTGTAACTTGCTATTGCCAAGGCCGTGTTAGAAAAGGGCCTGGCGAATAGTGGTAATGAGTGGTGGGAAATGGGAAGCCTAAAATGTAGACTTTAGGCTACGTTTTCAGAAATGTGTCCAGTTAAGGAAGTGAGGGAAGGGTGCTGCCACACCCGGGGCAGCTGACAGCCCATCTAGAGGGAATCACCCTGACAACGGCGGCCATCGCAATGGCGGCGGCTGCATAGAGTGGGGAGCACCGCGTTCCTTCCGTGCGCTTGCTTTCTGAGTGCTGGCAGCACCGAATAAGGAACAGAGAGTGGGAACTATTCCTGTTTGACATAAAAGGAAACCGAAGCTGAAAGATAGCTCCCCCAGGCTGACACAGCTGGTACGCAGTAAAGTGGAAATTTGAACCCAGGTTGGCTCTTTCCAAAAGCCCACTTCTTCCACTAAGCTAGAGTAGAGAACATTTGTATTGATTGGGTCTTGTCCCTGAACACAGACGAAAACATGATGTGGCTTCTCAATGCATTTACGAAAATGAACAAACGCTTAATGGGACTTAGCCCTGCAGTTTATCACCTACTTGCAGCCCATGCATCCTGCATCCCAGACCCTCTGGTGCCCTTTCAGACATCCTCCCACCCCACCCATCTGACTAAGCTGGATCCCCTTGTTATGTGTGAATTACAACACCACCTCTCTCTTTTGTAGCATTTAACACAGTTCCTGTTCTATGTTGGTGGTGCATGTTGTGATTTTTTAAAATTAATATCTGTAACCCTACATAGTCCAAGCTATAGTTTTTCCTGTAGTCATGTATGGATGTGAGAGATGGACCATAAAGAAGGCTGAGCACTGAAGAACTGATGCTTTCTAATTGTGGTGCTGGAGAAGACTCTTGAGAGTCCCTTGGACTACAAGGAGATCAAACCAGTCAATCCTAAAGGAAATCAACCCTGAATATTCATTGGAAGGAGTGAAGCTGAAGCTCCAATACTTTGGCCACCTGATGCGAAGAACCAACCCATTGGAAAAGACCCTGAGGCTGGGAAAGATGGAAGGCAAAAGGAGCAGAGGGTAGCAGAGGATGAGATGATTGGATGGCATCACCAACTCAATGGACATGAGTATGAGCAAACTCCAGGAGGTGCTGAAGGACAGGGGAGCCTGGTGTGCTGTAGTTCATGGAGTCACAAAGAGTCAGAGACAGCTTAGCAACTGAGCAACAACAAAACCTTACTCAACTATGGGTTTCACATGGTCAAGAGACCCTATCTGCTTTCAGTCGGTGCTCTCTCCAGTGCTTATTCTGAGCCTGATGCTTCGTGGCTATTCAGTAAAGATGAGTTGAATGAATAAATCCTACACCACGCTCACATCCTGCCACTGTGTTGCCAAATCATACATAATAATTGACGTTGCAGCTAAGTCTATTAGGAATGCTCACAGCTTGTTGTGGGGTTTGAAGACATGACCAACACCTTGGCATCGGGCTCAGTATCCAGCTGTGCTCACTGACCACCATCGAGCTGCCGTCTGCTCCCTGCCCCTCCGTGACCTCTCAGAGTTTCACTTCCCCTTGGATTTGGGGGTCAGGAGAGAAGGGTGAAGGTTGGAAAAGATGAGGCTGTTGAATGCACCTCAGCCCCCAAAGATTCCGTCTGTTATATGACTGTGGTAGGAAGCATTTGAAATCAGCCCTATTAATTATTTAAAATCCATAATTCAGTCCATATTAAAGATTTATTGCAACAAACTGAAACACAAACTACAGACACAAAGGAAACGGAGAACACGGATTCTGCCATCAGAGTTAGGCAGTGTATAAACTGCTTGTGTCAATGGAAGTCACATTAAGAGAAACAGACTATTTGAAAAAAAAACAAAAAAAAAACACAAGAATTTCTGGAAGAGATTATTCAACTGTGTGTGTGTGTACATGTGAATTCCTGTGTATGTTTTAGGGTTTGCTTGCGTTCCTTTTTCAATTTGACAGCAGGCACTTTCTCCCGCCCCAGGCATTGATTTC
The DNA here is from genome assembly GCA_006410935.1 of Redunca redunca. Lineage (NCBI taxonomy): Eukaryota > Metazoa > Chordata > Mammalia > Artiodactyla > Bovidae > Redunca > Redunca redunca. The sequence goes on along the minus strand of SJYQ01000330.1, from coordinate 1,242,425 downwards.
TTCTTGCTTCAGACTTCTCACCAGGACTGGACACATTATAATTTTTCAGTCTTCAATCAGTGGTTCGTATCCATTTGCTGGCCTGTCGGGAGGGCTGAGTTGGCTGCTTGCTTTACCATCTTGGGTGGGAAGGGTTTGCAGGCAGACACCTGGGTGTCAGTCTTGGCTCCCTCCATCTCCTCTCTGCTGTGACACTTTGGGCACAGGTATTAAACACCACGAGCCTCATTTTTTCCATCTGTCAAGTGGGGAGAATAAAAAATTCACAGAGTCCTACTTGGAAGTAGAGCTGGAAATTGCACATGAGTGTTCATTGCATGGGTATTTCATTTTGAGCTACTGTAGTACTAAGTGCCTAGAAGCCCCATGACTTTTATATGAATAAATTACATTATATTTATATCTTTGAAGTATATGCACCCTTTCATTGCAATAGGGAACCAAAGGCATGTACTGGTCCCTTGTAAGAAAATTACACTAGCATCCAGATGGGAAATTAGCAACAGGAAAGAGTCCTTTGCCTTGTTCTGGCCCCAGGCATCCAAATTATGTTTAACCTTAATAGCTGGGAGAACTTGGGAGAGGCTATTTAACTTCACCATGCTTCCATTTCCTTATTTTCTTATTTCTTTTTTAATAGTGTAATACTTGATTTTTATTGGACTATAGCTGCTTTACAATGGTGTGTTAGTTTCCGCTGTACAGCAGAGTAAATCAGTAAAAAATGGTGTATCCCCTCTTTTTTGGATTTCCTTCCCATTTAGGTCACCACAGAGCACTGAATAGAATTCTCTGTGCTATACAATAGGTCCTTGTTATGTATTTTATGTGCAGTAGTGTATATATGTCGATCCCATTCTCCCAGCTCATCCCACTTCCCTTCCTCTCTTGGTATCCATACATTTGTCCTCTATGTCTGTGTCTCTATTCCTGCTTTGCAAACGTTCATGTATATCATTTTTCTAAATTCCATATATATATGTGTATATGTGTGTGTTAATACACAATATTTGTTTTTCTCTGACTTACTTTACTCTGTGTGACAATCTCTAGATACATCCACATCTCTGCAAATGGCACAATTTCATTCCTTTTTATGGCTGAGAAATATTCCTTTGTATATATGTACCACATCTTTATCCATCCTTCTGTTGATGGACATTTACGTTGCTTCCTCTTGTTTTTTGTTTTTTATTTCTTATTTATGGTTTTGACTTATTAGGAAGATTAACTCAGTTAATACTCGCGAAATTATTAGAATAGTCCCTTGCACATCGAAGCACAATAGGAGTCGATTTTTGTTTTGTTATTATCATTGATGTTGTTGATATTGTTATAATGAGCCTGTGTGGTGACTTGAAACCTATCACTGAGTAAATATTATTGTTTAAGAAGGTTCAGACATCTCATTATCAAATACGCACTCCATTTGTCTATTTCTCACCAGTTCTTCCACCAGTAATCCTCGTCCAAATTGCCATCGTCTCCCACCTGAATGCCACCAAGTCTTCTATGGATCTTTCTATGGCCTCTATGGGTCTTTCTGGATGCCTTCTTGCTACACTCCCAGTAGGGAGATGAATCTTTTCAAATACAAATCTGGCCATGTTACCACTGCCCACTCTCCCAATTAAAACTCTTCATTGGTTTCCTGATGCCCTTAAGAAATAAAGCAAACACTTCTACATGGCCCCTGGCCTTTGCCCTTCTCTGCACAGTCCTCTGCTGCTCCCGCTCATTCATGATCCCTTTTGGTCTTCTTCCAGTTCTACCAATGTGCTAAGCATCGCAGCATGTGCTGGTCCGTCCACCTGGAGTGACCCGCTCTCTTTACCTTACCTGTCCAACAGCAGTGTTCATTCTTCAGGTCTCAAAATCAAAATCCCTTTCTTCAGTTGACTCTCCCATCTATTGTGCAGCCTAGGACCCTGTCCCCTCTCTTAGAAGAGCCCCCTCTTCCTTCACTGCCCACAGTGCAGTTCATGATTAGCAACTTGTGTGATCATTTTGATTTTTGGTTCACTTGCTAACATGTGAGCTTCATGAGTCAGTGTCTTGTTCACTGCTGCATCCCCAGTATCTTGCACAGAAAATATTTGCTTATTTTGCGAATGCAGTTGAAGAGGTTCCCATAAGGCTCATTAGAACCAGGAAAACTTTCTATTATCCTTCTCATCCGCCTACATCATGCACGGCTGGGTGTTGTGGTCCCAGCATGTCCATTGTATACTTCTAACGTATGCTCACCTCCCTGTTCTATAATATATCCTGTTAGACTGTCTCTTTCCTGTCTCTCATATGAGTATATAACAGAGATATTCAATGAATAAGTTCAGAAGGAAGGAAATAAGAGAAGAAGAAAGGGAGGGAGGAAAGATCAGACCAGTCCACTAAGAGTAGAATCACTTCTTGACTTCTTGGAGCTAAGTCCTCCGCTCCTCCTGGTGTGTACTGTCCCAACGTGGTGAGTCAAGAGACGTTTCATTCTGGAAGTGCCCCACCTGGTGGGACAAAGCCTACAGAATTTTGTCTGTTACAGTCTGCAATAGACTGCAATCCACTCCATCATGTGCTCAGTCACATCCGACTCTTTGTGACCCAGTGGACTATAGCCCACCAGGCTCCTCTGTCCATGGGATTCTCCAGGCAAGAATACTGGAGTGGGTTGCCATTTCCTTCATAGACTGCAATAGGCATGTCTAAATGGGACGCATCTATTGCAGTTGACAAAGACTGTGGCCAGAGCCCAAGGTGTCAGATGGTGCCTGGCATGGGGCTGACCCCTATTGCGTAATTCCTGGCCCAGCTTGGCAGTAAGTTCTTTATCTCCTTAAGCAAATCCAGATATGACTCGTGGTTATGTAATGTAACATTCAGCTCCTCAATTATACTGTGAGAGGCTGAGGGGGGAGAAAATAGACATTTTTGCAAAGTCTGTTTCTGGCAATCTTCAATAAACGAAAACAGTTGAGCATACAGAATTTTCTGTTGTTTCTGCAAAGAGATAATTTGTTACAAGGAAGCTCGTTTGCTTATTCGTAGTCAACACGGCTTCAGACCCAGTAGAGATTAACAGTCGCAGTTGAGATGGATTGAGAAGGAAGAGACATAATGCTTCACTGTTATATTTACTGTGTTAAATATAGAGTGGGAATTGATGAAAAATGTGCTGGAGTTCCCCGTGTGAGCCTAAGTGATGAACTGGGGTTTATTTGCCATCTGGCTTTTAAGCAGGGATTTTTTTTTTTTTTTTCATGTCAGAAAAATGGCACCTTCAGAACTATTGAGTTACAGACATCTGTTTATCAGACCTTTGCCTGGATGAATTATTCAGAATATACTTAAGGTTGTGCTTTACCTGACATATGGAAATCTAAAGCTGCATGCTCAATGTCGGCATATATCTATCTACACAAAATCAGATGTCATACTCGAAACCCAGTCTTGCAACGTGGTAGGTGGTGCTTTTAGTACTTGGAATATTAATTGTTCTGCCCTTTGTGGTTCTTGATGTCTTCATTTTTGGAAATCAAACTGCAGAATCCCATGTGACTCCAGTGTTTTGTATGGGTGTTCCTTTTTGTTCCCAGTACATCTTTCATGACACGGTGGAAAACTGCTTTTTTGTTTTGTTTTTTTTTAATTGTACGTATTTGGATGTTTTGGGTCTTAGTTCTTTCCTTGCAGCGTGTGAGCTCTCTAGTTGTGGCACGCAGGCTTCAGTAGTTGCAGCTTGCGGAGCTTAGTTGCCCTGCTGCCCGTGGGATCTTAGTTCCCCAACCAGGGGCCAAACCCATGTCCCCTGCATCGAAAGTAGATTCTTAATATATATACATATGTTAGTATTTTTTTTTCCTTTCGATGGTGCTGGGTCTTCGTTTCTGCGGGAGGGCTTTCTCTAGCTGCAGAGAGCAGGCACTGCTCTCTAGTTGCGGTGTGCAGCCTTCTCGTAGTGGTGACTTCCCCTGTTGCATGGGGGCCAGGGTGCACAGGCTTCAATAGTGGCATCATGCAGGCTCAGAAGCGGTGGCACAGGGGCTTAGTTGCTCCAAGGCATGGGACATCTTCCTGGACCAGAGATCAAACCCACGTACCCCGCATTGGCAGGCAGATTCTTTGCCACTGAGCCACCAAGGGAGTCCCCCTGGAAGGCGGATTCTTAAGCATTGAACCACCAGGGAAGTCCCATCGGAAAACTATTTTTAGTTAGCATGACGTTCATGGTAAAACTCCATGGGTAGTACCTTGTTTCTCAAACTAACATTATCTGGAGGGAGGGATGAAGTGAAGTACAAGTGTTAGTTTTTCAGGCATGTCTGACTCTTTGCAACCCCATGGACTATAGCCCACCAGGCTCCTCTGTTCATGGAGTTCTGCAGGCAAAAATACTGGAGTGGGTAGCCATTCCCTTCTCCAAGGGATCTTCTCCCTCCAAGGATCGAACCCAGGTCTCCTGCGTGGCAGGCAGATTCTTAACCACCAGGGAAGGATTCCCGGAAGTAATGACAAGACTCAAGAAGAAGTGGTTTCCATGCAGACCCTGAGCCATCAGGACACTGCAGCAAGAGTGGGCATCTAGTGTTGGCTTTTGTGATGCCTGCAGGATCACATATTCCATTCATTTTCTCCTTCCCTCATCTGACATTTAACTGAGAGCACCTACTGTGTGCCAGGTATTAAGGACATTCATCAATGCCATAATGTCATGAAGCATACAGGGGAGCAGACAAGAAGGACACAAAGAAAAGAGTCACTGTGATTAACATATGGATTCAAACTGAGCTGAGAGTCCTTACCAAAAAACAAACAAACATCAAACAACAATAACAACACAGGGGATTATGAAAGTCTTTGTTGAAGAAAACTGGCCCAGAAATTCAAAGAGGACTTCTCAGAGGAAGTGACCCTGAAACCACCATGAAAAGGATAAACAAGAACCTGTCTTGTCAAAGAAGGGGAGAAAGGGGTTTTCAGATGTGAGTGAAGCCGTGTGTCAGTAGAGGGCTCATGCTGCGTTCCATGAACTATTTAGCGGCTAGTTTGGTTGGAGTTAGGGAGGCTCAGTGGTGAGAAGAGCTGACCGCATCTGGAGAGGTCCCCAGGGCCTTACAGGCTGAGGTTAGGCAGCCAGTGCTTACGAAACAAGGACAATGGGGAAACCATTGCTCAGATTCCAACAAAGAGGAAGGTGACATGATCCCCTTCTGACTTTCAAAATATCCCTGAAGTTTACCCTCATTTCTTATTTGCCTTTGAATTCCCTAATGTCTAGGGGTCAGTGAATGTTTGTGGCATAAACACCTGGTGCAAGGTGACTGCTTTGCTGAGATCCCCATGGGAGTTCCGGAGAGGGGCTCCCAGCTGACTTACCCCAGGAACTGGTGGGAGGGTTCAGTCAACCAGCATGCATGATCCTGGGCTCCAATCCTTTGGGTAACCTGGTGTTGTCTTTATCTACATGGTGCTCATCCTCGGGGATTTATCCAACTCTTTGCGACCCCATGGACTGTAATCAGCCAGGTTCCTCTGTCCGTGGGATTCTCCAGGCAAGAATACTGGAGTGGGTTGTCATGCCCTCCTCCAGGGGATCTTCCCGAGCCAGGAATTGAACCCACGTCTCCTGCATTGGCAGGAGGGTTCTTACCCACTACGGCCACCTTTCCATTTCTCCCTCCCCTCATCCCTTGGCAACCACCATGCTTCTCTCTGCTTCCACGAGTTGACGATTTTATATTCTATATCTAAGTAGAATCATATAGTATCTGTCCTTCTGTGGCTTGCTTATTTGAGCATAATGACCTCCAAGTTTACCCATGTTGTCAAAAAGGTTAACACCTCCTTTTTACTTAAGGCTGAATATCCCACTGAATATGCCACATTTCTTTATCCATTTAATTATCAGATAATTTTTTAAAAGCCTAAATGAAAGCTTTGTGTGTGTGTGTGTGTGTGTGTAAGCATCTTTCTTGCTACCTTGCATGGCTTATGCATACCTGTGTGTGTCCTAGACTAGTATTTCCAAGATATCCGCTATTGAACCCTTCTTGGCGAGGCTGGAGGGATAAGCTTATGAAACCCATCCATCCTGGGTCCGTTTACTCTTTAGGGAAGCATCTCGTTTCATCTCTACGGTTTTTCTGGGTGTTTGTTCACCGGCGCCCTCTGCTTTGCACCTGCTGGGGAGACCAGCTCTCCGGCTGGAGGCTACTAGTTCTGCGGGAAGCTTGAAAAGAGGATGAAGTCAGAGCAGTTAATTCTGTTAGAGGAGAATTGTTTTGTTCTGTGTTCAGTGAAGTTTCTCGCTATTACACTTTTCTACAAATTCCCCCGTTCCCAATTCCCTCAGACAACAAAACTACCATTTGCCAGATAAACAAAAACAGTGGGGAATGAAACTTCCCTGGCAGCCAGTCTGTCAGCGGCACTGTGCTTGTTAGCATGGTAAAAAAGACTTAGAGGTTTCCTTCAAGTTGTACAAAATCGAATTACTTAATAAACTTGGTGGAACTTTCTTCCCTGGGAGTCAGTGCTGTTAAAAAAAACTCCAATCAGGTTATTTTGCAACATTAGCATTTTTGCATCAGGGCAGACTGTTCAAACCCTGTTTCTCAAGACAACATTTACTTGCTCAGTAACAACTGTTCCTTAGCCATTGCTTCCTAAGTAACTGATGTGTGCATTTGTGCGCAGTCGTGTCCGACTCTCTGCGACCCCATGGACCGCAACCTTCCAGGCTCTTCTGTCCATAGGATTTTCCAGGCAAGAATACTGGTGTGGGTTGCCATTTCCTTCCCCAAGTAACTGATACAACTATAACTTTAAAAAAAAAAAAAAAAAGGCTGGTTTCCCTTTCAAATGATAAAGCTAGCACATTGAACTTTCTATGTATTCAAATTCTTTCTCCTTTAAAAATGATTCCCCTGGTCCCCCATAGCCACCAGAAAGCGGGGAAGAGGCAGGCAGCAGTTAACCATCCTATTAGAAAGAATTTCAGAAACGCCCGAGGCAAATTCACATGCCAGGAGAGAAACAGTACCTCGAATCAGAAACAGAGCCAGCCCTACCTAAGAAACATGCTGTTTGCACAAGGTGTTATTAATAGCTGAGGGCTATCTGTTTATTCCCCAGGCCTCTACTCTTCTCTAGAAGCGAGGTCAGTGTCCACAGGCTTCTTCTGAAGTGACGCTGATGCTTCCAAGACAAGCTTTGTCAGGAGCCCAAGGCTGCTGGTTGCCTCTGCGGCATTCTGGAAAAAAGCCTGTCCCTTCCACTTGTCATCCAAGCACCCAGCAGAACCAGAGCTGGGAGGAGCAGAGCTCGATCTTCTACTCCATCTTGGATGGAACACTTTCTCATTTTTTTAAATGCCCCACTTAGAAGCGCAAACAGTGTTGATAGACCAAACAGCCCATGGGAGAAAATGTTGAAGCAAATTCACAGAAGGTCTTCAGCCTTTTGGCAACCCCTAAAAGTAATTTATTACCGCCCCCCTCAAAAAAAAGATACACGGTGTCATGGGGAAGCATCAGGGTTAAATATTGATATCTGTTCCCTGGGGTGATAAAATTGTATTCAGTTGTGTCACAACCTCTTGATTGCAAAATACTCGCTAATAACCCCAAAACTCTTGAAAAAGAGTTACAGGATAAACAATGCTGGAAGGAACGTATGGAAAATCTCCTCCGGCCTGTGGAAATGTGGCTTTATTTTGAAATAATGGCACACGCATGAAAAAAAATCAAGTCAGCTTACCTGCTGCTGCTGCTGTTAAGTCGCTTCAGTCATGTTCAACTCTGTGCGACCCCATAGACGGCAGCCCACTAGGCTCCCCCGTCCCTGGGATTCTCCAGGCAAGAACACTGGAGTGGGTTGACATTTCCTTCTCCAATGCATGAAAGTAAAATGTGAAAGTGAAGTTGCTCAGTTGTGTCCGACTGCAACCCTGTGGACTGCAGCATACCAGGCTCCTCCATCCATGGATTTTCCAGGCAATAGTACTGGAGCGGGGTGCCATTGCCTTCTCCACAGCTTACCTATCCACACTCTAATCTCCAGGAACTTTTCTTTACATTTTTGTCAGTAGCATTTACTGTGGATCAAAAGCCATCCGGCTAGACTTGGAGCTCAAGGCCAAGGCTGCCTGTCCTTCACCTTTTTAAAAGATGGATTTGAATTTTTTTCTTTTTTGGATTTATTCATTTCTTTGGTTTTGGCTGTGCTGAGTCTTCATTGCTTTGCGCTGACTTTCTTTAGTTGCAGTAAGCAGGGGCTATGCTTTAGTTGTGGTGCGCAGGCTTCTCATCACGGTGGGTTCTGTCATTGCAGAGCGCAGGCTGTAGGATACTGGTTTCAGTAGTTGGGGCACATGGGCTCAGGGCTCATGGCTCTTGGGCTCTAGAGCACAGGCTCAATAGCTGTGGCACATGGCCTTAGTTGCTCCAAGGCATGTGGAATCTTCCAGGACCAGGAATGGAACCTGTGTCTGCTGCATCAGTAGGCGGATTCTGTACCACTGAGCCCCCAGGGAAGCCCTGTCTTTACTTTTATACGTGTTATTTTTCCCCAAGTGTAGCCCTTCCCTTGTTGACTGCAGACAACAGCCTTCTGCTTGTCTGAAGCTAGGTATGCAATTTCCGCCGTCTGCCCCGAGCACCACCCGCTGCATGCAACCAGCTGCCTTTGCCTTAATCTTGGCGCCTTGGCTAATTATGTTTGGGCAGGATTTACTTTTTGTTTGCTTAGCAAACTTTGTGAGGCATTTTTGAATCTCTCTTAGTGCTCCACAGGTCGATCCCTCTTCAAAACAAGGATGCTGTTTGTTTGCTTTGTTTACCTTCTGTTGGCTCCCCCCTTCAGGGGGGCCTGTGGAGATACCTGGTCGCCAAAGAGGAACTACCAAGCATGGAGATGGTACCCAGGGCAGCTTGAAACCCTGGAAGGTGTGAGGAGAGACAGTACTGTGGCGGGCTTCTGGTGGAACTCTAGAAGGAGGAAAAGCAGACTCAAGCAGAAGGTGGGAAAGAAGCAGACTCTTACGGGATGGTGAATCACATGTTCGGTTCATGCCTTTTCACCACACCCTCAGTCATTTTGGGAACTGGGTTCAGAGCATCTTTTGAAGGGCAAAGAGAGTCACTCCTGGACATTCTGATTCACCAGCATTGGGGTGAAGCTCTATAATATACCTTTCTAGCAAGTTCCCAGGTGATGCTGACCCTCTGCTGGGGGCATTCCATTTTGAGGACTGCTGGGCTAGTGAGGCGAGATGTCTGTCCTATGTGAGTAAAGATGTCTTGGGATCCTTTCCAGCCCCCAGGGCTCCAACAGATCAGATTTCAGTGTGCTGGGAGTGTCTGGATATCTATGCTAAATGCTTTTCCCACTTTTGGTTCCATTGTGGTTCAGGGGGCAAAGAATCTGCCTGCAATGAGGGAGACCTGGGTTCAATCCCTGGGTTGGGAAGATCCCCTGGAGAAGGGAACAGCTACCCACTCCAGTATTCTGGCCTCGAGAATTCCATGGACTATAGTCCATGGGATCACAAAGAGTCGGACACGACTGAGTGACTTTCACTTCACTTACTTGCAAATAGTTTCTAGTCAAGGGCTTCCCTGCTGGCTCAGAGGTAAAGCACCCACCTGCCAGTACAGGAGATACAACCTCTAGCCCAGGAAGATCCCACATGCCATGGAGCCACTAAACCCGTGTGCCACAGCTATCGAAACCCACTCACCTTAGGGCCTGTGCTCTGCCACAAGAGAAGCCACCCAAATGAGGAGCCCACACACCGCAGCTGGAGAGTAGCCCCAGCTCACCACAACTGGGAAAAGGCCTACACAGCAACGAAGACCCAGCATAGCCAAACATAAATAAATAAATATTTTTTAAAAATCACTTCTAGTCAAATCAGAGAAATGGAAACACATGCCAGAAAAGCAGATGGAAAGGTCGCGTCCTAGAAAGACTCCAGACACAAAAGTGTCACTCTCTGAGCTTTGACCCATTGCAACCCAAACCTTCTCTCTTGCATCCTCACTGTGTCTTGGGCAGATGTCCTCTTCCTCTGGCCCTTGTTGGACACTATGTATGAAATCATGCACTTTCCACTTCTCTCCTTCGTTAGACTGCGGGTGCCTGAGGTCCAGGAGCTCATGCTATGTATCTTAATCACATACAGTAAGGGGCAACCCTGAATACTCATTGCTGAAGCTGAAGCTCTGATGCTTTGGCCACCTGATCCAAAGAACTGACTCATTGGGAAAGACCCTGATGCTGGGAAAGATTGAGGCCAGGAGAAGAAGGGGGTGACAGAGGATGAGATGGTTAGAGGGCATCACGGACTCACTGGACATGAGTTTGAGCAAACTCTGGGAGACAGTGAAGGACAGAGGAGCCTGACATGCTGCAGTCTATGGGGTCGCAGAGTCAGACACAGCTTAGCAACTAAACAACAACAACAACAACATAAATGCCTGAGATGTGCGTGAATGCATTAAGGGCCAAATAAGTGGTGGGGATGATAAGCTGAGCCAGGAATTTAGGAGGGCGAGGAGAGTGTGCTCTTTCCAATGGAGAAATCTCCCTTTATTGGGCAGACTTTCTGTGCATCCAGAGTAAGCCACTGCTAAGATCTCATTATTCAGTATATTGAGTCACATGACCAAGCTAGCTGCAAAGGATGCTGGGAAGTGCAGTCCTTTTTCTGCAGGCGACATCACAAGTTAGAAAGAAGAGTGGGCATTGGGCAGACAGCCAGCAATCTCTGCCAGGTGAGAGATGGGATTCTGAAGGTTGGAGGGGACCCTGAAAAGAGCCCCCAGTGGAAGGACCATGGTGGAAAGCAATGCCTGTTTACGACAATGCCTGTTTACTCTCAAGTCTCCTCCCTGGTTATGTAAATTTGTTATTGTTGTTTAGTCACTAAATCATGTCTGACTCTTTTGCGACACTATAGACCAGGCTTCTCTGTCCATGGGATTTCCCAGGCAAGACTATTAGAGTGGATTTCTGTTTCCTTCTCCAGGAGATCTTCACAACTTGAGGATCGAACTCACTTCTCCTGCATTGGCAGGCAAATTCCTTACCACTGAGCCACCTAGGAAGCCTGGTGATGTAAATAAACACAAAAGCAGTGTTTCAGAAATTGCTCTCCATCCACCTGTTTCAATGGAATAAACAGGCACTTGAAATTCATTTCCACAATTACAGGCTGTGAGTTGCTCTGTCAAAGCTTCACTTTTGCACAAGGCCAGTGGTCAACTCAACCCTCCCAGGGAAAGTGAGGCCTGGGCCAGTGGGTGCTGTGTCCACACTCCCTCTGTCTGTCATGACAAACCCACGGTGCTGTGTGATGATGTCTTTTCTCTTGGTACCACCACAAGCCCAGAGCACGTTGACATCAAGCTCCTCCAGCCATCCTGCCCACAATAGCATCCTGAGACTCTGCACACCCAGCACCTGGCACAATGCCTGGCCCTCTGCCCATCCTTAGAGGGAAGTGTTCTGAGTCAGCAGCATCCTCGGGTCCTCCCCACTGACACTCAGACCCTGAGATCCTGAGATGCCTTGTGTGACTACCATTCAGAGGCCCCTCAGGGTACCCCATGGTCCTTTCTCTGAGAGCGATACTAAAAGCTCAGCTTCTCTGTACACAGGTGCCAAATTGAATCTCAGAGACAGAGTTACAGGTGAAGTAGAAAAGGGGAGCTTTATTGCTTTGTCAGGCAAAGGGAGACTCAGCAGGCTCAGGCACTCAAAATCATGTGTCCCCAACTTGAAGAAGATACTGAGAAGTTTTATGTTAATTGTCCAAGGAAGGCATGGACATTCTTCTGGTGGGTTGATGGTGAGGTAGTTAGGAGTAAGCATCATCAGTCTTTATGTCCAGCTGGTCTGGGGTCTACATGCTTGTGGACAGCCATGCCACCATTAATTGCTAATTTCTCCCACCTAAGGGGGTTTCAGTATCTGCAGCATAGCTCAAAGACATTGTTGTGCATATCCATTGATTGGGAAACAGGACCTTGCCCCAAGGCTGCTCTTGACTGTTTTTCCCTGGTCTCGAATCCCCTCCCTTCTTAGTTAACAAATGCTTGAATCTGCCCATTGGAACTCCAGGAGGGTCTCAGAGAATGAATGAAGTCTGTTTCCTGGAATCAAGGAAATGGGGGACCCAGAAAGGCTTTGTGCCCAAGATCCCTGCAGGAGCTGACTCGGTCTCAAGAGGCCCTTTGCGGACTTGGCTCCATGCCTCCCCTCCCTGCCATCCGCTCCTGCCCGGAGCTTCTGGGCAGCCAGTGGTTAAGTCCACTGTGTGTGAAGCACACGGCCACAGCAGGCATGCAAAACTACTTCTCTGCCCTGCATGTGGCATAATTGTATTTTCAGGGAGGGCTGATCTATTAGCCAGGTGTAGGTCTCAACTGTGTAACTTTTATAAAGGAAACACTAAAGGCCTCTCACAGTGAAGGATATTATAATTATGGATGATTTATACTCCCCAGCTAATGTATACATCGCATTTTATGAGACCGTTCTACTTGACGTGGCCAGAAATATTAAGTGAAAATGCCACTGTGGCCTGGGTTAGGAACCCGTCTTTTGTTTTGCGTCTCATCTTATCCAGAGCTAAAATATTTGGAAGGATGTGTCTGCTCGCTGCTGTGAAGGAAATACGGACATAATAAGTGCATTTCTGATCTCAGACCAGATCATAATTTCCTTCTAAAATACCTCACTGAGTTTAGCATATTTATTCCTCAGTGGAATGTTGGCTGTGTATTGCAGTACAAAAGAAAATAGTAATAGTAGTCATTTCAGGGCTAAGAGGAATCTTAGTGATTTTATTAGGGTGTCCCAACGCAAATGAGGGTTTTGACTGGTAAATGATCTGACTTTTATGATTTGGAAGCCGGAAGACAGAGACAAGTGGAAGAGGAAGGAGAAAAGTTATTACAGAGGCTACATGGCTTCTTTGATATGTTACCTTGGTGATGAACAGGCAGATCCAGGTGTGAGTCCCGCATCTATCTGCTACCTGGCTACTTTTGATAAGTCAAGGAATCTCTGAAGACTTCAGTTTTCTGGTCAGCAAAAAGAAGGTTAAGGTTCTGCACCCAATCCTAATGTGGGGCAGGAGGATTTTTCTGCCCCTACTGTTTGATTCAACTCTTGATGGTTTCTGGGCTTCCCTGGTGCCTCAGTGGCAAGGAATCCATCTGCAATGCAGGAGACTGGGTTCGATCCCTAGGTTGGGAAGATCCTCTGGAGAAGGGAATGGCAACCCACTCCAGTATTCTTGCATGGGATATCCCATGGACTAAAGAGCCTAAAGGGCTATAGTCCATGGTGCCGTAAAGAGTCAGGCATGACTGAGTAACTTTCACTTTCTTTGATGCCTGAAACCTAGAGATAATGTCAGATTCCACAGGCTAAGGCTGCTCCCCATTCCTCCCTGCTTCAGCCTGCAAACACACACTTCAGACCCTGATCTCAAGCCCAGGCTCTCACCTGGACTTCTGACTGATTGGCTGGAAGGAGGTGCCAGCAACCTTGGGTTCAGTGAATTTGCAAGAGCAGCTCACAGCACTCAGAGATACAGCTGAATCCCTCAGCTCAGTCGCTCAGTCATGACCTACTCTTTGTAATCCCATGCACTGCAGCATGCCAGGCCTCCCAGTCCATCACCAAATCCCAGAGTTTACTCAAACTCATGTCCATTGAGACGGTGATGCCGTCCAACCATCTCATCCTCTGTTGTCCCCCTCTCCTCCTGCCCTCTATCTTTCCCAGCATCATGATGCTTTCAAATGAGTCAGCTCTTCACATCAGGTGGCCAAAGTATTGGAGTTTCAGCTTCAACACCAGTCCTTCCAATGAATATTCAGGACTGATCTCCTTTAGGATGGACTGGCTGGATCTCCTTGCAGTCCAAGGGACTTTCAAGAGTCTTCTCCAACACCACAGTTCAAAAGCATCAATTCTTCAGCGCTCAGCTTTCTTTATAGTCCAACTTTCACATCTATACATGACTACTGGAAAAACCATAGCCTTGACTAGATGGACCTTTGTTGGCAAAGTATTGTCTTTGCTTTTTAATATACTGTCTAGATTGGTCATAAATTTTCTTCCAAGAAGCAAGCGTCTTTTAATTTCACAGCTGCAGTCACCATCTCCAGTGATTTTGAAGCCCCCAAAAATAAAGTCTGACACTGTTTCCACTGTTTCCCCATCTAATTCCCATGAAGTGATGGGACCAGATGCCATGATATTTGTTTTCTGAATGCTGAGCTTTAAGCCAACATTTTCACATTCTCTTTCACTTTCATCAAGAGGCTCTTTAATTCTTCTTCACTTTCTGCCTTAAGGTGGTGTCATCTGCATATCTGAGGTTATTGATATTTCTCCTGGCAATCTTGATTCCAGCTTGTGCTTCTTCCAGCCCAGCATTTCCTATGATCTACTCTGTATATAAGATAAATAAACAGGATGACAATATATAGCCTTGACGTACTCCTTTTCCTATTTGGAACCAGTCTGTTGTTCCATGTCCAGTTCTAACTGTTGCTCACTGACCTGCATACAGATTTCTCAAGAAGCTGGTCTGGTGGTCTAGTATTCCCATCACTTTCAGAATTTTCCATAGTTTCTTGTGATCCACACAGTCAAAGGCTTTGGCATAGTCAATAAAGCAGAAATAGATATTTTTCTGGAACTCTCTTGCTTTTTCTATGATCCAGCAGATGTTGGCAATTTGATCTCTGGTTCCCCTGCCTTTTCTAAAACCAGCTTGAAAATCTGGAAGTTCACGGTTCACATACTGTTGAAGCCTGTCTTGGAGAATTTTGAGCATTACTTTACTAGTGTGTAAGATGACCTGACCTGCTTCTTGAGAAACCTATGTGCAGGTCAGGAAGCAACAGTTAGAACTGGACATGGAACAACAGACTGGTTCCAAATAGGAAAAGGAGGACATCAAGGCTGTATATTGTCACCCTGCTTATTTAACTTCTAAACGAGACCAGTCCTGGGTGTTCATTGGAAGGACTGATGTTGAGGCTGAAACTCCAATACTTTGGCCACCTCATGCAAAGAGTTGACTCATTGGAAAAGACCCTGATGCTGGGAGGGGTTGAGGGCAGGAGAAGAAGGGGACAACAGAGGATGAGATGGCTGGATGGCATCACTGACTCAAGACTCATGAGTTTGGGTAAACTCTGGGAATTAGTGATGGACAGGGAGGCCTGGCGTGCTGTGATTTATGGGGTCACACAGAGCTGGACACAACTGAGTGACTGAACTGAAAATGAGTGCAATTGTGTGGTAGTTTGAGCATTCTTTGGCATTACGTTTCTTTGGGATTGTAATGAAAACTGACCTTTTCCAGTCCTATGGCCACTACTGAGTTTTCCAAATTTGCTGGCATATTGAGTGTAGCACTTTCGCAGCATCATCTTTTAGGATTTGAAATAGCTCAACTGGAATTCCCTCACCTCTACTATTTCTGTTCATAGTGATACTTCCTAAGGCCCATTTGACTTCATATTCCAGGATGTCTAGCTCTAGGTGAGTGATTACACCATTGTGTTATCTGGGTCATGAAGATCTTTTTTGTATAATTCTTCTGTGTATTCTTGCCACCTCTTCTTAATATCTTCTGCTTCTGTTAGGTCCATACCATTTCTGTCCTTTACTGAGCCCATCTTTGCATGAAATGTTCCATTGGTATCTCTAATTTTCTTGAAGAGATCTCTAGTCTTTCCCATTCTATTGTCTTCCTCTATTTCTTTGCACTGATCACTGTGGAAGGCNGTAGCACTTTCGCAGCATCATCTTTTAGGATTTGAAATAGCTCAACTGGAATTCCCTCACCTCTACTATTTCTGTTCATAGTGATACTTCCTAAGGCCCATTTGACTTCATATTCCAGGATGTCTAGCTCTAGGTGAGTGATTACACCATTGTGTTATCTGGGTCATGAAGATCTTTTTTGTATAATTCTTCTGTGTATTCTTGCCACCTCTTCTTAATATCTTCTGCTTCTGTTAGGTCCATACCATTTCTGTCCTTTACTGAGCCCATCTTTGCATGAAATGTTCCCTTGGTATCTCTAATTTTCTTGAAGAGATCTCTAGTCTTTCCCTTTTTGTTGTTTTCCTCTGTTTCTTTGCACTGGTCACTGAGGAAGGCTTTCTTATCTCTCCTTGCTATTCTTTGGAACTCTTCATTCAAATGGGTACATCTTTCCTTTTCTCCTTTGCTTTTTACTTCTCTTCTTTTCATAGCTATTCTGTAAGGCCTCCTCAGACAGCCATTTTGCTTTTTTTTGCATTTCTTTTCCATGGGAATAGTCTTGATCCCTGTCTCCTGTACAATGTCACAAACCTCTGTCCATAGTTCATCAGGCCGTCTATCAGATCTAGTCCCTTAAATCTATTTGTCACTTCCACTGTATAGTCATAAGGGATGTGATTTAGGTCATACATGAATGGTCTAGTGGTTTTCTCCACTTTCTTCAATTTAAGTCTGAATTTGGCAATAAGGAGTTCATGATCTGAACCACAGTCAGCTCCCAGTCTTGTTTTTGCTGACGGTATAGAGCTTCTCCAGCTTTGGCTGAAAAGAACATAATCAGCCTGATTTCGGTGTTGACCATCTGGTGATGTCCATGTGTAAAGTCTTCTCTTGTGTTTTGGAAGAGGGTGTTTGCTATGACCAGTGCATTCTCTTGGCAAAACTCTATTAGCATTTGCCCTGCTTCATTCTGTACTCCAAGGCCAAATTTGCCTGTTACTCCAGGTGTTTCTTAACTTCCTACTTTTGCATTCCAGTCCCCTATGATGAAAAGGACATCTTTTTTGGGTGTTATTTTGGGGTGTTACTCCCTAGATTACTCGTTTATTGTAAAAGGATATAACTTAGGGACAGCCAGATGGAAGAGAGATGCCTAGAGCAAGGTGTGGGGAGAAGGTATAGCACTCTCCCCAAATCTCCAGGCAGAAGCTCCACGAACTCCACCTTTTGGGTTTTTAGGGAGGCTTCATTATATAGGCTTGATTGATGAAATCTTTGTCCAGTGGCTACTGATTCAATAACCTCCAGCCGCTCTCCCTTCCATGATAAGACAAAAATCAGCTCGTTAGCAAAACAAAGGGCACCTTCACCCTCTTATCACTTAGGAAATGCCAAGAGCTTTAGGAGTTCTTTGCTAGTAATGGGGATGAAGACCAAGTATTTATTTCTTATAGTCAATCACAGTATCACAGAGCTCAGGACCACCTGGTCTTCATGTGACAATCAGACAATAGGTGGGAACATATATATTAATTATCTTGTGACAGTGGCATTGCCAAGGAGAAAGCCAGCTCAGGGTGATGGATGTCAGCCCTGTACATCCACAGAGGAAGTCTGCAGAGTATACATTAGTTCTGGGGGAATGTGCCCAGGGGCTTCCAGCTAGTTAGTGACAAGAGTCGTCCTCTCTCCACTCAGGGTCAGGATCCTGGTGTTTAACTGTAGCTTTCAGCAGACACCCCCCAGACCCTCTTCCTTGTTCCCTTCCCTGCTGGATGAGGCCCCTGGTCCTCAGTGTTTGCTGGAATTCCATCAAAGGAGGACCTTAATCGGCTTCCACTCCTTGTGTTATGGACTCAGGGGTCCTGCCCATTTCTTTCCGGGTCTGAGCTCACTCTACCTATAAAGAAGAAAGTGAATTTTAGTTTCCTAGGAGTAAGTCAGTGAGGTGTCACCTTTCTACTTTTTTTTGGCCAGATCCACATACCGTGTTATCATTTCTTTGATATTTTCCCTTGAACTGACTTCTTTAAAAGTGACTACCAGCTGTAACTTCCATTGAAACAATAATCTGTTTTTTAATACATTTTTCTTTTATGGAGGTGAAATTCACGTAACGTATATTAGCCTTTTTAAAGTGCACAATTTGGTGGCATTTAGCTCATTCACAATGCTGTGCAACCCCCACTTTTCTTTGGTTTCAGATAATCTTCATCACAGCAAAAGAACACCCTGTGCCCATTAAGTAATCACCCCTCATTCTGCCCTTCCCCCACTCTCTGGGCAGTCTCTGTCTCTAGGAATTGGCCAGTTTGGGAGATGTTGCATAGTCACACAATATGTTTGACCAAGCTTCATGCTTTTGAGGTTTATCCATGCTATAGTGTGGCTCAACACTGCCTTCCTTTTGCATGGCTGAATGATATTCCATTGTGTGGATATACCACAACTGGTTTATCTTTTAATGTGTTGATGGACATTTGTTTTCAGGTTTTGACTATTCTGAAAAATGCTGCTGTGCGTGTTCATGTGTAATTTCTCTATGGACATACACTTTTGTTTCTTTTGGATGTATACTGAGGACTAGAATTGCTGGGTCATAGGGTGTAACACACCTTTGATTAAATAAACAGTTTGTGTTTTTTAAATTGCCGTCCTTCCACCTTCTCCAGGACCGTGGATGGCACACATGGAATTTGAGAAATATCACCAACAACTGTCACTTACTGCTTTTAAGCCCTTCTATTTTGTGACACCATAAACCAGCGTGGCTTTTATTTTCTTATATGGTCATCATGATGTTTCCTGATTGTGACCTGAAATATAATCTACCACAATTCTCACCTGCCACAGTTATGCCAATTCCTACCTACAGACCATCACTTATACTGTATTCCTTCCAGCTTCTTTTCTGCCCACTCAAATCTTTCCCATCCTTGAAAACTGAGTTTAGGTTTACATCTGGCTCATGATTTTGCCCTCTTTTGACTGTCACACTTTCAGTTGAAAAGTGAAAGGGATAAATTATGTGCACACTGATAATTGTCATAGTTATGTTGTATGGTATAATATAGCATTATAAATGAAGATATAGACAGTAATAGAGTCTATTGAAGTTAAAAGCTGAAAATATATAGTTTCACCGAAACTCAATCCATTGCCCTTGTGGCAATTATTTTGGCTTGGACCACTAAACATTTCATCAATCCCATATTGATATCTTCCTTTGAGAAAGCTTTATAGTTCTCTCCATTTTTGCTACACACATGAGTGCTAATAATAATAATAAAATAATAATAAATAATTGCAACTATTTATCACATACCTGCTATACTGATAAAAACATTTTATATGTGCAATTTCTTTTAGTATGCATAGTAATGCAGTTAATCTACACTGTCCCATATAGGGGCCACTAGCCCCCTGGGAGGCTCTTGAGCACTTTGAATTGAAACTGTTCCAAACTGAGATGTGCTATTTGTGTAAACTACAAACCAGATTTCAAAAACCTAATATAAAAAAGAAAAATATCTTATAGTTAATATGAACCATGTTCATATTAACTAAATGTTGAAATGATAAAATATTAATAGTATCTGGTTAGATGAAATATACCATTAAAATTAATTTTACCTGTCCCTATTTACTTTCTCGGAGAAGGCAATGGTACCCCACTCCAGTACTCTTGCCTGGAAAACCCCATGGATGGAGGAGCCTGGTAGGCTGTAGTCCATGGGGTCGCTAAGAGTCAGACACAACTGAGCGACTTCAGTTTCTCTTTTCACCTTCATGCATTGGAGGAGGAAATGGCAACCCACTCCAGTATTCTTGCCTGGAGAATCCCAGGGATGGGGGAGCCTGGTGGGCTGCCGTCTATGGGGTTGCACAGAGTCGGACACGACTGAAGCGACTTAGCAGCAGCAGCAGCAGCAGCAGCATTTACTTTCTTCTTGCTGTGACTACTGGAAATGTAAAATTGTGTCTGTGCCTCACATTGTATTTCTACTGGAGAATATATATTGTCTCCACTTCACAGATCAAAAAAATTGAGGTTTTGTTCTCCCGAGTCATTATAAAGAGTAGACCCAAGATTCCAAGCCAGATTTGCCTCATTTTATTGTCTATATCCAATATATCCTTTGTGGCTGATTGATTATTAGTAAATACAGCTCACAAAAGGTTTTCCCTGGTGGCTCAGTGGTAAAGAATCCATCTGCAAGAGATACAGGTTTGATCCTTGGGTGAGGAAGATACCCTGGAGAAGGAAGTATTCTTGCCTGGGAAATCCCCTGGACAGAGGAGCCTGGCAGACTACAGCCCATGGGGCTGAGAAAGGGTTGGACTCAACTTAGTGACCGAGCAGCAACAGCTTGCAAAAAGAATGTATCACCCCCTTCATCTCTCATCCCCATGGTGAAAAAGTTAGTTTCCACTGGATATTTCTTTCCAAGAACCTCCATGAGTCTTTAAGACAATTCCCAGATTCTCAACGGGCCTCTTGCTAGTTCTACACATTACCTCTCCATGACACATGATGAGTTCTATTCAGTCACTTCTGTTCCACATCATCTCATGTTTGACCCACCAGCAGCTCCAGAAACTAGCATTCTTACTGTCTTTCCAACAACTATTTTATTTTTTTGCAAGTGAATATCTTTTTTTGTCTTTCCAACAACTAATTTATTTTTTTGCAAGTGAATATTTTTTGATTCTTGGTTTTCAAGGTCTCAAATTAAGGATGGACCGAATCTCTCTTCCTGATTTGTATTTGAATAGGAAATCCCAATTATAGCTTTGGTTCCTATTCTTGCTGCCAAGAGCCTATCCTGACTCCTGTTCCATTGTGTTAAGGTATCTTTAGGGTATTCATTTGTCACAAGCAAACTCAACAGAGGGTATTGTACCTGGCAACTAAGCCACTCTGGGTAAAACTAGTATAGGGGATCCTACGTGAAACAGTTTCTAAATGTGAATGTACTCTGTATTGTATGAAGACATTTAAAAAATGCTCTCGTCCTTGATGTTTCCATTTGGGGAATACATCCATTTCTGTCTCCTCCTCCTTGAAATTTGAAAGGAAGGAAGCACGACGGTAGAAATGTTTTGCCCCAAAGGAAGATCAATGCTAATAATGTTCATTTTCCTAAGTGCAGCCCTCTCCTGGAATTAAAGTGAGAGAGAGCTAACACAGGCTCCCTCCCTGTCTTCTGCACCCAGGCGAGGGCTGAGATAGCCCAGATTAAATTTGCTCTTCTCGAAGTAGGGACTGTACACAATTTGATGAATAGACTCTCTCTATTGCTTTGCCGGGAACCTCCGCGTCCCAGGTGGAAATATTTTACAACCTCAGTGTACTCCTTCCCCGAGCTGCAGACAATCAGCTGCTTCTCACAGCAGAGCATCCTTGCTTCATCCTTTATCAGAAATCCTGGAAAAATACCAGGGAGGAAAGGAAGCTGGCACAAGTCTTCAGAGGGATGCAGGCATCCTGGGTATCCTCGTAGGGTTGTGGTCCCCAACCTTTTAGGCACCAGGTCCAGTTTCATGGAAGACAGTTTTCCATGTACCAAGGCGGAGGTTGGAGGGCAGTTTCAGGAAGACTCAAGCACATTACATTCATTGTGTCCTTTTTTTTCTGTTGTTATTATTATTACATCTATTCTACCTCAGGTCATCAGGCACTAGATCCCAGAGGTTGGGGACCCTTGTTCCAGTGCTTTGTTCCCCAAGGCAGGACTCAGAGTAACCTGCAGGAGACCCACTTAGAAATTCCTTAAAACTTGCAGATTTGGGGACTCCAGACCTACTGAATTAGATTATTTGACTTTGGGGCTGCTGCAGTTGTGGGCTTCTCCGGTGGCTCAGCGGTAAGGACTCGCCCGCAATGCGGGAGCTGCAGGAGACATGGGTTCAATCCCTGGGATGGGAAGATCCTCTGGAGGAGGGCAGGGCAACCCACTCCAGTATTTTTGCCTGGAGAATCCCATGGACAGAGGAGCTTGTCCATGGGCTGCAGTCCATAGGGTCACAAAGAGTTGGATATGACTGAAGAGACTTAACACACAGCTGCAGCTTTATCAAGCTGTCCAAGTGATTCCAATAGCTGCTAATGCTGATAAACTATGGCCATAGGAGGGCTTCATAAGTGCCGGGCAAAACCATCTCAAATCCAATCAAATTAATTGTTAATTAAATAAATGTCTGCCTGGACCCCAATTCATAACTTTCATGTTGTAACTCCCTCCTGACATCCAGAGGCATCATTTAATGAATGAGTAACCAGGGACATAAGCATGAAGCACTTATTTATTTTCCCAAACCCTCTTTCCCTCTCAGTGAGAACCCCACCTTCTGTGGCCCTTCTTGACAAAGGAATTACTCCCTGCCCTCCAAATGCAGAGAAGATATAGCAGCAATTTCCCATTTATATAATGCTTACTAATTAATCACAGGCACAGTTATGTGTGGGCATTGACTATAGGCATTCTCCGTCAATAAACAAGTATTTTCATTGCAGCAAATGCAGGCTTAGTCCTTTTCTTAAGTAAGAGGTGGTGTAAAGAAGGGGGAGGGGATGGAAGGAAAGAGGAAGGAACACACCCTAACTGGCTCTAAGGGGTCCTGTGTTACACCACTTCTCAACTTGATAACTCTGGGAGATAGTGGAGAACAGAGGAGCCTGGTATGCTGCAGTCCATGGGGTCACAGAGAGTTGGACACGACTTCGAAAATGAACAACAAATGCTTATTGAGTGATTCCTATTTATCATGAAGTTTCTGTGTATTAATGTCTTCAAAGCAATTCCTCAGAGTAGCCCCTGTGGGGTTAGTTCGATTATTAGCTGCATTTTATAGAAGACAAAAAAAAAAAATGAAGCACAGACAGTTATAGCAAACTTCTCAACATCACACAGTTTGTGAAAGTTACTCAGTTGTGTCTGACTCTTTGCAACCCCATGGACTGTGGCCTGCCAGGCTCTTCTGTCCATGGAGTTCTCCAGGCCAGAATATTGGAGTGGGCTACCATTTCCTCCCCCAGGGGATTTTTCCAACAGGGATGGAAATTAAGTCTCCTGCCACTTTGGCATTGCAGGAGGGTTCTTTACTGCTGAGCCTCGGAGGAAGCCCGGCAAGGCCAACAGAGCCCTTGTATCTTTTCCTGGGGGTGCTGTAACAAATTGCCACAAACTGAGTGGCATGGGGTAGTAGGAATGCCTTCCGTCACAGGCTTGGAGGCAAGTTGTTCAAAATCTAGATGTCTTCATGGTTGGTTTCTTCTGGAAGCTTGAAGGAGGATCTGCTCTAAGCCCCTCTCTTAGGTCCTGGTGGCTCCCGCTGATCCTTGGCATTCCTTGGCTTGTGGTCGCATTACTCCAGTCTCCATCTTCACACGGCCTTTTCTTCTGCATCTCTGTGTATCCTCTCCTCTTCTTCTGAGAACACTCATCATTGAATTTAGGGCCCACCGAAGTGCAAGATGACCTCATCACATGATCCTTTACTTAAGGGAATTCCCTGGTAATCCAGTAGTTAAGACTCCATACTTCTTTTACTGGCCAAGGCTTAGGTTCAATCCCTGGTTGGTTGGGGTACTCAGATCTCACAAGTCATGGTAGCTTACTTCATCAAGCCTTCCACTGGAGAAAGAAACTAATTATCTATCTGTCTGTTTATCCATGCATCTATCCACCCATATATCTATCTATCTATCCATCCATGCGTGCATCTATCTATCCACCCATCCATATATCTATCTATCCATCCATTCATCCATGTATCTATCTATTCATCCTTCCATCTATCCATCCATCCATCACAGGGCAGTGAATGCCATCTTCTGCTGTCTCCACTAACAGCCTGCAGAACTCCCTTCCTGAATGGTAGGCTGGTTGCCAATATTTTTGTTTTTCTTTGCACTGTTTTTCCACAATTAACATCCTTTATTTTCTCACATCTGTGTTAGGATTCCCAGCAAAGAGTTGTCTTGTATTTTGAGAGATAAATAAACCTGTGATTCTTTCACCTGTGGGCTGTTTTTTTGTGAATTTTATAGCCCCTCTGGGCCAGGACAGTGTTGAGTGAACTCAGACCACGTTAACCTTAGAGCATCTGCCACTCTGAAAATATGAAAGCCACTGAGAAGCTAGACACATTGTCCCCTAATTGCCCTCTTGTGGGCTTCCCTGGTGGTTCAGAAACTGCCTGCAGTGTAAAAAACCCAGGTTCAATCCCTGGGTCAAGAAGATCCCCTGGAGAAGGAAATGGCAACCCACTCCAGTATTCTTGCCTAAAAAATCCCATGTACAGAGGAGCCTGGCGGGCTACAGTTCATGGGGTCGTAAAGAGTAGGACATGGCTGAGTGACTAACACTTTCACTTTTTTCAGGGTGACTGTAGACAGATTAGGAAGGCAGCCTTCATCTCAACAGGGATGATGTTATAAAAGTGACATAAAAGCCAGATGTGAACATCCACGTCTCCGGGTGTGTCTCTGTGATGTTAAATAATGCATCCGTATTTCCTTTTGGCCACTATCAGTGATGTCTAACCATACCACCCACAAATCAGATGATGTAAGGAGAGTTAAATACATAGACTGCTTATATATCTATGGGTATAAGAAAACCAGAAAGAGTGAGTACCCTTATTCAAATAAAAGATGCTATCTTCCTTTAGCCTGGGGGACAATGAGAGAAAGTGGTTCCCAGAAATCAAGAAGAGACAGCCTAAAATCACTGACCTAAAATTAGCTTCAGAATAAATACCCTGGCCTCCTCTTCCTCTCTCCTCACTTGCCTGAATTCTCCATTGGTTCAAACTAACCGGCAGGAAGGAGCTGGTCACCTTACAATGTCTGCAGGACACCCTCTAGGGCAGGGAGCAGCGTGCAGAGAATGGAGGGCAGGCCTGTAGGGGCCCAACCATGGCAGCACACCCTCTGCCCCTCATCCCTGTGCACCCTCCCTTCCAGGCTTTTAAGCACTAGAGGACCAGGGAAGTAGCCAGTATCACAGACATCAGAGAGCTACAATTACGCATCATGCTTTGGATTCAGATGAAGGTTCCATCACCTCCAAGCCACGTGGCTCTAGGCAAAAGACTTCCAAAAAACAAAATGACATAATATCAGTACTAACATCCTGGCCTTACTATGGTAAGTATCCCCATCTCCATTCCCCTCCCCTAGGTTCTTGTTCTCATTAGCACTTTTCATTGACTGTGCCCCTCTTTTTTTATTCACTTTTTCATTGCCTCAGCCCCTCCACTTTCCAATTTGAGTATGAGTTTTGCGAAGTCAGGGATGTGGATGTCTTGTTCACTGACAGATCTTCAGAGGAAAAGCCATCACTGACAAGGAGTAACTATCAAGAAGTATTTGGGGGCATCGGCAATGAGGTGGGCTTTCCTGGTAGCTCAGACAGGAAAGAATCCACCTGCAATGCAGGAGACCTGGGTTTGATCCATGTGTTGGGAAGATCCCCTGGAGAAGGGAATGGTAACCCACTCCAGTATTCTTGCCTAGAGAATTCCATGGACAAAGGAACCTGGTGGGTTACAGTCTGTGGGATCTCAAAGAGTTGGACAAAATTGAGCAACTAGTTTTTATTCTGTGAATGAGATAGGGGTCACAGAAGGCTTAGTACAGAGCCTAGAATGTATTTGGGATTCCCTGGTGGCTCAGACAGTAAAGAGTCTGCCTGCAATGCAGTTAGGTCCCTGGGTGGGGAAGATCCCCTGTAGAAGAAAATGACAACCCATTCCAGTATTCTTGCATGGAAAATCCCATAGATGGAGGAGCCTGGTGGGCTATACAGTCCATTAGATCGCAAAGAGTAGCAAAGGACACGACTGAGCAACTTCACTTCTAGAATGAATTAAGGGCTTGAACGATGATGCTGTAAAAGTGCTGCACTCAATATGCCAGCACATTTGGAAAACTCAGCAGTGGTCACAGGACTGGAAAAGGTCAGTTTTCATTCCAGTCCCAAAGAAAGCCAATGCCAAAGAATCCTCAAACTACCGCACAATTGCACTCATTTCACACACTAGTAAAGTAATGCTCAAAATTCTCCAAGCCAGGCTTCAGCAGTACATGAACTGTGAACTTCCAGATGTTCAAGCTGGTTTTAGAAAAGGCAGAGGAACCAGAGATCAAATTGCCAACATCTGCTGGATCATGGAAAAAGCAAGAGAGTTCCAGAAAAATATCTATTTCTGCTTTATTGACTATGCCAAAGCCTTTGACTGTGTGGATCACAAGAAACTGTGGAAAATTCTGAAAGAGATGGGAATACCAGACCACCTGACCTGCCTCTTGAGAAACCTATATGCAGGTCAGGAAGCAACAGTTAGAACTGGACAAGGAACAACAGACTGGTTCCAAATAGGAAAAGGAGTACCTCAAGGCTGTATATTGTCACCCTGCTTATTTAACTAATATGCAGAGTACATCATGAGAAATGCTGGGCTGGAGGAAGCACAAGCTGGAATCAAGATTGCCAGGAGAAATATCAATAACCTCAGATACGCAGATGACACCACCCTTATGGCAGAAAGTGAAGAGGAACTAAAAAGGCTCTTGATGAAAGTGAAAGAGCAGAGTGAAAAAGTTGGCTTAAAGCTCAACATTCAGAAAAGAAGATCGGCATCCGGTCCCATCACTTCATGAGAAATAGATGGGGAAACTGGAAATAGTGTCAGACTTTATTTTTCTGGGCTTCAAAATCACTGCAGATGGTGACTGCAGCCATGAAATTAAAAGACACTTACTCTTTGGAAGGAAAGTTATGGCCAACCTAGATACCATATTGAAAAGCAGAGATATTACTTTGCCAACAAAGGTCTGTCTAGTCAAGGCTATGGTTTTTCCAGTGGTTGTGTATGGATATGAGAGTTGGACTGTGAAGAAAGCTGAGCGCCGAAGAATTGATGCTTTTGAACTGTGGTATTGGAGAAGACTCTTGAGAGTCCCTTGGACTGCAAGGAGATCCAGCCAGTCCATCCTAAAGAAGATCAGCCCTGGGTGTGCATTGGAAGGACTGATGCTGAAGCTGAAACTCCAATACTTTGGCCACCTCATGCAAAGAACTGAATCATTGGAAAAGACCCTGATGCTGAGAGGGATTGGGGGCAGGAGGAGAAGGGGATGACAGAGGATGAAATGGCTGGATGGCATCACGGACTCGATGGACGTGAGTTTGAGTGAACTCCTGGAGTTGGTGATGGACAGGGAGGCCTGGCGTGCTATGATTCATGAGGTCGCAAAGAGTTGGACACGACTGAGTGACTGAACTGAACTGAAGGGCTTGTATATAATCAAGTATTTTTAGAAAGTGTATCAAAGTTTATTTTATACACACCAACACAGGCAGACAAGCAAAGAATGGGCAATATTCTCCCATAGGCATGATTGTTTGCAAATGTGAATAAAATAAAGCCTGGTCAAATGATCTGTGCTGAACTCATGAAGCTGTATAATTTTTAAAAATCTGTAACTCTATTTCTCTAAGTAATTTTATTTTTCCATTCATTCATTAATTTTTGCATAAATAACCAAGAGACTCTTTTTAGGAAAAAAAAAGTCTTTATTTAATTTGTTACAGTATTGATTATGCTTTCTGTTTTGGTTTCTTGGCCAAGAGGCATGTGGGATCTTAGCTCTCCAAACCAGGGATCAAACCCACACAACCCCTGCATTGAAAGATGAAGCCCCAACCAGTGGGCCACCAGGGAAGTCCTCCTAAAGACAGCTTTAAATTCTGGACATCAGATCTATCCACCTTGTCTATAAACCAAAACCAAAACAGTCTCCTAATTCAGAATTGCCAGTGCCTCTGTGTACTGAGATTTGTCATGGGGGACCCTGCAGGCAGCAACTTTCTTTTGGGGTCCTCATCACTGGGCATGTGTCAGAATTTCCTTGGCTCCTGGTCAGATTAGACATTAGGTTCAGTAGATAAATACAGTTGGTGACGCTTGCAGTGACTGGAGAGGCTGCAAGCCTGGGAGGCTTTTTGGAAAATTGCGCAGGGGGAGGGGAGGAGGTGGGGAGGAGGGGACAATCCTGAGGATTCGAAAAATAATGGAGTCGTGTGTGCCTGTATTCTTCTCCAGCAGGCAGCCCAGGGCTCTCTTTGTCTTGAAGGTGGACAGCTTTGTAGTCTGAAGGAACATCTGTGCATATTTAAGATAAAGATGCCACTTAGCTCTTCTTCCTTTTCAAAACTGGTAAAAGAGAACACACATCTCAGGGACTCACGGTTTAAATGCTTCTTCTGGGTCCCTTGTGTTCTTAAAAGTAGCATTTCAATCTGAAGCTCCTCATCCCAGGCCGATACAAAAAAATAAACAGATAAATAAATAAAAACCCACGTGGCCCTTTTTTATTTTTGTTTTTCATTTAGACTATGCGCTTCCTCCTGGCAGGTATTCCCCCAGGATGTGCTAATCTGTGCTTTTGGTTGCTGCTGGAATGCAACTGTCCCCCCTCCTCTTCCCTCCCCCAGGCCTCTCACAGCTACTTAGCCAGCTTTCCAAGCAGATACTAATCCACCACTCCTGGTTATTAACCCTTGAATACCTAATTCCCAGGAACCCTTTCTCTCTTCCCATCCCAAGGACTCTCAAAGTCCACTTTGCTGGAGCATCCCCTAAGAGTCTTGGTGGCCCCTACCCTGAGAATTTCTGCATCCCTAGGGCTGGGTGGGGCTCAAGAGTTTGAATTTCTGGTAGCTCAGGTGGTAAAGAATCTGCCTGCAATTGCAGGAGACCCCGGTTTGATCCCTGGGTCAGGAAGATGCTCTGGAGCAGGGAATGGCTACCTACTCAGTGTTCTTGCCTGGAAGATCCCATGGACAGAGGAGCCTCGTGGGCTGTAGTCCATAAGTTCACAAAGTCGGACACAACTGAGCAACTAATCCACACACACACACACACACACACACACACACTCTTCAGTCTAGCTGATGTTGCCAGTCCATCAAGGTCCAGTGAAAGGCGGTTATTTATCTCAGCCTCATGTCAGTAGGTTGATCTCTTGCAAAAAATGTTTCTCCTCTTCCTTTCTGAAAGGACCAAAGCCAGTGCCGAGGTTTCTGTTTTCCCTTCCTTTCTGCTTTATTCACTTCTGTGTCCTCACTTCCTTGGATGGTGCCTGACTGCCAGGAGTGTATTGAGGGAAGGACTGGATAGGCCTCGTTTGCCTGTGAAATACTAGTGATGTTTGTGACTCAGAGCCCTCATGAGACTTGGGAGACTGAAGTGTCAAGGTGAAAGCTTGTTCTGAATTGAGCCAAACTGGAGAGCCAGAAACTTAATTCCAGAGGCTATACAGGGGCTTCCCTGGTGGCCCAGGATTAGGACTCCATGTTCCCACTGCAGAGGTCATGGGTTTGATCCCCTGGTCGAGGAAGTAAGATCTGCAAGGTATGACCAAAATCTGTTTTACATTTTAATAGTATCTATATTTGATATAGTGGGTTTCCCTGGTGGCTCAGAGGTTATATTTGATAGGTTTGTGTAGATTCCACAACATATTGTATTTTATATTTATAATATATTTTATATAAAATAAATTTATATTTTATATTTTTATTACTGTGTATATAATTGTATATTTCCATATATATCTGATAGATCTGTGTAAATTCTGAAACGGACTGTCTAATGCTGTGAGTGACATGGCTCACTGTGTAATGCTAGTATACAGTAAGCCGTAGTTTCCTATAGTGTCCTGCTGAGCCCTACTTTCCTGCTGCAGCTCCTCACCACCAACCAAACTCGAGATTTATGATTTTCCTGTCTTCAGTGGAACCCCCAGCTCATGGGGAGTTGCTGGTTTACTCTGTGGCTTTCAATCCCTTTAGCAGATGGCATCATTCTTCGTGTGTGCAGTTAGGGTTCTCAACATTGACTGTACACTGACATCGTGTGGGGAGTGTTCAAAAAGATTGATCCCTGGGTACTGTCCCCCAAAGAGTCTGATTTAATTCATCAGAGTATCCCTGGGCATCGAGATTTTTAAAAGCTCACAGCCCAGGTTATGAAGGACTGGATTGGGGTGGAGGCGGCCTGGAAAAAGAGGGAGGGAGGAAAAGAGAAAGAAGTAGTCTAGATTTTTGCAGCCAGCAGGGGACACTTCTGCAGAAGGCAATGGCACTCCACTCCAGTACTGTTGCCTGGAACATCCCATGGATGGAGGAGCCTGGTAGCTTGAAGTCCATGGGGTCGCGAAGAGTCGGACACGACTGAAGTGACTTAGCAGGGGGCACTTCTAGAGCAGAGATTGTTGTTGGATAATGAAAAGTGAGCTGGAAGCATAGAACTCAAAGCACACTTGAAGAGAGAACCTTGAATGCAGAAACAAAGCTGCTTTAATGGGTCAATTATGCACACTCTTGTCTTCCCTAATCATTTTATCTAGGGCAAACTTGTTGGCCCAAGGAGATCATAAGTTCCTTGGAATCAGTGATGTGTTGGACAGTTACCCTGTAGCTTCCAAGATCTCTAGTGAAGTTGCCTTCATTTCAAGAGTCTTCAGAAAATAGCCCCCAAATGATTAAGGAAGCATGAGGTCAAAATGGGAAGTAAAAAACCTGTAAAGACCACCAGTCAGTAACAGTTATGTGTGTGTGTGTGTGTCATCATTTCAAATTATTTGCTTTTCTTATTTTTTTTATGCAGTATGAACACACACATACACTCAAACAGAACAAAGCAATAACAAATAATAAAAAAACATCAGCCACTGACCACCACCACCGCCCTTTATCACCATCGTCACTACTATCATTACCACCATTATCTCCACCATCACTACCATCACCATCATCATCACCATCACTACCACCATCATCACTACCACACCGTCATCACCACCATCACCATCGTCATCACCATCGTCACCACCACTATCATCACTATCATCATCACCATTATCACCACCATCATCACCATCATCATCACCATTATCACCACTATCAACCACCACCATCATCACCACCATCATCACCATCGTCACCACCATCATCATCACCATCATCACCACCATCATCATCACTACTACACCATCATCATCACCATTACTGCCACCATAATCACACCTGAAACTTGGAAGTGTAGCCCAGTGGAGCATCTGTTGTCAGAGAATGAGGCATCAAGTCCCCCAAGCAGATGTCATCTCATGTCATTATGAAGGAAAGATGTTCACAGAGCTGCAGATTTGCCTGCACACACATGACTGAGTTCCAAGCGAGCGGACAGGAAGGGGGAAGCCAGGATAGCAGCTTGCTTCCCCTTGTCCCCAGTCTGGTGTTTTATCCATGAGGCCACACTGTAGCCCTTCAATACTTTATTAAGCATCTCCTCTCCCGGACACCCCACTACCTTCAGTGCCAGCACATCCCGTGCTTGGAAGCCAAGTGTGTTCTTACAACTGCATGTCTCCTCATTTTCATCACAGAGAAGTGATGCTAAGGGTGGAAACAGGGGTAGAATGCTGAGAAAACCACTTTACTGGTAACTTGAAAATATGAAGCTCATATTTTTAATTCATATGAATTAAGGGGGTGTAGTCTGAGTCCTGAGGCAAGTCAGTCACACTTCTTGAGATGTCGACCACAGCCTTTTCCCTGCCTCCACCGGGTAAATGCTGACCCTCTGGTATACATCAAAACGTGTGCTTTTCTGTATTCTAAGCAGTTTTTGAGACAGTGTTTTGCTTTATTGCAAACCACAATGTTTTCAGAAGGCTTAAAAATCCAGTTATGACTATAGCTGTGAGGGAAAAGGTCTGCGTGGTGCCAGGGAAATTTAATTTTTAGTTTAAAAAAAGTCCCACCAAATTCAATTTTTCTCACATTTAGGGATTCTTAGAGTTATATCTAGCTTGCATAACTAGTATATTAGAGAATGTGTTACTACGGGGTTATTTTTTAACACATTTATTATTTATGAAATGCAGAGGAAAATAGTTAGAAATGATTGTTTCAGGGAATATCCTGTAGGTTTTTTTTTTTTTTTATTGTATTCAAAGAAGTTGTTCATGCTGTTTTAATTCAAACATTAAAGTTAAATCTCTTTTTATTCTGACCTACATTTTTAAAACACTGCTTTAAGTACTTATTATGGGGAATGGAAAATAGGATGGGAAAAAAAAACCCACCACTTACTGTGTGTTTCTTAGCTTGTGGTTTGTAGGTAATCAAGCTAATTCTTGCCGATCTGTTCAGGAAGGGGGTTGGGGGGGGATGGTGAGGAACAGAATGTGAGATCTCTCTCTGGTTCCGTCAGTATCCTTCTGATGCCTAAAGCTCAGCTTCTCTGCACATCATTGCTGAATCAAATCTCAAAGACAAAGTGTTGGTGAAGTAGAAGAGGATAGCTGTGTTACTTTGCCAGGCAGAGGGCGACCCAGCAGGCTAATGCCCTCAAAACCACGTGTCCCAACTTGGGGAGGCTAGTGAGAAGGTTTATAGCAATTGTTCAAAGAGGGCATGATCGACGTGCACATTCTTCTGATGGGTTGGCGGTGAGGTAAGGAGTCAGCATCATCGACGTTCAGGTCCAGCTCATCTGGGGGTCTGCATGCTTGTGGGCAGCCATACCCTCATTAACTTCTCCCACCTGGAGGGGGTTTCCGTACCTGCAAAACAGCTCAAAGATCCAGTATCTGTTGATGAGCAGACAGGACCTTGCCCCAAGGCTGCTCTTGACTGTTTCTCCCCAGTCTCATATCCCCTCCTGTCCCTAAGTCTCTAATTAACCACTACTTGAATCTGCCCATTAGAACTCAGGGAAGGTCATGGAGGCTGAATGAAGGCTGTTTCTGTAATCGCAGAAACTGGGGACACAAAGGCCTGGTACCCAGGACCCCCACGGAGCCCAGATGGATATCTCTTGCTCAGTCCCCTTTCTCCCAAAGGAACTCTCCCTCAGGCAGTCATGCTGGTTAACTGCCTGCTCTTGAGTAATAAGAGTCTCACCATCTGTCTCTTACTCTGAATGAGAGAGATGAAGTGGAGAAAAGAGATAGCATCGCATATCTGACCAAGAATTAATGCCCCTTTACAATAGATAGAGAACTAAAATACTGCACCATCGGCAGACAACCTGAGTCAAAAATGGGCAATGAATTTGAATAGATCTTTCTCAAAGAAAATATGCAAATAGCCAATATGCCCCTGGAAAGATGCTCAACATCACTAACTTCACTAACCCGCTTAGGAAAATGCAAATCAAAACCACCGTGAGACATCCCTTAATACTCATTAGGATGGCCATTATAAAACAAAAGCAGAAACAAACTGAAAATAAGTGTTGGCAAAGATGTGGGGAAATTGAAACACTTGCGCATTGCTGGTGGGAATATCAACAGTATGGTTGCCCCTCAAAAAAAAAAAAAAAAAAAGAGAGAGAGAGAGAGAAAGGAAAAAAGAAAAAAAATTGTTGTATGATCCAGTGATTCCACTTCTGAATACATACCCCAAAGAACTGAAATCAGCATCTCAAAGAGATCCCATGTGCATAATCGAATTATTCACAATAGTTAAAAGGTCAAACAGCTCAAGTGTTCATCAGTAGATGAACAAATCTGTTGTATTCATACAACGGGATATTATTCAGCTTTTAAAAAAGGAGGTGATTCTGACACATCTTCCAGCAGGTAAGAACCGTCAAGACATTGTGCTGAGGAAAATAAGCCAGTCATAAAAAGATAAGATACTGTATGATTGCATTTTTATGAGGGACATAGAGTAGTCAAGTTAATTGTCGAAAGTGGAATGGTGACTGTCTGGGACCAGGAGAAGCAGGGATGGGAGTTACTATTAAATAGTTACAGAGTTTAAGTTTTGCCAAAAAAAAAAAAAGTTCTGGGATGGATGATGGTGATGGTTGTACACCAATGTGAATTTACTTAATGCCATAGGACTGTACACTTAAAAATGGAGAAAATGGTAAATTTAGATTGTGCACGTTACACAATTCCAAAAGTAAGCTAAAAAAAAACAATATTAGGAGAAATTGAGAAATGCTGTGTATCATCACCTTGCCTGCATACTAAGTTGCTTCGGGTGACTCCTCACAGCACTGTGGACTGTAGCCCCCTGGGCTCCTCTCTCCATAGGAGTTTCCAGGCAAGAATACTGGAGTGGATTGCCGTGCCCTCCTCCAGGGCATCTTCCTGACCAAGGGATGGAACCCATGTCTCTTACATCTCTTGCATTGCGGGGCACATTCTTTACCACTAGCACCACCTCGAAAGCCCCCTCATTACCTCGGTATCCAGCAAAAATCTCAGAGAAAGATGTGTGGTACCTGGGTCCTCAGGCAGCTTGTGGAGAGAGCTTGTGAGGGGGAGTTGTGGCCTCCTGCCACCAGCCAGCCCCAGCTTGCCATCATGTAAGATACCTTAGAAGTAAGTCCTCTGAGCTCAACCAGACCTCCAGAGGACTCCAGTTCTCTGCACAAGCCTAAGTCTTCCACCTGAGATCCCTAACAGGTTAAAGCAAGGTTCAAGTCCATCTGTCTGCTATGTTCTGTCTGAATTCCTGACCCACAGGAACCATGAGATAATAATGATTATTGTTCCTTTAAGCCACTGAAAGTATTAGAGTAATTTGTCTCACAGTCATAGGTAACTCATCATATATGCTTCCCAAGTGGCTCAGTGGTAAAGAATCTGCCTGCCATTGCAGGAGACACAGAAGACTGGATTCAATCCCTGGGTCGGGAAGATCCTCTGGAGAAGGAAGTGGCAAATCACTCCAGTCGTCTTGGCTGGAAAATTCCACGAACAGAAGAGCCTGGTGGGCTCTAGCCCATGAGGTCCCTCAGAGCTGGACACAACTGAGTGACTGAGCACGCAGACAACTGATCAGTATTTGCAATCATCTGCCATCTTTGAATATTTGGCAATGCCTGCCTTATCCTCAAGGCTTCCGAGGTGGTGCTAGTGGTAAAGAACCTGCCGGCCAATGCAGGAGATGAAGGAGAAGTGAGTTCAATCCCTGGGTCAGGAAGATCCCCTGGAGGAGGGCATGGCAACCCACTCCAGTATTCTTGCCTAGAGAATCCCCTGGACAGAGGAGCCTGGCGGGCTACAGTCCATGGGGTTGCAAAGAGTCAGACACAACTGAAGCGACTTAGTATGCACACACACCTTATCCTCATCACACACACACACACACACACACACACACACACATTCTTTGAGGACACTTTATTCTGGAATTTGACCCACTGTATTCAAAGGATCTTCAGCAGTTCTGAGAAAGTGGCAACCAAGTGAAATGTCAGCCTTATTTTAATGGGAAGAATGTAAAATGCCCATAGAAGAGGCTAGGAGGGTTGGCAAGCAGGGAGCAGGCTTGTCTCCAGGGCATTCTACAAGTGTGCGCAGGATCCAATGGGCCAGGGTATCTCTGGTCTGGATCCTAGACAGGATCCTAGACAGGAAGGATGCTATTCTGTATATCAGCTTCTAATGGAGCCCTTGGGTCTGTGTGACTGGGGACCAATCTGGTCGATGTGTAAATATGTCTGCTTTGCTTACACTTGGGCATGATTGCATATTGAGGGGTTAATGAGCTCAGTTTGGATGAAGGCAAAAGGGTGTCTTCTCAATGCACAAGGGTGTTCTGCCCGCAGCAGGCTGACTCCGGGCGCTTCCTCAGATCAGGTTTGCTTTCTGCTCTGGGGGTTCAGCTCCCCTGCAGTTGAGGGATGCTGGCCTTAATTTGGTGTGTTGCAGTCGTTGTGAGCTATGGAAGGATATTACCTTAAGGATATTCTTCTGAATATTAAATTAGAATAAATTAAGGCACGCTGTATATTCAGCCTGAATCAGAATTGAGTAATTGCCTTCCGTTTTGTGCCACTAAGTTCCTTGGAAATGCAAGATATTTGTTTTAATTACCAAGTTGTTGAGCTGACTCTTAACGAGAGGATGCATGAATGCAAACAAACAAAAATAACTTGTTTGTGACTTTGTGAAATGTAGGTAATACCTAATTGGATTCAGTTTTGTTAGAGTTCCTCCTTTTACTGTCCTGTGTTTCCTGCATTCAGCATTGACTGATTGACTCCCTACTATGTGTCCTGCAATGTGGGATGATTTGGGGATATTAAGAGCTATACTCTCTATGCTTTGTTGTTTCCCACAAGCTGTGGTCTAAGCACTTGACATGCGTAGATAGTATACACAGTAAGTAGCACCGTTAGGCAAATGTGGCTTTTACCTCTCATTTTATCAATACAACAGCTAAGTTCCAGAGAGAGGATAACATCAAATTAATAATTGAAAAAAAAAAGACAAGCAGCTAGAGATACGGTATGAATCTGATGAATCCTAAATTCTGAAGTCTATGCTGTATTTTTTTTTAATTGAAAAAAAGTTAATTTACAATGTTTACTTCAGGTATATAGAGCAGCGTAATTCAGTTATGTGTGCATGTTAAGTCGCTTCAGTCACGTCCGACTCTTTGTGACCCTGTGGACCACAGCCCACTAAACTCCTCTGTCCATGGGATACTGCTGCTGCTGCTAAGTCGCTTCAGTCATATCCAACTCTGTGCGACCCCAGAGACGGCAGCCCATGAGGCTCCCCTGTCCCTGGGATTCTCCAGGCAAGAACACTGGAGTGGGTTGCCATTTCCTTCTCCAATGCATGAAAGTGAAGTCGCTCAGTCGTGTCTGACTCTTTCCTGCTTGTGTGTGGATGTTCAGTGGCACTGTTTACCTGAATACTTAGTTGGGTCCTGAGTTGGAGGACAGGCAGTGGGGAATGGGGATGCTGTCCTCACAGTTACTTTTCTTGAAGGTCTACCTTGACACGTGTGAGCTCTGGATCACTGGTGCTCGAAGGGATTTTGTCCTTTTCACATCCTCTGATTGCCAATGAAACCATGGCCCAGAAATATTTAGCCACCTGCCAGCCCCATACCATTGGGAGATGGCATAGCTGAAAGGAAAATCCAGACCTCCTTACCACCAGCATGCTCTTTCCATGGGAAGTAAACCTAGCTTAACTATTAAATTTTGATTCTTGATGTATGAAAGCCATAGCTTTTTCTTCATTTCTCAATCAAATGTCCTGATCTTGAGTGTAACTTAAGTCAGTGTTGCTTAGTTGCTCAGTCATGTCTGACTCTTGGAGACCCCATGGACTATAACCTTCCAGGCTCCTCTGTCCATGGAATTTCCCAGGCAAGGATACTGCCATTATTCTGGGCCAGTTTTGTTTCAAATGACAACAAACTAAATCAGCCAGAGTCACAACATAATGCAGAATTTTGTCCAAAGTTTTACTTAGTTTCTTGCTGCTGCTGCTGCTGCTAAGCCGCTTCAGTCGTGTCCAACTGTGTGCGACCCCATAGACAGCAGCCCACTAGGCTCCTCTGTCCCTGGGATTCTCCAGGCAAGAACACTGGAGTGGGTTGCCATTTCCTCCTCCAATGCATGAAAGTGAAAAGTGAAAGTGAAGTCACTCAGTCATGCCCGACTCTTAGCGACCCCATGGACTGCAGCCTACCAGGCTCCTCCATCCATGGGATTTTCCAGGCAAAAGTACTGGAGTGGGTTGCCATTGCCTTCTCCACTTAGCTTCTTGTATATGTATAAAATAGATGTTTACTATATAAATCATAAACATCTATCTTTATCTAGATTAACAAATGTGCTCTGCTCTGTGTGGAATTTAAACCAGGTTTTAGAGTTTTTCATTAAGAGGATTTCATGTACGTGGTAGAAGATAAACGTCAACGTTCCTGGTAATTTACTGCCTATTACTGAATTCCACTCCATAAATATATTATTTAATCAAAACTCCTGTTTAAATGAGACAGTAAAAATGGCATGGGTAATATTTAAAGTTGGCATAATTTTTACCTTATGTAGCATTTTTTTTTTTTAAAGGTAGAACAAGGGAAAAAGTTTGAGGGCTGGGGTCTCTATTGCCTTTTGGGGGAAGGGGCTACTGTGAGTTGCTATGGCCAAGCTGAAATCTCTGATGTCCTTCAAAGCCAAGGCTCAAAAGTGATGCTGTCCATCTCTTCCTCATACAATTCCCAGAACTTAATGACTCAGGAACTGCTAAAGCTCCCCTAATCTCCTCTCTGTCCACACAGCAAAAACTGATGAGCGGGTGATGATAATGATGATTCAGGTAAACATTGATGAGAGGAAGAATAATTCTTCCAACCTTTAATGAAATTCCCCTAAATCTCATCCATTCTCTTGGAGAGAGGCAAAGAAAAAAGCGGGGGGNNNGGGGGGGGGGGGGGGTATTCAGAGACCTTGTATGTGTGTGTGTAGCCATGTATTTAAATCAAGAATTTTTATTTCAATATTTAAATATAAAATCAAATCTTCTTTGAAATAGTCTCTCATTTTATGTATTCCCCTATCTTTTTTTTTTTTCTCATTCTTTTCTTTTGGCTTCAGTGTGCAGGATTTGGGATCTTAGTTCCCAGACCAGGGATTGAACCCATGTTCCTTGCAGAAGAAGCACAGAGGCTCAACCACTGTACCGCCAGGGGAGTCCCCCTCCTGTCCTTCTTTTTCTGTCGTTTGAAGGGTGTCTGCAGCAGCTGTCTAATCAGTGCCATCATTATTCGATGTAACATGAAGCTCCCAGTTTACAGAGGCAGAGAGAGCTGGATTCAGATGAGCCTTATTTATTTATTTAACGTTGTATGGCTTCTAACAAGAAACTCAGCCATGTGGAAATTCAGTTTTCTCCTTTGTAAAATTAGAAAAGTTTAACCTCTGCATGAAAAGCCTCTCTCATATGATAGAAATGCCATTAGATTCATTCTCCCTTGCCAGTAGAGGTTGGGGCTAGTGAATTTCTTTAAAGTTCTTGCCTCTCTTCCCCTAGTAGACTTGAAATTTGGGCAAGAACTCTGCTATCCTGTTCAATGACCCCCTTTTGTTTCCCTCCATACCTGTCCGGTGTTCTAAGAGCAGACTTTCTCAGAAAGTGGCTCTATCATAGAGAAAGAGTTGATGGCAACAAAGGGTGGATGGATGTGGAAAATGAGATTGGTCTGGTAGGTGTGAGAAAAGTAGTAATTGTTACCAAAAGGTTAAAGGCTTCATACCCATCCAGTATGAAGGAGGGTCTAATGGACCAAATGAGCTTTAAGTGTTCTAGCAGCACCCTTGTCTCAAGGCTATTTGGTGACCAAGATACAGTAGACATTTTAGGGCTGAGGGAGATGACAGGGCAGTGTTGAAGGCTGGACGAGATGAAGAGGAGGATGTGATGTCTGAATTATGTATGAGCTTAAGACTAAGGACTCTCAAGAGAACTAATGACCAAATAGGGATTCTCTTGAGAGGCAAAGCCTCTCTACAGAGAAGAAAAAAAAAAAATCAAGTAGTCCCTAGATAATGCCTCCAAGCCACAATCAAGGGCGATGGCTGACTTTCAGTGGCTTTTGAGGAGGACCGTCTTTCTGGGCAGGCACAGTGTGGTGCCAACAGTCTGAAGCATGCCAGCACATGCAACCCTGACTTACTGTCAAGTTCAGGGTTCAGTTCAGCTCAGTCGCTCAGTTGTGTCCGACTCTTTGTAACCCCATTGACTGCAGCACACCAGGCTTCCCTGTCTATCACCAGCTCCTGGAGTTTGCTCAAACTCATGTCCATTGAGTTGGTGATGCCATCCAACCATCTCATCCTCTGTCATCTCCTTCTCCTTCTGACTTCAGTCTTTCCAAGCATCGGGGTCTTTTCCAATGAGTCAGCTCTTTGCATCAGGTGGCCAATGTATCAGAGCTTTAGCTTCAGCGTTGGTCCTTCCAATGAGTATTCAAGACTGATTTCGTTTAGAATTCATAAGTTCAAGGTGGAAACTCAAAAATCGCCATCCACTTTTGTGATGTGTTTCGTGGCTGAACAAAGCAAACTGGATTCCCTGAAGCTCTTCTTACCCAGCACCCAACAGAAGAAGCTGGAAGTAGGATCCCTCATTGTCTTTATACGGGATGCTCTGGTAACCAAACTAGAGCCCCTTTACTGATCTGGCTCATCCAACCTCCAGATTTCATGCTTGTTGATTACCAGTGGTTTCCAGCTGCCCGCTTTGTGGCAAACTGCCCCTGGCAAAATGATTTTGACCCACTTTGCCTAAGGGATGACACTGCTCTTGCAGCAGAACACCAGCAGTCCATGACTGGCCTAGTTCCCTTTTGTCTTGAAAGTGCGCTCAGTCATGTCCGACTGTTTGCAACCCCATGGACTGTAGCCCTCCAGGCTCCTCTGTCAATGGAATTCTCCAGGTAAGAATACTGGAGTGGGGTAGACATTCTTTTCTCCAGGGGATCTTCATGACCCAGGGATTGAACCATGTCTCCTGCATCACAGGCATGTTCTTTACTGTCTGAACCACCTGGAAAGCCCTGTATGTGTGTGTGAGGGGTGGGGGGCAGTGTGGTTGGCAATCCTACAGAACATTTGACTCTACAGAGCCCCAAACCTATCTGAGCTTTTGGATCAGGGCAAAGCTAGACCCTATTTAAGGCCACACTCCTGCTTGGCATCACCCTCACCCTCCTTGTGGATTATGAGAGCTTGGATCAGAGTGGTAGCAACAAGTGCGCAGTTTCTGATGTATTTTGGAAATCTTCTTTTAGGAGATGTATGCATTGAGACTGGGTTTCCTAGACCTTAGTCTGAATCTTGAGCCACTGTGCAGTTTTCTAGGCGTTGTGCCTACACATTCCAGTCTCAAGACTGCTAAAACCCAAACTATTTCCAAGGCTCAGTATGTGGTTTCTTGTGCAAGCTTTCTGCCCTTCATATACTCAGATAAACCCCCATCACCATAGTTCCCTTGTATAGGTGTATCTCATCCATGCAAACTAGTGGAAAAAAAAAAAAAAAGAGGGATAGAGGACTATGGATATGATTTGTCAGACTCCAATTAACAAATCCAATTGATTGGCAATGACGGATCCCCAGGTGGGTACGAATTTGCAGCTCTCAGCTCTTCTGTCTGTGAGCCTGAAGGCCAACAGAGAGGTGGCTGAATGCTGTATTAAGCACTCTTTGTTCCTCCTGGGTGAGAAGGGTCATGACTTTTAGCAACATTCATTCTTTTCTTAACATTCCTCATCTCATGTTCACTAATACATTATTCAGAGTTTGTGAGGATAGAGCAGAGTCCCAGAGACCTTTTACTGGGATCACACACAGGTGGGGGCATAGGACATGGAAATGAGTGTGTGGACAAAAGGGAGCTGTGACCTTAGACTGCTTGGGTCAGCAAACAGCCAGCAAAGTTCCCGGACAGCAAGTCATCTCAGCCACTGACTTGTCACGTATCCTTCGGGAGAGTCATGTAACCTCTTTTAGCCTATGATGATAGTGGCGCTATGTTCAAACTCCGATGCTTACCTAGGGCCAGGCAGTTAATTTAATCCATTGGGCATGCTAAGTCACTTCAGTCATGTCCGACTCTTTGCAATCCCAGGGACTGTAGCCTGCCAGGCTCCGCTGTCAATGGGATTCTGCAGGCAAGCTTGCTAGTCTGTTGCCATGCCCTCCTCCAGGGGATCTTCCGGACACAGGGATTGAACCCTTGTCTCTTATGTCTCCCACATTGGCAGATAGGTTCTTCATCACTAGGGCCACCAGGGGAGCCCCATAATCCATCAGAGCTGGTCAATTAATCCCCTGGACAACACATGCCATCTCTAAAAGGTCCTACATGGATGGAGACCCAACAGTGTCAGATTTTCTGATTTTTGTTGCCATTGTTGCTTTTGGCTTGTGGGCTCTTAGTCTCAGCATGGGTCTTCATTGCATCATGTGGAATCTTTTGTTGCTGCATTTGGTCTTCCCTGGTGGCTCAGCGGTAAATCTGCTTGCAATGCAGGACACGCGGGTTCAATCTCTGAGCCAGGAAGATCCCTTGGAGGAGGAAATGGCAACTCACTCCAGTATTCTTCTCTGGGAAATCCCATGCACAGAGGAGCCTCGTGGGGCTACAGTCCTTTGGGTCGCAAAAAGTTGGACATGACTGAACTACTAACACTTTCACTTTTCAGGGACTCTCTAATTGTAGTGCTAAGGCTTAGTCACCCTGCAGCATGTGGAATCTTAGTTCTCTAACTAGGGGTTGAATCCGTGTCCCCTGCATTGCATAGAGGATTCTTAACCACTGGAGCAACAGGAAAGTACCCAGATTTTCTGACTTTTAAAGAAAGGATGGTTATTTTGACTTTTTAAATAAAAAATATTCTACTATTTCTGTTTTAGAAAACACTGGATGGCTAAAACAAAGAAAATCTGTGGCTTGTTGGCTTCCAATTGGCAACTTACAAGTTTGCTTTTGTAGCCAAGGCTGTTGGTGCCCACCCTCCCTGACTCCTGGAAGTAGTTACCATTTTGAATGGTCTTGTCTTTACCGTGTGTCTTTGTGGAGCCTCTAGAGCCAACTCTGCCCACACTGATGCCAGGTTGGAAGTGTGCCCTTCCCCCGGCAATCTTCAATGTGTGACTTAGGATTTGGTGTGCAAACATGTCATCATTCTTGCCTCTCAAGAATGTCTTGAGATCAGGGTTGGCAAGTATTTTCCAACTAAGGACCAAATATAG
This sequence comes from Redunca redunca, assembly GCA_006410935.1. Taxonomy (NCBI): domain Eukaryota; kingdom Metazoa; phylum Chordata; class Mammalia; order Artiodactyla; family Bovidae; genus Redunca; species Redunca redunca. The sequence goes on along the minus strand of SJYQ01000330.1, from coordinate 1,200,032 downwards.
TAAATATTTTAGGATAAAGGGTCCATATGGTCTTTGTTACAAGTACCGAAAGCTGCCATTTTACCTGGAAAGCAGCCAGAGACAATAACATATGGGCATGGCTGTGTTCCAATAAAACTTTATTTATAAAAATAAGCAGTGGGCCAGATTTGGCTGACTGGCCCTATACTGGCCCTACCTTGCTCATTCAGGCTATAAAACATGCATTCTGAGCTTACTCCCTGGATTCCCTGATGGAAATGAACTCTACCTACAGTGTCAACTAGTTGGTAATGGACTTGGTATAACCTACCTTCCATCCATGTTCCATTTCCCCCTGCCTGCTAGTGCTTCTTGAAAATCCTCCTGTCTATAAGCTCCTTGTGTTTGAAACTTGGTCTGCTAAAACCATAAATGTTATTATTTGAGTATGGGTTTTGAAGTCATTTGAGTCATCTTTCATTTCATTCCTACTGCTTTCTACCTGCCCTGAACAAGTGATTTCACTGTTTTTTGTCTCTGGCTCCTCATTTGAGGTGATGTCAGTGTCCATTTAAGAAATAGTTCTGGAGATTTAATGAGATGGTGTCTGTCCAACTCCTAGCATATCATCAGGCCCATGGTAAAATTTCAGCAAGCACCAGCTGTGCTTGTAATTCTCAGCATGGAGGATAGAGGTTCAGACTCCCTGTACTAGCTTTGCAGCTATTTTTTAGGGATCTGCCAAAATGTTGAATCGAAGGCTCTTGTATTTCCTATGTTTCGTGTTTCTTTTGAAATAAAGTCACCCTTCTCACTGGTGGGATTGGATTTAACTGTCTTTAAAAGATAAGATTACAAAGACACCTTGGGTGTGGGTTTGCAACCTGAACCTTTGAATCTTAATCACGCTTGCTGGTTCCTGAAGAGAAAGAACAGATGGGAGAATTGAGCTTTTGTCTTCCACTGGCCTTATTTCAACCGGCTGTAAACATATGTTCTTAGGGAGGATGTAGGGATGCACTTCAATAAAGCTGAAGGAGATGTGAGAGGAGAGGACGTCTCCAGCATGGGGATGGACCCGGGTCCTCCTTGGCCTTCCTCCTGGTTAGCTGCTGTCTTTTGAGGGATGGAAACGGTTCCTGGAAACAGAACTGGATTTGAATCCTGCTCTGTCATTGTCGCCTGGGACCTGCTCTGTCACTTCTCTAAGCCTCTGTTTCCTAGGACCTGTTTGAGTTTAATTAGGTGATTTTCTTCCCTTGCCTTATCACATTTTCTCATTCCCTTCTTCTGTGGGCTCAAGAGGGAAAGGACTACAACCCCATAAAAAAGCTCAACTGTGCTTTTTCATTGTGAAACCAGGTGATGAGGGAAGCGAACCAGCCTCTGCTTGCCATGTGTCTTGTGCTTTAAGAAAAACCACCCATCTGCTTTGGAGACAGCTTTGTTTGACAATCAGGAAGTCAGGAGGCCAGCATGGGAAAGCAAGAATAGCCAGCAAGGTGGCTAAAGGGTTTCATCAGTAGGCCAAACTCCATTGTTTAAAAGCTGCTGTCATGAGGACTGTGCTTATAAAAAAGGTAGAAAAAAAAAAAAAGAAAAGGGTAGGGAAATCAATGGGAAATCTTGCTAGGATTGATTAGAAATGTCTGACATAGGCATGGCCGACTTGGAGAAGGTAGGTATGCCATTTATGTTTGAGCCTATCATGGGGTATAAACCCGCTGAGAGACTGACAAAGGAATCTGAGCAGTATATCTATAATCCTAAAACTGGCTAGCCTCATCACATAGTAAATATGTATGTGTGTGCTCAGTTGTGTCCAACTTTTTGTTACCCCATGGACTGTACCCCACCAGGCTCCTTTGTCCATGGAATTCTCCAGGGAAGAATCCTGGAGTGGGTTGCCATTCCCTCCTCCAGGGAACCTTCCTAACCCAGGGATCAAACCCACATCTCTTGCATCTTCTTCATTGGCAGGCAGGTTCTTTACCACTAGGGCCACCTGCAAAGCCAAATATATATCTTAAACAAAAAGAAATATTGGGTTGGCAAAAAAGTTCATTTTGTTTTTTCTGTAACATGATGAAAACCCAAACAAACTTTTTGGTCAACCCTGTATTCGCATATATATATGAAGTCATGTGGAGCTTCCCTGGTGACTCAGTGGTAAAGAATCTACCTGCAATGTAGGAGTCGCTGGAGACTCAGGTTGGATCCCTGGGTTGGGAAGATCCCCTGGAGGAGGGCATGGCATCCCACTTCAGTATTCTTGCCTAGAGAATCCCATGGACAGAGGAGCCTGGCGGGGTATGGTTTGTAGGGTTGAAAAGAATTGGACACGGCTAAAGTGACTTAGCACACACACATAAAGTCATGTACTATATGGAAACGGATGGTGTCACATGTTATTAGATACTCCCTTCTGTATCATTGGATGTTCCATTTTTGTTAGTTGGCTTCTCCATACAGCAGGGATGGCCCTTACAATCTGGAAGTGGAAACATTTCTGATAACTGAGGCTTAAATCCCAAGGAAGTGTTTAATTGGCCACCCAAGTTATCTATCCAGCTATGAGCTGATCACAGTGAATAGGGACTGCCGATGAGGAGGGTAAGGGGAGAGCGAAGTCCACCATCCTAACTTGTACAGACTGAGCGGGGCTGTGGAATGGGATTATTTGAGACAGTTTCCCCAAAGAAAGGATTCTGGCCAGAAAAGAAGCTCAGCTGTATGGAATGTGATTTGTAAAACAGAGGCTAAGGACTAAGAGATCTTTAAGGTTCCCTTTTCCTCTGAAATTCAATGATTTTTCTTTCTTTGATATGTACAGCAATATGTAAGCAATAACTTTTACTCCAAAAAAGTCTAAGGTCCATAACAGAAACTACAAGTGAAAGTCCAGCATACAGAAACAAAGGCTCTTGGAAGAAGCTTCATCAAGAGACACACCAGCTTTACAAAGCAGAACCATAAAGTAGAAAAAAAAAAAAATACACCAGTTAGTTTTTCCTCCCTTGATTGAAACAGGCTCTGTGGATAATTATTACAGATAATTATTACTTATTTCAGAATGTATTAATCTGCTAAAGTTTCCATGACAAATACTGGAGACTAAATGACTTATACACCAGAAATATGTTCTCATAGTTCTGGAGACTGGACATCCAAGATCGTGGTCTCAAAGGTTTGTTTTCTGCTGAGGCCTCTCTCCTTGGCTTGCAGACGACCACCTTCCTGCCATCTCATCACATGGCCTTTTCTCTGTACGCATCCCTGGCATCCCTTCTTCTTCTTATAAGGTCACCAATCCTATGGCATAATGGCCTCACCCCATGACCTCATTTGGGCTTCCCCAGTGGCTCAACAGTAAAGGATCTGCCTGGCTGCAGGAGCCACAGGAGATATGGGTTTGATCCAGGGGTTGGAAAGATCCCCTGGAGGAAGAAATGGCAACCTACTCCAGTATTCTTGCCTGGAGAATTCCACGGACAGAGGAGCCTGGCCGGCTACAGTCCGGGGTTAATTGGGGTTGCAAAGAGTCTGACACGACTGTAAGTGACTTAGCACGCACAACCTTAATTACTTCCTTAAAGGGCTCGTGTTCAAATACAGTCACATGGGGCATTTGCACTTCAACGTGAATTTTGGGGGGGACGCAGTTCAGTCTTTAACACAGGATTTTTAGTTTCTTCTGCATTCTTCTGTCTGCGCTCGAGCCACACCTGGAAGGAATGACATTCTCACCTCCTCTGCCTGCTGAACTGTTCTTGCTTTAAAGCCCTTTTCCCTGAGCTCTCATCTTTACCTAAGCATAACCACCCGGTCCTCTGCATCTAACAGCTTCATGCACGGATTCACTGTAGCATCCCACACCTATTTATTTAGATGTTTGCCCCCTACCCATCACACTACCCACTACACCTTTTGCATCCTAAGAATGAGGACAATGACTCAAGTGTTTGGTATCCCAGTACTTGGCTCAGAGTTGACTTTCAATGTTTTGTGACTTGAATCAAAGCCAGACAATTGGGCAATTTCCCCCCTGGCTTAGAAGTTATATGTGAGTTAGGGACTTATTTCTGTAACATTAAAACAATAAGGTTTCCCTAGTTGCACGGTGGATAAGAATCTGCCTGCTAATGCAGGGTTTGATCCCTGGTCCAGGAAGATTCCATGTACCACAGAGCAAGTAAGCCCATGTGCCACGGCTGCTGAGCCCATGCCCTCTAGAGCCTGTGCTCTGTAGCAGAAGAAGCTCCATTGAGAAGCCTGCCCACCACAGCTAGAGCGTAGCCCCTGCTCACCACAGCTAGAGAAAGCCTGCACACAGCAGTGAAAGATCCCGTGCAGCTGAAAATAAATACACAAAAAATATATAACAGTGTACATCCAGGTGCTGTGTGCCGATGCAGAAACTCAGTCTCTCCCAAGGATGTAGAAAGAGGGGAGATGCAGGCTGAATTGAGGAATGTGAAAAGAGGGTAGCTTGGGAAAACTACCCTGGGAAGCAGCCATTGTGCAGGACAGGAAAGAGACGTGGATCCATGAAACTTGGGTAGAGGACTTGCATTTAATACAGAACAGAAAGTCTCCATCACAACAGATGTCAACAGGTCTATTACCTACCTCAACTTTTTCATTTGCGCCAGTAGAGAAGAACCACGGGAATAAATGAAGCATGGGAGAGTCACTCATCTTTCTGAGGGGTCCAGCTCAGTTGCCTTTTGCCTGGAAACTGGGGCGATCTTTCATGATTACTGAAACTGGAGTGTTCAACCTAACTGAAGCTGCTTGACAAACTGCCCTAGTGTAGTGGCTAAAAATAATATTCACTTATTTTGCTCCAGAACCTGGCAACTGAGTCTGCTCAAGTAGCCAGTTCTTATTCAGGACTTTTCATGTGGTTCCAGAGAAAGGAGCTCAGTCTGGGGTTGTTTGGAAAAAAACTTCTTCACTCACTCTTCTGAGCTGGGTAAACTTAGAGAGTCAGAGGCTTGTCTTAGTCCATTTGAGCTGCTCTAACAAAAATATCACACTGGATAGCTTAAAGACAACAGAAATTTGTTCTCATCGTTCTGGAGTCTAGGAAGTCCAAGGTCAATGTGCCAATAGATTCATTGTCATGTGAGAGCCGATTTCTTGGGGGAGCTTTTGGGAGATTCTTTTATAAGGGCATTTGTCCCATTCATTATGAGGGTATTAATTCTGTTCATGAGGGCTCCACTATCAGGACCTAATCACATCCCAAAGGAGGTTCCATCTCCTAATGCCATCACATTGAGAGTTGGGTTTCAATATCTGAATTTAGGGGGAATTTAAGCATTTAGTCTATAGCTGGAGCTGCTCAGCTCTCTCTCTCTCTCTCTCTCTCTCTCTCTCTCTCTCTGTCTCTTGTGTCTCTCTTGACAAGATCTGTTTCATGGTTGAGGAATGATAGGGAGGGTGGCCAGACATCTTACATATGGCATGACTTCCACTATGTGGATCCACTGAAGCAGGAACAGGTTCACTCAAGTTCAAGGTACTGTAGACTCCATCTCTTGATGGAGGAGGGCCAGCGTTATGGACCAGCATATGGGAAGGGAATGCATGGCCGTTGTGGAAGAATGCAGTCCCCATAGGTGGTCGATAACAGACGCGCACAGTTTTCTTCCTGGAAATTGTCCTTGAATGCCTTCATCTGACATTTCCCCTGACGTCTCTGCAGAGCACATAACTTTGGTCAAGGATCAACATGGCATCTCTGATAGAGAAATTCTTCCCTTCTGTCTTTACGGGAAAGAATAGGAGCTTTGATTTCTGTAGATTCCTGATTCTGCTGTCGTTGTTCAGTTGCTGTCGTATTCGATTCTCTGCCTTGGGCTGCAGCACACCAGGCTCCCCTGTCCTTCACTATCTCCCAGAGTTTGCTCAGATTCATGTCCACTGAGTCCACAATGTCATCCAACCATCTCATCCTCTGGCACCCCCTTCTCCTTTTGCCTTCCATCTTTCCCAGCATCAAGGTCTTTTCCAATGAGTTGGCTCTTTGCATCAGCTGGCCATAGTTCTTCCAATGAAAATCCAGGGTTGATTTCCTTTAGGATTGACTGCTTTGATCCTTTTGCTCTCCATGGGACTCTCAACAGTCTTCTCCAGCAGCACATTTTGAAAGCATCAGTTCTTCAGTGCTCAGCCTTCTTTATGGCCCGGCTCTCACATCCATTCAAGACTACTGGAAGAACCATAGATTTGACTATACAGACCTAGTTCTATAAGAGCACCTTAAATATAAGGCTCTCTTGATCCTCGAAGGTGTCTGAAGAAAATTCTCTTGTTACCTGTGCAAAAACATCAGACTGTTGTCAAAGGAGTTAATTTAGGCTGATTGGAAACTTAAATCAGAAAGGGTAGCTTTGGTAAAACTGCATCCTCATCAAGGCTCATCATGTATATTAAGTGTTATTTTTTCCACTTTGAAGAAGCCAAGCTGCAAATATTAAACTGCCTTTGAAGGCTTTCCAATAAATACACACTAAGGTGTGTGCTTCATTTCACTGAAGAAAGCAAAACTGTGATAATTTCTTGATACTTTAGTAAGCTGGATATGTGTGTCAAATGCCCTCAGACTTTTGTTACCCATGGAACTTTCTTCATATGAATCTTACTTAAGTTTAAACAATTACAAGGAAAATAAAGCAGAACTACTCTGAGACAGGCCATCCAAGGAGGCTTTCTCAAGAATAAATTTTGGCATAGAGACTATACTGTTTTTCATGGACATCACACACTCTCACACACACACATCAACACACACACATACACACACATATTTATATATATGGTAGTGATTAGTTTTATACCTTTGTATTTGAACATCAAGATTTCAAACAAGTTTGCAATTAGTATTCACACTAGAAAAGAAGAGTTGCTGGATGGATTAATTAAATCTGTCTTTGCAGTGGTGGCCAAAGCCTGTTGATTATGTAAAGTTGTATTTCTCTCTCTCTCTCATAATGACATCCCTCTTATGACAGAGGAGTAACCTGTAATTTATAAAAGTGTTTACATCTTCACAAATCTACTAGGTCTTACTGAGCATTGAAGGCAGGATCTGGAGTTAAGTCCACATATCACTCAAATGGTGACAATTGAGACATAAAACTTCTCGGTCAACAAGACTCCGACATAAAATAACAGACAACACCTGAAGTGTCAGTCACCTTTGCAGGCAGTGTTTGAAGTCAGATTTTAGATTGAGGAGTTGAGATTTATTTTGATGTCAAAAAGTTATTCACACGTTTACGTAGAAAGAAAGTGGCAGACCAACAGGGTGTTGATTACAAAGTCGCTGTGTAATAAATCAGGGTAGTGATTCTGGCTGTCTCCCCAATTTTGCCACAGGGATGGGCTTATTGATGGCATTTTAAGGTCTGAGGAGTTGATTTAGATTTGGAATAACATGCCCCTTTCCATTAGTGACACCGGCATGCTTCTGTATGTCACTCTTTTGCATTTGATGATTGGCATTTTTTAAATTGCGTGACTATAAATTATCAGGTGGGAACAAGCCTCCATTTAAAACATGATTTTGTTGAAACATTTGTTTAATAAAAACATGATAGTTAAGATAAAATACCTCACTTGTCTCTTCCCTCTTTGTCCTTCCTCATGCAATATTAATTATAACCGAAGAGTGTTTGAACTACCGAGAAATAGCCTCTCACGACCACCTTCTTTGCTAATGGGGAGACTGAGGCTCAGCGAGGAAGGGCTTTTTTTAGGATGACTCTCTGACATAAGTCTGCTTCATCTGGGAAGTTTGCTATTATACAAGGGCTGATTCTCAGGTCGGCTCAGGTGTGTGCTGAGTCCCAGGAGGCAGGTTCTCCAGAGGCTCTTGAAACTTGGCCTGATTTAGAAACCAAAGTCAGAGACACATAGGAGAAGTACAAACCTCATTTCTGTCGCTTCCCAGCTTTAGAACCCTGGGCAAGTCATCTCTTCTCTCCGAATCCTGGGGTCCTCATCCATAAAGTCAGGAAGGCTAATTATACCCACCTGTTGTTGTTCAGTCACTAAGTCCTGTCTGACTCAGGCTTCCCTGTCCTTCACTATCTCCTGGAGTTTGCTCAAACTCATGTCCACTGAGTCAGTGATGCTATAGCAACCTTATAAGGCTGTTATAAGGATGCATTTTATTTATTTACAGAGTTTTTGATGTGGACCATTTTTAAAGTCTTTATTGAATTTGCTACAATATTTCTTCTGTTGTCTGGTGTTTTTTGTTTTTGTTTTTGTTTTTTTTTACCTTGAGGCATGTAGACTCTTATCTCTCTGACGAGGGATGGAACCTGTAACCCCTGCATTGGAAGGTGGATTCTTAACCACTGGACTGCCAGGGAAGTCCCAAGGATGGAATTTTGTATGGGAGAACATCCCTGTCATACCGTAGTCAATTGTCTATAAATCATTCTTTCTCTTCTTGACCTTTGAACCCTCCTATTGTGTGCATGCACACATATACACAGACGTGCACAAACACATACATGTGCACAAATGCAGATGTGCACGCATAGACACACAAACACAGACACACATCTGTGTCCTGGACTAATTGATTATGAGATTTTTGTTCTCCATCTCACGGGTTAGAGGTCTTTAAAATGATCACACTCAAGCAAAATGTGAACGTTGTGGCATTAACTCAGTTCAGCGCTTGCTTTTGTAAAGGGCAGTTCTTGCTTCTCTGTGAGTGTGTCCATGAAATTTTGGTTGCATAAACCAGCACCTTCTATTCCTTTCATGGCAGCAATAAGAGAGAAACATAATAGTATTTGCCATCCTTTTATTTATATATATATGTATATATGTATGTATGTATGTATGTATCAGTTGACTTAATGAGAATGAGAACACCTTTTAGACTAAGCAGATTACCTTCACTTTGCTTTGCAAATCTGAGTGAAGGCCGTAAAGGCCTTGGCTGGAAGAGGGAGCTGGCGTCAGAGAGCAATGGAGAAAGTGAAGACAGGGCTAGGGGTTAAGCACTAGAGAACTGGGGAAGGGGCAGGATCCACCTGCGGAGTTTGGGGAGGGTTGGGGGAGCAGAGACTTTCCGGTGCATAGTGAGGACTTTAGGTGGGTGATGAATTGAATTTTGGGAGAGTCTTGCTACAGTTCCTCATTTATCATCACCAACATTAACTATCCCTGTTGAGACCATTGGCATTGAACTGCTTCTGTGTGAAGCCTAGTCTGAAAGGGTGAAACAGCAGGGTTAATTTTCTTCTAGTTATACCTGCATTTGTCAAGGGAAAGCCTCACGCTGGACTTTCTCACATACTCCTCAAGAGGTTGTATTAAGGACTCTCACTGAAGAGGAAACAAGGAGGAGGGAAGACTTGGAACTGATGGGTCAGTGTTGACTCTCGGCTCTGCTCAGTGAGTGGTTTAAATCCACTGCCTTTGTTCCTTACCTGCTATTTACGGAAGAAGTGTTCTTCCAGTTCTCCCTCATCATATCAAAATCTTGCCAAACCTAAAGGCTTTCAAAGCTAACTCCATGAATCTTTCATGGTCCTGTGTGTTGAGTGGGCTCAGGCAGGCAATTCCCGCTGGGAGACTCCATGTGTAAAACTGTGTAACTTAGATTGGGACTTGAACTCATGGGTGAAGACTCAAACTCAGCAAAAATCCAGATTGGGATTTGAATTGAGATCTTTTAATTGGTCTTTTATTTGAAATCACACTGAGTTTCAGGACTTAGTGAAGCTCGGGTTCTTAATGTCTCATCACAGAAAGAATTCAGTGAAATACAAGTGACAGGTAAGAAGTGGACATTTAGAGAGAAACACACTCCACAGAGTGCAGGCCATCTCAGAACATGAGAGTGGCCTTGAAATAAGGTGTGATTAGTTTTTATGGGTTGGGTAATTTCATAGGCTGAGTGGGAGGATTATTCCAACTATTTGGAGGAAAGAAAGAAAATTTCTAGGAATTGATATAACTGCCCAATTTTTCATCTTTGATGGTTGGTCTTGGAACTATCCTGGAGAAGGGAATGGAAACCCACTCCATATTCTTGCCTGGAGAATCCCAAGGACAGAGGAGCCTGGTGGGCTACAGTCCATAGTGTCGCAGAGAGTCAGGAACAACTGAAGCAACTTAACATGCACACGTACTTGGAACCATCATGGTGCTGATGGTTGTGTCACTTAGCTTATGCTAAAGTTTACAATGAGTGTGTGATGAAACCAAAGCCCCAGTGGAAGTCAGATATTCTGCCTTCTTGGACCTAGTTGGCTTTAACTAGCTTTTGTTATATCCTATGGCCATATCATTCTTTTAAATGCTGTCCCCTGCCCCCTGCCCTCCTGTTTCAGTTGCAATAAGAGAGCAGTTCAGACTGGAGTCACTGAATGGCTTGAAAGGGCTGGACATCCAAGGAGGCTTCTTTTCTCATCTGGGTCAGTTTAGCTGAAACAGCTCCTGGGGGGAACAGGCATCTGTCTTTTCTTAGAGCCTCTCTATGTAGATAGCTTGGGCTTCCTCATGGCATGGCTGTCTCAGATGCCTTAGCTTCCTTAAATGGTACCTAGTTTTCTCCTGAATGCAGATTCCAAGGGACTTCAGGGGAAGCTGAGAGACTTCTTACTGAAGACCTAGACCCTGAAGTCATGTAGCATCCCTTCCAGCACATTCCATTGGTTGCATAATATGGGAAGGGGGCCAAAGCAGGAGTGAAGACATATGGAGGCACAGTCCATGGAAGGGGCATCTTTGGAGACCAGCTCTCAGTGACGTGAGAGGCAGCAGTTCCTCTGAGCTGCAAAACCAACCAGGTGATGAGATTTTATACCTTTTCTGCAAAGCAAGGGGAGGGGAAAGTTAACTTCATCTTGGAGGCTCTGAAAGTTGAGGCAACAGCATTTTTTCCAGTAAGCTTGGCCGTCTTTGCTGAGCCCTGCACTATGCAGCCATTAGCAGGCGGCCAATGCTTTGCTTTATGAGGCAATTATTCCAACACACTCTATTCAAAATACACATTAGAACTTAACCTTCTGAATCCTGAAGTAGCATTTTTATCACCCAACATTAGAAAAGAGACAGAGTCAGCATATTCCCCCCCCCTTTTATGATCTGGTATCATTAATAAAGCATTGGGTAAGGACCTTCTCACAATTCTTCCAGATAATTTGTGACATGAAAGGCGTCCTGTGATACAATTGTCTGTTGGCTTATTCACATAGCAGAGGAAACACATGGATCATTTAAAAAATAAAGCCAAGGGATGAAAACAGCCAAGAAGAATATTTCCTCCCAATGATGTGAATGCACATCAAGAACAGAGATGTGACGTTCTTGGAAATACACACGTAGAAATGGGAAGTTAATATGGAATTTCTAATTAGGGTCACATGCTAATGAACTCCCTCTTCATGTTAGTTTTATGCCGCTTCAGAAATTTTTTATCATATGCTTAAAAATTTATGGCCAGAAACATTAATGAAAATGAGGCGTGAATTGGAAATTGTGTCATTATGGAGATGAGGGTGGCCCAGCATTACTTTCAAGGAGGTATCTTTTATTGCCTTTTTGGAGAACGAGAGAAATGATACAGGTAAAATTAATGGCAAGACTTATCCTCCATCCTGACATAGACAGCCTGGTTATATGTATAGTTATAAAAGTTTGATTTTAATAAGATTTTGAATTAATTATAAGGAGAATATTAATCACCATTGACAGTCATTTTTTTTTTTTTTTTTCAGAATAAAACGTCCCCAGCTAAGTAATATCATAGTCCTTAAGTGCGTGGAGATAGACATTTTCTTTTTCTCTCGGCTTTGTCTTTTCGGAAATTAAAATCCACCTTTTCAGAAACCTGTGGACGGGAAGGCACATGCCGTTTCTTCTGTGAAATAGTCACTTGGTTTCACATTGTATTTTAAAAGTGTCTCTGCTTGCTGAGCTCGGGGGACCGGCAGATTTCATGAGCAGCTGCCGTGTTTATAAGGAGGGGAAGGAACTTGGGTATATTAAACTTACTTTGTTTTTAATCTCTCAGAAACTATTGTTTTCAATACATCTGATAACTGTCATATTTGAATGGATTTTCAGCAAAGCGCATTTTGAGTTTCTAAGAATTATCTGTGAAACTTATCACGGCAGAGATGAGCACAGAAGTCAAAATAAAATCCCATTTCTAGACTGATCTCTAGGGCCTGGCTTCTTTCTCTCTCACTAATTCCAGGAACATCAGACCCAGGGCTTTATCGGCTCCTCAAATGCCACCTCCTTCCTCTGGGTCTTTTCCAGCTCCATCCAAACAGGATTCTTGTCTGCAGGGGAGACCCATTTCTTTCTCCCTTCCTGCCTTCTTACCACTCTGCCCTCTTTCCCTGTCTCTCTCTTTTTCTTTAAAATGATTCTGGTACCAAGACCCTAATTCTGGGAAGGATTGAGGACATGAGGAGAAGGGGACAGCAGAGGATGAGATGGTTGGATGGCATCACCGACTCAACGGACGTGAGTTGGAGCAAATTCCAGGAGATGGTGAAGGACAGGGAAGCCTGGAGTGCTGCAGTCCATGGAGTTGCAAAGTGTCAGACACAACTGAGCGACTAAACGTCACCACCAACCAAGTACAAATGGCTCAGCGGTAAAGACTCTGCCTGCCAGTGCAGCAGGAGGGCAGGTTTGATTCCTGGGTCTGGAAGATCCCCTGGGGTAGGAATATGGCTACCCACTCCAGCATTCTTGCCTGGGAGATCTCATGGACAGAGGAGCATGGCGGACTGCAGGAGCCTGGGGTCACAGAGAGTCGGTCACAACTTAGTGACTTCATGATAATAAAGTAGAAAGTGCATTTGTTTTTTCCTGACACCCCTGGTTGTCTCACAGCTCATGGCAGTTCTGACCCAGAGGTAGCATCAGATGCTACAGGTTAGGAGGTCAGTCCCACAAGACTCTCCCCTCCCCCTGTCGCAAGTCACCTGTGATTGTCACCCGTGCGTCTGACCCTCTGATTGTAGAAGGGAGGTTCTGACGAGCTCCTCCTTGGGTTCAATTAATTTGCTAGCTCCCAGAACTCAGACACATTAACTACTCTATCACCAGTTTATTACAAAAGAGGACTCAGGAACAGCCTGACAGAAGAGTTGCACAGGGCTAGGCCTGCAGGAAGGGGGTGCAGGGCTTCTAAGCTCTCTCCACCACCTCCCTCTCCTCCAATCTGCACCTGCTTAGCAGCCTAAATGCTCCCCAAACCCTGTGCTTTGAAGTTTTTACGGAGACTTAATTACACAGGTGTGATTCATGAAATCCTTGGCCACTAGTGACTGAACTCAGTATCCAACTCCTTTCCTCTCCCAGGAGCTCTGTGATGATTGCAATGGGTAGAGTGACGGGGGAGGGGCAGGACCACGACGGAGGGGATATATGTGTGCACACAGCTGATTCACTTTGTGCTAGGGCAGAAAGTAACACAACATCTTAAAGCAATTATCCTCCTATAAAGAAGTAAATAAACATGGGGGACACAGAAAGGTTCTTGTGCCCAGAAGCCCCACAGGGTCCTGTTTGTTATCACTTTCTCTTTAAAGAACACACTTATTGGATTTAGCGCATGCGTGCCTGCGTGCGAAGTGTCTTGCTTCAGTGTGTCTGACTCTTTGCAACCGCATGGACTATTGGCCAGCAGGCTCCTCTGTTCATGGGATTCTCCAGGCAAGAATATTGGAGTGGGTTGCCATGCCCTCCTCCAGGGCATCTTCCTGACCCAGGGATCAGACCCAGGTCTCCTGCATTGCAGATGGATTCTTTAACTGCTGAACCTCCAGGAAAGCCATTAGATTTAAGCCTCACCCTAAATATAGTCTCATCTAGATATCCTTGACTTCATTACAACTTCAGACTCTCTTTCTAGAAAAGCCATATCCATGATACTGGGAGTGAGAACTTGCACGTATCCTCAGCATGTGGAGGGCAGAATTCAATTCACTACAACCTGTGTAAGTTTTTCTCTGATGTAACTTAAATGTGAATTCATCCCCTCCTCCTCCACATATTAGACCCCAGGTTTTCGCTGTGTTCCTTAGACTGGGACTTGAACCCATGATCTTTTAATTAGAATCAATCACCTGGTATCTAAACTTAACTTAGGCTTAATCCTTTATGTCTCATCACAGAAAGAATTTCGTAGGAGACAAAATGATTGAGAAGAAGTAGATTTACTTAGAAACATGTGGGCCCTCGCAGAAGGCAAGAGGCCCCCAAATATGGGGTGATTAGTTTTTATGGGCTGGGTAATTTCATAGGTTAATGAGTGGAAGGATTATTCCAACTGTTTTGGGGGAAGGAGTGAAGATTTCCAGAAATTGTGTCACTGCACTTTCTGACGTTTTACAATTAGCCTTAGAACTGTCATGGTGCCTTTGGGTGTGTCATTTAGCTAATGCATTACAACGAGCATATAATGAGGCTCAAAGTCTACTAGAAGTGGAATCTTCTGCCATCTTGGACCTGATTGGTTCTAATCAGTTTTTGTCATGTCCTGTGGCTATGTCATTCTTTCAATGGTTGTGTCCTGCCCCCTTATCTCCCATTTCAAATGTATCTCCTATGTCTGCAGCCTTGGTCTTTTAATTTCAGAAATCCAGTGCTCAAAAGCATCACGAAAATAATTCAGGTGACACCTCAAAATAAAGCTCGGAGTGCAAGGGGAGATTTTGCCCAGACCCCCTGGCAATGCAAGATCTAGGAAATAAAGCAATATTGACTCCCAGCCAGGATTTCAGTTCTATAAAAGCTGGGTTTGAAACATCATCATTGTATGAATTGCCTGAGCAGTTGATCCAGGCATGATTCTCTCCCCTCCTTCAATGAGGACATCAAGGTCCACCCCTGGCTGCAGGACAAACTTGGGCTTTGGTCCCTGGTGGGTCTCCAGCCTAGCACACCCCACCTACATGTTTTAATGTCACTTACTGGATAATCATGTCAAGAGGTAGCAACGGAAGCAGACGTTCTGCCGTCATAAAGCGAGCACATCCCAGCATCATTCCACAGTGACTGTTTATCTTTTATGACTGAGCCTCTCCACTTTGCAGAAATGAGATCCCAGTACCATTTTCAGAATTTTAAAAACCTAATGAGAACTCACAATGCTTTGCTTTCAGCTGGACTTCAACCAAGCAGGTGGTGGTAACATAAGTTACCCCACGTTCATCTGAACCACTGGTCCATAATTGGGTACATCTTAGATGATCTGCTGGCAAAGAAGCAAATGGCTTGATGGAAACTTAAAACTTACATTGTGGTTGACAAAATTCCTATTGAGCAGAGCTTAAGAACCTCTCAGCAGGGCTGTTTGGAAAGTTTAAAAAGCTAAGAGGGGCTTTGAAAAAGACAGGTTGAAATCCCTGCCCACCAACTCCTTGGCGGGTGATGCTGGGTAATTCACAACTTAACCTCTCAAAGCTTATTTTCTCCTCCGAAAAGTTAAGCCAGGCTAATACCTACCTCAATCCTAAAGGAAATCAACCCTGCATATTCATTGGAAGAACCAATACTGAAGCTGCAATACTTTGGCCACCTGATGTGAAGAGCCGACTCATGGGAAAAGACCCTGATGCTGGGTAAGATTGAGGACAGGAGGAGAAGGGGGCAACAGAAGGGGGCTGGATGGCATCACTGACTCAATGCACACGAGTGTGAGCAAGCTCCGGGAGATAGTGAAGTACAGGGAAGCCTGGCATGCTGCCGCCCATGGGGTCACAGAGAGTGGGACAGGACTGAGCTGCTGAACAACAATAGTCTATCATCTGTCAGCAATGGGTCAGGGTATCATTTTCTACGAATAGAGAGACAGAGGGAGTAAGGAGACCACGTAAAGGTCAGGTATGGGTTCCAACAAGTGATGTATTTTGAGCTGGTACAGTAGCCCTGGAGTTCTGTGGAGCCATTAGGAAGGAGCCTAGAAACGCGACACAGGTGAAGGACCCCTGCGTGTGTCCCCGCTGGGCTCTGTGTTTCATCCGCCACCGCGTTTGCCCTCCCTGCCCCTGCTCAGCGCAGATCACTGTTGACCAAAGAGAAAAGCATTTGCCCAGGAATCCTGTGTCTCTTTCCAAGGGCTGGGGCCAAGACGTAGGACGTGGTAGATTTTTGGTTACAACGGGCCTTCTGAAATAGTCTGTGCCCGTCTGCCCGGAGAACTGTGAGTCCCCAGGGAGTGGTGAGCGGCAGCAGGTGACTGAACTGTGAAACTCAGAATTGAAGGAGAGAGCGATTAGACTCCATCCGGCACGCTTTCTGAGGAACCGGGCTGTCAGTCTGAAAAAAGACACCGCTTCTTACTGCTTCGATTCCTCCCACCAACTGTTCAGCTGCCCCCGGGTGCTAGAAGAAGGAACACGCTCTGGGAGGGAGGCAGAGAGGGTTCTGCTGATGACAGCACAAAGCCACAGCTTCTGCTCTGGGAAGGAAGAAGCACAGGTTCTCAGGGCTCGGGGAGGTGGAGGGGCGCGACCCTGAGATTCTTGAAAGAGCCTCTGTGGCAAGATCCCTTCCTCTGCGCTTGCCGCCCTGCACGCCCCCACTCATGGAGGGCCGCCTGCCTCGGCCTTGGGGTCGGAACCTATGCTTTGGCTCCTCTTTTCGTTCTGAGTTACTGACAGCCTCCGCTCCAGGAAGCCTTTAACTCAGCCAAGCCCCCCAGGCGGGCTGTCACTCGGAGGGAGGAACGTTGCAAAGCCGCCTGGTGAAATTAGCAGTGATGCCAACGACGAGATCTCTCATTGCTTTTCTTTCTCTTTATATGTTCCCCTTTCATCAGGCATCTTCCATTTTTTTTTGGCCTGCTCCCATCTCATGCAGCTGGAAGCCGGGAGGACCTCTGGCCATCCCAGTCCTAACTGAGGACTCAAGACTTCTCCCTGACTTTGCTTTAAGTTCTCCGGGGGCGTTTTCGAGAGCGGTTGTGGGGATTCAGAAGAGCGAGTCTGGCAGGAGCTGTCTCAGAAGGATGTGAGGGTGTGAGTGATGGATTCCTTCCGTCCTGTCAGTATCACTTTGGATTTACATAAAGTGCCGCATCCCAGAGGAATGGAAAAAACCCACAGGAACCTGCCTGCGATCTCTACATCCCGATTTCCTTTCTCACGGCTGCTGGCCTCCTCTCCCTCCTCACTGCCTGTTACTGAGCAGACCCGGGTGGTACCTTGATTACACCAAAATGTGGCCATCCAAGTGGCTAGCTTTTTAGCAAAATCTGTGGGTTTTCTGGCTGCTGGAGGCCATTCTTGACTCTCGGCTCCGTTTGCATAGCAAACATTCACATAATAAGCTCATTGGGCTTCCCTGGTGGTTCGGACAGTAAAGAATCTGCCTTCAGTGCAGGAGACCCCGGTTCAATCGCTGGGTTGGAAGATCCCCTGCAGAAGGGCATGGCAACCCACTCCAGTATTCTTGCCTGGAGAATCCCATGGACAGAGGAGCCTGGTGGGCTACAGTCCATGGGGTTGCAAAGAGTCGGACACGACTGAGCGACTAACACACACACAATAAGCTCGTTAGAGGAAAGCCCCTCAAAGGCCAGATTGGTGGGTGCTCAGGAAATGTGCTTTGCAAGACAGAAGATGACAGAGCAAAGCCTGGATGCTGGCCGTTCTTGCCCACCCCCCCAACCCCTCCACTTCATCCCCATCTGAGAGGTACCAAGATCGAGTCTCACAAAGACCTTCTAACTAAGGCATTGGTTAAGACCACTGCTTTCAGAGTCATTCACACCACTCTCAGCTGTGTGACCCCCAAATAAGTTACTTAACTTCTTTGAGTCCTAAGGGCCCTCACCTGTCAAGTGAGAATGACAATTAAGTTCCTGTGTGGAACTTGGAGATCTTGAGTTAAAAGGTTTGGGCAATACCCCACAGATATGATTTAGAGCAGGGCCTAGGGTGCAGCGCCTGAGACAGGGCCCTGCAAGTACAAGGGTTCGTTGTTATCGTTCAGCTGCTAAGTCAATTCCTACTCTCTGCGACCCTGTGGACTGTAGCACACCAGGCTCGTCTGTCCTTCTGTCTCCTGGAGTTTGCTTCAATTCATGTCCTTTGAGTCAGTAATGCTATCTAAGCATCTCATCCTCTACCACCCACTTCTCCATTTGCCTTCTATCTTCCCCAGGGTTAGATCCTGTCTTTATTTAAAATGTTGATATTTTGTCCACTGTGCGATTTTCACGTTTATTTTGATTTTGTGAACTGTTGCATCGAAGTGGTGCATCTTGATGCCTGAGTTTTCTGGTGCCCCTGAGGCTTTGTACCTCCCCCAACTCTGGGCTCTAACTTTGAGCATCACCCATGTGTGAGGCCCTGGGACAGTCAGTGGATTTATAGTGCTGTGTCCGTGAGATGCCTTGAGTGGCCTGGAATAGATTTCCTGAGGAAATGGGCAGGACCTAGAAAGTGTTTGTCACTCAGTCATGTGCGACCCTTTGGGACCCCCATGAACTGTACCTCGCCAGGCTCCTCTGTCCATGGGATTCTCCAGGCAAGAACACCGGAGTGGGTAGCCATTCCCTTCTTCAGAAGAGCTTCCTGACCCAGGGATCGAACCCAGGTTTCCTGCCTTGCAGACAGATTCTTTACTGTCTGAGCCACCAGGGATGCCTGAACCTAGTAAGGGCATTGGTTGTTTCAGATAACAAGATTCCTTCTGGGATAAGACAGGGTAGGTTCAGAGACTCCATATTGTCCTCAAAGAGTCGCCAGGATCATTTCTGTCCAGAGATGTTCATTTTCTTTTGTTATATGAGCACAATTGTGTGGCCCCTAAGCTTGTCCCTTCTTGACGTCAGGACAGTCACCTCAGTTCCAATCATGACATGTAGAGATGGCAAGACTGGCCCCAAAGCCTCCTGCCCCTGAGGAGCACCAGCAGAGCAGTGGTCCAGGCAGAAGGGTCAGGTTCCCACACCTGGTAGTCAGGGAGGGGTTTGCTTGTCAGGGAGTAAAGGGGGTACCAGATGGGCTTGGAGCTGGAGGCGGTGGATGGTTACTAGAGCCCTTTAGGCTGTGATAGGGAACATATGAAAGTGTGTGTGTGTGTAAACCACTGAAAGGTTTTTAAAAAATATTTACTTATTTATTTTTGGCCGCGTTGGGTCTTAGCTGAGGCATGTGGGCTCTCTCTTAGCGACTGGACTGCCAGGGAAGTCTCCATCCATTCAACAGCTGATGACACCAGCGTTTCTTCTACCCCTTGGCTACTGTGAATAGCGCTGCTCTGAGGTGGGATTGCAGATACATCACGGCCTACTTTTCTTCTTCCTGGAGTGATCCAGGGGAAGGGGAGAGACTGAGGATTCAGGGGAACAAGCAGCAAACTGCAAGAGTAAATCCCTTGAGAACTTACGAGTCTTCGAGGAGAGGCTGATGGGAGTGGGTGCAAGGATGCCTCTTTCACAAGAGCAGGTGGGAAACAAGGGAGCAGATACACAGGGAGGCTGCTAGATCAGTTGGCAGGTGGGTGAGGAAATTCCTGTTTAAATGCTTCTGTTCCCTAATGAAGTTAGAGATCAGACCACCAGCTGTGTGGGTGTGTGTGTGGGTGTGGGTGTATGTGTGTGTTGAGGGGGATGAGACGGGGCATCAGAGTTGCCTCCCCATTAATAGAATGAATGATTAACAGTTAGTACTTGAATCAAGTTGATGCACCCCCTTATGTGCCATGCAGACAAAATAAAGCTCAGCTCTGTTGTCAGACAAAAGCAGCTATTATTACAATGGTTGGCATCGCAGAGATAATTCAGCTCTAAGAGATAATAACATATCAATCAGTCAGGAAACATTTCGCCCAGCAATACCCACAGTATAATATTTGAGTAATAGTCTGCTCTGGACACAACCAGGAATTTTCTTTCACTGAAATACTCCCCTTTATAGCAGAAACTTAACGCTGATTTTTTTTTTCCAGCTTCTATTTGGAGAGTCTGTTTATTTCTTTTCTTCCCAAGGGGATGGTGAGATAGATATTGTAAATGGTGAGGACTTTTTATTGTTTTTGACAGTTATCAAAGAAACATTTTTTTAAAAAAGAGCTGGGCCAATAGACTGAAAAATAAACCCATTTGGGATTTTTGAGTCAAGCGTGTTGAGTTATGTGTGATGGTCACTTGTAGGTTTCAGGGAGCTTAACTGCACTTATTAACGGGGATGGTTATAAACAGCCTGCATGCTGGTTCTCATGTGGTACACTCTGGGTTTGATACCACTTCAAGAAATAATAGTCCAGTGTGTCGTGATATAAATCACCTCTTTTATTTATATTCTGGAAGGTCATCAAGGTGGGGATGGACACCACGTGCTAAAATGCCCTTTGCACTCTCTCTCTATATCCCAACTCTCACACTCCCCAGAGCCTGCACCCCACACACCTCAGAAAAGTTCCCCTTCTTCTTCAGGGCTTTCTGGCCACTCCCCTGTCTCCTATTCTTTTATATCCACACCATCCTCGTAGTTAACGCTCACCAGACACCCTACTTTTCCAGCACAGTTACCTAGGAAATGCAGCTTCATCTTCATCTTTTTTTTTTTTAAGCATCACTTCAAAAGAGTCTTGTTCTCTTTTTGCCCTTCATTCTGGCAGGAAGGGTGGAGCCAGACCTGCTCACCTGTTAACACTTTTTCTTTTTGCCCCCATTCTATAAGAAAATGTGGAGGAGAAGGGGAACAGAAAGCCATCTCTGCAACCTCTCTGGGCTCAGAGCAGACTGGGGACGGCAGGGGTTCGTTCTGCTCAGGACTCAGCACTACTTTGTTGGTCCCTGTGGTGGGATTAAGGTCGGAAGAGGGAGGGCGCTCGCCCCAGGCAAATGGTTTAAGAGGGACCCTAGATAGTCAGTAACCAAGTTGAATCCTACTTTCATGCAAATCATCAGGATTCACATTAAAGTCTAATACATAAAGTATGCAGAGTTGGATTAGGAGAGGGCCAGGGAAGTGAGTCCAGGTAACTCGGTGGTATCCTCCTGCCAACACGGGAGACGTGGCTTCAGTCCCTGGGTTGGGAAGATCCCCTGGAGGAGGAAATGGCAACCCACTCCAGTATTCTTGCCTGGAAAACTCCATGGACAGAGAAGGAGCCTGGAGGGTTACAGTCCATGGGATCACCAAAAATCCGACATGACTGAGTGACTGTGCACACAAGGCTTGTTTATAGTACCCAGGAAATCTACTTCCCAGCATGGCCTGAGAACATCATGTGAGTAGGGGGAGCTGTCCAAAGGAAAAAAGAGGGAGAGAATGAGAGAAAGGGGTCACTTCCCAGCCTGCCCAGAAAAAAAAAAAAGGAAGACAAACTTCCGCCCAGCCCAACATGGCCGAGTGTTCCTTGCAAGGCACTCAAGACTGCCTAGTATCTTTCTTTCTTGGTTCTTTTGAATGCCACCCTCCCCTTAACCTTCCCTACTCCCCCTGCACCTGGGTGTCAATTACAGCTGACTTCGCAGGCTCCAGCCCCCGACACAACAGCCGGGTGCGATGTCTTGGGCCCCGTGGCATAAGGCAGTGCAGCTAATTAGCCAGGTTTGGCTGTGCCCTCTGCTTCAGCTTGAAAAGCTTCTTGAAAAACAAGTTTCTGGCATTGGAGTGCATTGCTTTGTACTTTCTAGATGTTCTAAAATGTCTCCATTGTGTGACTAGCAGTCTCATTTTATGCAAAAAAAAAAAGAGAGATTTTTTTCTTCTGATGCTCTGTATATTTTTGACACTCTATTTTTTTCTGATGCTCTATCTTTTTTTTCTTTCTAATGTTCTATTCAGCCGGTCTTTGAAATTAGATGTTACTGCTGATATAAATATCATGATGGCGAGGATGACAGCTGACATTTATTGAGCACAAGATATGTCCAGAGATGGTTACAAGCCTTAATGCATATGGACTCATTATAGTCCCATAACAAGTAGGCTTATTATTATCCCCATTTTGCAGAAGGGGCAACTGAGGCTTGGAGAACTCCTCATGATGATATAGCTCCTTTTCGTCTTTTTTCTAGGAACTAGCAGGTGTTTTCCACATGTAAGCTCTTGTACTCCTTTCAGTGTGCTCATGTTCTCATAGTCTCTATAAATTTGGCAGCTGAGGTTTTGTGAATATAAGTAGGATGCCATACATCACAGACTGAGTTTGGAAGCAGGGTTTGAACTCCAGCAGCCTGGATCTGGAGCTCTTGTTCTCTGTGGCTACACACTTCTCCCTTTGTCGGGTAAGAAATGGCTTCACACGCTGCTGCTTTGTTGGGTTACACCCCAGTAATGCTACAGGAAGCTGGGCTGCACTGAAGTTAGACACCTGGCGACCAGACGCATCTTCATGGGAATTTCAGCTCAGTCATCCCACCCACCCCCACCCCTAAGTG